>OZ020569.1:4200000-4788000 GCA_963971475.1 Chrysops caecutiens | reverse complement strand
GTGCAGATGTTAGATGTATTCCATCAATCAATGTGCAAACTTTTCATTAAATTATTCTTATTTGTAGCAATTTATCGAAAAGAATTGAATTATTACAATACTGCAAAGCACGACACACGTATCATTAGAAAAACACGAGAAATTCCGGCCCTGTAGATTTACAATACACGTCAGATATGGATTATCAAAAAGTAATTGAGACGATAAAAGCTTTGAGATAAATTCTGGTTTTTCATTAACTATACTGCATTTCACTTTGTACTAACTAAAGCATGAATGCTTTTGTGTAAATAAATTCTTGGGTGAAGAGTTGATGTATTCTGTTCCATATGGAAGAAGCTAGCTTGTATAGATTTTACTCAAGACAACAAGAGGTAACTCATTGAATCAGCTTCAAATCGACTTTACACGAATATTAGAATTCTGCTTCTCTAATCTACTAAAAATTATAATTGAGGTGATACGGAAATTTTTACAATTTGTGTTTTGATTAATATCTTAATATTCACAGAGCAGTTTTTGTAAAGTATTAATTTAACAAATCTGAAATTTACTTGTAGGTTCCATTACTGGATGACGACACAGTTCCATTTGGTGAAGAGGAGGAATTGGGACAAACTACAAAAACATACACGTAACTTGTCCTGCAAAATACTTTACAGAATGCAAACTATTCTATTCTATTCACTTTCAGGCATCCTTTCGTAACATTTTTCCACCTCTTCTTTCGGGGAGCAGCAGTTGTAGTTTATATATTATGCGGATGGTTTAGTAATTCATTCATCACGAGTTTTGTACTTGTTGTCCTGCTGTTATCAGCGGATTTCTGGACTGTTAAAAACATTACAGGGCGACTACTTGTCGGACTTCGATGGTGGAATTACGTTGACGACGAAGGAAAGTCCCATTGGGTTTTCGAATCTAAAAAGGTTGTTAACACAGAAATCATTAACTATTTTCTTTTATCTTCCAAACTATAAATTTCCCTATAAATTTTGTTAATAAACTCATCTATATATAAGCCCTTTTTCGTTTGCAACATCTTGTTTTAGGGCACATACGCACAGGGTCGGATAAATCAAAACGAAGCGCGGATATTTTGGTTCGCCTTAATCCTCTTCCCAATCGCTTGGGTTCTATTCTTCTTCATTGCATTATTTGGACTGAATTTCAAATGGTTACTATTAGTAATGATTGCATTAGCATTATCAGGAGCAAATCTATATGGATATATTAAATGCAACTTTGGAGCTAACAAAGATTTAAATTCAGCAGCAACAGATTTCGTACGGACGCAAATATTTAAAAACGCTGTAGACTTAATGACACGACAATCTCAGCCAACAACATCGAGAGCGACTGGAGTTGTTTGAATTTAATTTATAAATAATTTATAATTAAATATTTTAATATACTGTAATTGTAATGATAGACTATTTGAAGACATTCTTCTTTTCTTTAGTTTTCCTTTGATGTTGTAAATATCATTAAACAAAAACACAATAATTCTAAGTCGTACATAATTATGTGTTTGGAATAAATCGATCAGCAACATTTGCTTAAATCTCCAACAAATTTTCTATGCAATCCTTTGTGTATGTGATAATAAAATATATTTTAAAAATAGTCACAGCTTAAAAATAAGTTTTTTCTTCTAAAACTTTAAAAGAATTTTGCTCCAATTCTCTCAGGTAGAACGTGAATTCTCTGCTAGATCGTGAAGTTAGATTTAAAATTCAAAGTTAATGGTGAAATAAAAACATATTTAATAAAGATATTATAAAAATAAATAAAATGTGAAAAGTTAAACTAAAAAATAAATTTTCAGTAAAAGCAAAAAACCACATGCTCCAGGTGAGGCTCGAACTCACAACCCCGGCATTGCTCTACAGTTACTGTCTATAAGTACCGTGCGCTAACCGATTGCGCCACTGGAGCTGTGAAAGGACCTTGTTCAGGGTGTGTTATAAGCAGTGTGTTGATTAAAATGAGAATCACACTTGTACGAAAGAAACTATTTCTATTTATAACTTTCACAAAATTAAACAAATTTTTAACAATAATTTTAATGTTGTTTTAGTCAAATTGAAAGTTTGCCGCTTGTATTTTCATAATATATAAAACTGAATAAATCTGGTACAAGCAAAATTACGAAAATTTCCTTCTAAATGTCTCCACTCGAACAGTATAAAGTAAATCCGTTCTTCACAGCAAACTTATTCTTAAATAAAAATTTATTTAAATATTAAATACTTGAAACCAAATATGTAAATATTGTTCATCCTTCAAGTTGCGAACAAATCTACAAAATTCTAGATTTTAACCCGTAAATTTTGAAAATTTAAATCAACCACATTTCACCACATCAAACGAAGTTCTCGACCGTGCCCTTCTCGATGACAGCTAGAAAGAAAACAAAATAATCGGACAAAAATCGAAGACTTGACGTGTTAATAGTTCGTAGTGTAAGAAATCCTATTTATTTGTGATTCACCGTGTTTGATATGAGTTTTAAAGGTTTTATTAGCAAGTCAGTGAGATTAGTGGTTAATTACGAGTGGAATATTCTTTAATGTACTCGAAATAACGTCAATTGCGTACGTGATGTTAGTTTGCTTCGCTACGTCATATCATTCGTTCTAGAAGTGCTGAAGTGTAAAAGTGGAGCAAATTGCCGGAATTTCATGATTTTTATATGGAAGACAACATATTTCAGTATATCAATCTAATTTTAAAACTAAAAGATATTAAAAAGTTCATTAAATATTAATTGCGAAGAGATTTTTGCTGCGAATTAGTGTGAAAAATTTTCAATTTCTCAAATGACAGTTCTTATCATCTAATTGGAACGTACGGAAATTGCTGTTCAGTGGATTTGACGTTTGAGTGACATGTTTGTTATTCTCGTGTCTTGTTTTGTTTACTAATAAAATTTTTGCATTTCGAGTGGATACAATTGGGGATATTGTGGAAAATCTAGAGTATAGTATCGAGAAAGTATGCCAGACATAGTTTGCTAGTAGGACATGAGTTGGTTCGACACATCCGGACTGGCTAGTTTAGCTAAAACTGCCTTGAAAGAGGCACAAAAACAAATCGATAAAGCATTGGATATAAAAGATGATGACTTGTTGTCATCGTCTTCAAATGCCAAAAGCAAGACGGAACCGTCAACTCCCCACCAGCCATTGAGGCAATCAATTAGTAATCCAGCAATATGGGGATCATTTACCGGATCGTTTTTTGAAAATCCCAAAGCTGGTGAAATGGTAACAACACCTCCAAAAAGTGGGTTGAGTCCCAGTGATTCGACGAACGAATTGAAACGACAATCATTGCATTCTAATTCGGATTCTGTGGAAATCTTATCGCCTCCAACAACACCTGGTTCAGGAATGACTTCTCCATCTGTGACTGTTCATAATTCTGAATCTGTGGAAGTTATAACAACTCCAACTAGCAGTGATTTGATAAGTTCAGATTCTGCTAGATCGCCTGATAGTGTTGAAGTGATAACTAGTGATGAAATTCCTGAGGAGGACGATGATTCGATGTCATTTAGTACAGTGATGGATGATAGTATTGCTCCAGTTACTGTTGTAACTGTAGCACCAACGAAACTAATATCAACATCTGTCGAAACGGATTCTTTTAGTACTTCTTGTGTTATACCTCAACAAAGCGACCTAACTGAAATAAGCAACACCATATCCATATCGGAGTCGTCTACACTAACATCATCAAAAACTATTTCTCCCCAGTGCAATATTGACGAGAGCTTGCTAGATTCCCAAACATATTTATCTGATTCCACACAGAGTTTTGAAGATGTCCAAATACCAGAATGTAATTCCGATGATAAAGATGTAGTCAAGGTGGCTTCACCACCAAATTCTGGTCATACATCTGCTGATGAAGTGGAAACTGCAACTTCATCGGATATAGAAATTATTTCCAATCCAAATGGTGATTCAAGTAGTACGAATAGCGCTTGTAGATCTAGTCCGCATAAGCTACAAACAGTTTTAGAGAAGAAAGAAAATATATGCATTTTGAAATCCAGCAAGAAGGGTCATTGCCGTGAACCTTCAACTGTGTCAACGCAATCTGATGATTCTCAAGCTAGTAACAATTCAGAAGTTGATAAACTTATCCAACGAGTTAGCGAATTGAATGAAATTCTGGAAGCAAGGGAATTTAGGTTATTGGAAATAGGTCAACAGAATGCCGAATTGATGGAGAAGAATGCGGAATTCAAGGCAATTATTGATGCAAAACAAAAGAAACCAGATCATCATGACACTGAAGAATATACACAACGTCTATCTGCATTGGAAAAGAAATTCCAAATGAGTATACGTGAAAGGGATTCATTACGAGATCAGTTGAAAACACTCAAAAACGAATTGACTAGCCAAATTCCTAAAGATGAAGTTGATAAAATTTTAGCTGAAAAAGATTTCATGATCGAAGAATTGCGAATTGAAGGTGAAAAGTTATCCAAACAAATTTTACAACATTCAAATATAACGAAGAAACTTCGTGCCAAAGAACGCGAAAGTGATGCAACAATAAAACGAAATCGTGAACAACTTGATGAATTGACTGAAGAAGTTGAACGGCTTAAGAAATCGTTAGCTGCTAAAGATGAAGTTGAACGATCACAAATCGAAGCAGTCCATAAATTGTCGTCAGAAAAACGGAAACTAGAAAAGGAAAATCAAGCAATGAAGAGTCAAATGGAAGATTTGAATCAGAAACTTGAAACTCTACAAACTAGTTTCGAAGCAGCTAGGAAAGAATTGTATGATAAGAAAGAGGCTCAGAACGAGTTGAGCAGAAAAACTGAAGCCCTGGCAGCGTTAGAAAGCGAAAAACAATTGACACAATCGCAAAATGCTGAAATTTTAACTCAATTAGAAGATTTACGTGAGAAACTTAGACTTACCGAGACGGGGAATAATGTTCGTGAACAGAAGTTACGACAAGAAAATGCTGCGCTATTGAGACGACTAGAATCGGCTGAAATGCGTTCAGAAGAACTAACACAAGAAGTTAGCTTAAGCACAATACCTTTAGTGAGACAACTTGAAGCACTTCAGGCTACTTTGACTACAAGAACAAATAGTTGGGAGAAACAAGAGAAGGAATTGATTACGAAATTAGGTACAAAATTGAATCACAAATTATGTACGTTTATTCACAAAGTTTCTTTGTAGATCAAACACGGAATAAATTGAAACAACTCGAAGATGTTGAACGTAGATCAAGTGAACTACACAATGCTCTTAATACAAAAATTAAAACACTCGAGGAAAGACTCGCTGCAGCTTTATTAAAATCTGAACAAATTAGTAGCTCATTGCAACAGCAGGAATTCGAGAGTGGGGTTAAGGAATCAGAGCTTAAACGGTATAATTATTGTTTACAATATGATTACTTTCTCTTCAATTATTTCAATTCAACATTTCCAGAGACATCGACAGACTCAAAACTCAACTAGAGGAAAAAACTAAATTGTATGAAGAGTATCGTGAAAAATGTACATCACTGCAAAGGAGTATGGAAGTAGATCAAGAAATCTACGAAAAACATATGTCACAAATGACCTCAAGTCAGACGAAAAGTAACGATGACTCAAGCACCTTGGAAAATGCTGAAGAAACGGGTCAAGAAGTAAGGAAAACCTCGTCGCCAACATTGAGTGTGGGAAGGAATTCTTTAGCAGACTCGTTGGGTAGTTCTGCGTGGCAAATGGTAAGTTTCCTTTATGTTTTGTACCGACTTGGAATAATGTTTCTTGATATGTTTCAGGACGATTTAGATTGTATATCAATGTCGGGACGTCAGCAAAGCTTCAGTTTTCCTCCAGTAGGTCACACAGCAACAATGCTTGAGAACCTGCAATCATCACTAAAGCAACGTGACGGAGAAATACATCAACTGCAATGGGAGTTATCACGGCTTCAAGCAGAACGAAATGTATTAAATACAGAAATATGTAATCTGACTTTAGAACTAGAGAGCGTAAGTTATCGTAGCCCTAAACTAATCACAAAACTCATCCAAATCATTTTCAGGTTAAAGATAAGTTAGCCCTGCATGAAGTGTTGCAAAAAGATTTCTCTGAATTGCAAAATCAGTATGATGCCTTATTGCAGATGTATGGTGAGAAAGTTGAAGAAAACCAAGAATTAGAACTAGATTTGCAGGATGTTAAGGAAATGTATAAGGGACAAATTGATGAATTGCTGCGGCAACAGCAACTTCAACAGCAGAAAATTTCTTGAAATCTTAACATTTCAAATTTAGGAGAAATGAGTATTTAAAATTTTAAAATAATTCCCGAATCAAATGTATTTTAGAAAAAATATTAAATTTATTCTCTAAACAGATGTGAACTTTATCCGAATTTTGAGTTCCTTTTGAAAGTTTCTCTGATAAAATCAGAAATAAAAATTATATTATATTTTTAAGCTTAAAAAGGACTTTCATGGTGACTGGTTGAAACATAGTCATATTGGGGAATTGTTTGAGATGGGAAATATGTTTATCCAGAATATTTCTTGGTTATAATTTTACGCTTTATTTGTAAATTTCTTGTAATTTAAAACCAATTGTTATTGTCATGTATATTGAAAACACATTCTATTTGATACAAAGAAAAATTAAGGGATGTTGAATTTATAATCGAAATTGTATTGATATCAAAATTTTGTATTCTGAACGGATGTGATTATGAAAACTTGTCTGGCTAATAATATTATTGAAAAATGAAAATTTTCGATGAATTGTTGACAGTGGGCTTGTAATTTTTTGTGTATTTTTTGCATATATAAAGTATTCAGTGATTTATAAACCATAAGATGAAAAAATGAAAGTTTTAAGTACATTCAAGATGACTGCTGTTTTATTTGTTTTCATTTGACTATCCAACCCTCGGACTTCATTAGAATTTGTCATCAGAGGAAACAATAATTTTGGCTAACCTTTGTTATGGTGAAGATATTTCACAGTAACGTATTTTGAATAAAAACTCGCCTTCATATTGTTCAGTGATTTAATTGGATGAAGGTTAACAAAGTTTTGAAAGAAAATAAAAATCAATTTAAACAAGGGTTAATTTCTGCAAAACAAAGCAAGTGGTATTAAGTTTGAGTAGTTGACTTAAAACAAAAAGAAAATCAATAAATCTACACGAATATTGTGACTGTTCAGTTTATAAAACAAATGTTAGCAAGCAAAGTTAATAACACGTTTTACATTCGTTACTTGGATCTTTCTCAAGAGTGTTATTTCAACGACAACTAATTTACTTATTTCCGAAAATACAGATTGATATTATGTTGAAAGCAAGTTAACAAGTTACTGTAGTTATGAGGAGCATATCTTCTTTTGGTTTTTATAGATCACTCAATGGTGGTCGGGTTGTAAGCAAATTAAAGAAGTTACAAAAATTTTATATGTTTCCATTTAAACTGTCTAACATGAAAGAATTCCCTAATGAATATCTTCGTAAAAGTTGTCGTTTCAATGTCTATATCTGTATATTAATTAGATGTTCTCTTGCTTAATGCTTTCTTTTGGACTTCGCTCTAATGAACTTCTACCGATAGAAGTTCTGCCTGGACACGAAGATTGAACGCAGTCCAAGATCGCTTCAATCTTACATAGTATATATTTTTTTGTAATTTTTTGATTTTTAATATTTTTATGTTTTTTTTTTGTATATTTTTAAGTTTTTTTTTTGTATTCATTTAATCTCTTGCAATGAAATTATCTTCCTTCCCTTCATATTGATGTGACACATTTAGATTTAATTAGCTTTCAACAATGTTTCCTGTTTCTTTAACGATTGCTTAAGATTTTTAGTTTGATTTCTTAACATTTGAAGCCATAAGACTTTAAAGTCTTATTTCCAAACATTAGTTACTTCAAACCCATGGTGTCCATCCTTCATATAAAACAGCTAAATTTTCAGGATTCATTGCTTCACGTATCATCCAATCAACTTGTTCAGGAATTGTTGAACGACGCGTAGGGTCTGGATCACGTCCTTCTAATTTCATTCGAATACGACGCCATACAGATACAGCATAAGCATTGCGCTTCTGTTCGGGTTGGTTCCCTAAAAATAAACCCAAATGCAATTTGTTTTAATAATTTAATTTGTCTTCAAGATTATCTAATTTTCCCATAATCACCTTTCTTGTTATCACGCACTGGAGTGCCACTGTTCACATCTTTTCCATCAGTTTTATCTTTTTTACTATCATCATCGTCACTATTTTTGTTTGAAATAAGTTTTAACAATTCTGTATAAATCTTCTCAAGTTCAACTTGAAGACTTGCTATTAATTCTCTAATATCCTTTAAATTCTCTTCTGTAAAATCTTTGCTCAAAACTTTCATGTGCAAATCACTAATTCTATTGAGAAATTGTTTGTAGTTGGTTTGGAAATGTTTGTTTCTCATAGAGCTACCAGCACCTTCAATTTTCAGTATTAGTTTCAGAAGGTATCGAATATCCATTCGCAGTTCATTCTCCATGAGTCCACGCAACTTGTGTGCTGTCATTTGTAGATTGTCTTGAGTAGTATGTAGTTTCTTCTCTAATTCCGCGATGTTTGTTTGAATAGCATCGGTCATTTCATCTAAAAGACCAGATACATTATCAATCCACATATGATCTACTACTCCTTCCGGATCCAACAGCCTAACCAGCCCTTCTTCTACAGGTGTCACCAATGTTGCGGTTCCTTTATGTGCAGTGTAAGATTTTTCAAACTGTTCGATCAGGATCAACAATTTCTCATCATTCTCAATCAAATCCGAACATCCAGGAACGAGACTCTCATATGAAAGAATGGCTGAGCTACATTCTAATACCAGAGATGATATCGTGCAGTGCCGTTTGAATTTATTATCTTGTATAGTCACCAAATCATTGAAAGCGTTTTGTAGTGGAATTAGTGATTGGTTGGCTCCAGCAGCCCATTTCAAACGTTGAGCCACCAATTGTACAAAAGCCATTAATTCTTTATAAATTTTCTCGATTGATATTTTCCATGCATTCAAATTATGGACTGCATTTTTAAGTGCAGCAAAAATAGCCTGTCGTTGAACCATGTAATTACCAGAATTTGCAGGAATAATGTGTTCGTGTAACCAATAATACACTGAACATATCGAACTGAGCATGTTGAGATTTTCACTTTGCATCGAAACAAGTCGTTCAAGATTATTTATGATCGCCTTCTCCTTAGCTGCTGCGGATACATTATTACACATAGTTTGAGCGCAGGCATATGTTTCCAGAGTAAAGGTTTCGTTTATTTGACTTATTTTCAACAAAGATAGTACCAGTTCATCCATTCTGACTGGTGCTATAGGTAAAATTTCAACACCTCCAGCTACGATGAGATCAGCTTCCAATAGAGAGACCAAATGTGTACCTAAACCTATCAGAGAGTTTTGCACGACATCGTTTATTAGACTGGTAACTGGTTGAAGAACGAGGCTTGAATCGAATAACATTTGTTTGTCACTGTCCTTAAATGATGTGGACATTTGAATAACCAAATTGAGAGTTTGCAAAATAGTCTGTAATCTTCTAGCTTCAAATCCTTGCCTAACATTTTGTGGTGACCGTTTGCTGAAAACATTTACCTGTGAAAGAACGTGTGAAATTAAAGCAATCACAATAATTATTTATTTTTATACTTACAATTATCTGTTTTGATGCAAATACATGATCCAAATTTTCATATTTGTTAGAATTCAAATGCGACATTAATATATCCTGGCATTTTTCCAACGCAAGGCTTAGTATATCAAATGAATTTTCTATTGTTTCAAAAATGTCTGCAGCATCATTTTGTGTTGCATATCGTTTCTTACATTCCAAATACATTCTTTTAACAATTTCCAATTCGTTATTACAGTCAATGTTGTTATGTAATTTATTCATAAGCAAATCAAAATCAAAAATATTTTGTATTTCGGACATTTCTTCAATTGCAAGAAGTACATTTTCATTTTCAGAAAGAGTTGCTTGAAACAATTTAGGAACCACGTCGGTTTGAAAATTCATTTTTAAATCTCTCAAGCACTGAACGAAGGCATAAACATTATTGATATCATCAATATGTGATGATATAGAATCATCAACATCTGACTTATGTGAAAGGACTTTAATATGTTCCAGTACAAGAGCAAGATACGTGGATTCCTCATCTAAAATCCATTCTGTTGTCAGCTGATATAGAAGCGGACTGTTGATTGACTCCACACAACCTTCTTTGAATTGTATATACCGTGAATTGAGTTCACAAAGTGATGCTGATATAACACATTTCATTGCTGGTACACCTCCCTGTTCGACACTGAGGAATAATGATATCGCTTCCAATGCATCTTGGTAAAGTTGTTTCTAGAAAAGAAGTTACTTAAAGAGATTTATATAATAAGATTTATCTTATACTTACATTAACTTCTGGAAATTTGTTTTGCAATATATCATAACTTTGACTTAGACTTATATTGGCTACAAAGCACGATCTATTCAATTCAAATGAATAAGGTATAACTTGTTCCGAAGCACCCTTTCGTTCTTCTGCTAACATATTGGGATATTCATCAGCTACTTTCTTGCACGCATCAAAGGAATTTTCTAATTCATGAAGCCAATTTGAATATCTTACAAGACGATGCTTCTTGTGTAGCGAACGAGGATAGTATCTCATAACGCTTTCATACTGTGTCAGTGTGTCGATACCAAGTTTAATCATAACTGATTGTTGTATAAAGGATGCATCAAGTTCTTTACGTTGTTGATCGGCTTGCACGTACAGATTTGTTTGTGCACTGTTTTCTAGAAACTCTTTAACTATCTCGAATTCATTATCAACTTCCTTTCGACATATTTTATCTAATTCTTCTTGTAGATCTTTCAATTGATTGCTTCCAATTTGTTTCAGGGTTTGGAGGTATAGTTCGTTTTTCGTTTCAAATTCTAATCGATTTTGTTTAACAACATTATTTATCCTCTCGTGTTCTTCATATGCTTTCTTATAAACCGAGTACCGTTGTGACAGTGTACTCAATGAATGACTACTCATAGCTGTGCCTAATGTCTCCACTTCTCGAACCATTGCCATCTGTTTAGACAAAAGATCTCGTTGAGACTCATCACTTTGCATTTGTTTCCTTTGCTCATCCAGTTCATCAAGAAGTTGAGTCATTTGGATAAGTTGTTCATTCATATCGTCCCTGGAATGTAAAACAGTTTTAATAAAATTACATTTAATTCACAGTCACTAATTTGCACGAGAAGGAAGTTTTCATAATGTCTCGGAAATCATATAATCCTCTGACAGAAAGTGGTTAATTATAGCATCCGAAAATTACTCTCATTCATTAAAGGATACCGAAGATATTCCTTCATTAATCAAGAAGATTTCTTTTAGTTTTCACGAAAATGCGATGTACGCGAAGGAAAGGACAACAAACTTTGAGACAGGTCAATTTTTTCTCGCTGGACTAGCATAATTAATTCGAACATCTGAGTTTATTCAACTCGCTACTGTTGGGATATTGTATCCTGTTTTCCATCGTACAAAAAGCTTAACTTTCTGCCCACAGATAATTACTATTCAAACACTTAAAGTGTGCAACGACGTCCTTTAAGGAGGATTTTGTCCCGTTTCCCGGAAAATTGTTTTTTGTGTTTATTCTTTGAATCCTCCCGATCAAGGATAAGCATCAAATCCTTGAAACAACTTAAGAAATATTGATCTGTTCATAACTGAATTACAAATTTATCGATGGAGATACATATAAGACAACATCTTATGTTTCCAAAAACATCAGAAACACCAAACCTGATAACATTAGGAATCCTTGATACGACAACATAAACCTTTAATCCTGCGGAAAATGATAGTTTTGTTATCTTTGCGAAGATAACTTTTTCCCATTTGTGGTCTCACTTTACCCGCATTTGGCTTTAAGGCATGTTCAACACTCTGTATTGCATAGCTTTAAATATTGAATGTCCTACAATTTCTATTAGGTTGAACCTTTAGGGGATGTTTTGATTGAATTGTTGTTGAATGAATAACCGAGTGTAATTTCATAATAATTTAGATTTATTTGATAAACCGGACGGAAACCGAATTGGATTGAATTCATGTTGGTGTTATCGAACGTATTGCAACCGAAAACATCGATTTAATTATGCTAAACTACGCAAATGTTATTCAGTGATAAGAAGACAAAAGCAACATTCCCTGTGTATGATCTGTGTTTGATAAGGAGACTTCAGCAATCTGTTGTTGACATGTTCAACGGAATACCACACTACAGGTGGAGTAATCAATTTGAAGTTAATCAAACTCTGTGAATGAACGGGCTACTGGCTAAACACATGAAAGCTGCTTATCACAGACGCGGGCGTGTGAAGGTAAACCAACTAACGGTTTGTTGCACGTGCCGGCTTCAAGTGTTTTTGCTTGCCAAGGCTATTTTTAGCGGCAGCTTTTGGTGAACTTGTTTAGCTGGTTATTTTTGGTTGCTTTCTCTTGTGATTTCTTATTTTTAAGTAGATCAACTTGGACAATTTATTTTAACGGTATTATTTTATATTCATCAGGGGATGTAGCTCAGATGGTAGAGCGCTCGCTTAGCATGTGAGAGGTACCGGGATCGATGCCCGGCATCTCCAGAACTCCTTTTTTGGATGAATCCTGAACCTGCGAGAACTGATAACTGGCAGTATGGGGCAAATGACACTTCCTGTTCCATGTGAAATACCTTTTTTGTTTCTCTTACCAAAACCAACACCATCTCTAGCATATGCCGAAAGCCACTATGTAGGAAACATGCTGCTGTCGTTTGCAGGAATGTATTTGACACAAAATAATATATTTTTTGTATAAAACTGTCTTTCAATCCTTAACTATCCACTAATAACTGTTGGAGTCCACCAGAGCCCAGGGTAGGAATAGTTTCAATCCCTTCAACTTATTTAACTCCTTCATTTTTATGTAGGTCCTTAGTTCGGAAAAATACCGTTAGTCTTACTATTATTCACATGGGGATGTAGCTCAGATGGTAGAGCGCTCGCTTAGCATGTGAGAGGTACCGGGATCGATGCCCGGCATCTCCAAAACATCATTTTTTGATTGAATTACCTTTGGTTTTGCTGGAACGTCGATGAAGTTTTGAATAAACTTCCAAATGGTAATCTTTTCTGTAAGTATTTGGAGAGTTTCCTTTGGAAGTGTCCACAAAATTTGATTAAAAAGTTCACCTAGGTACACATAGCTTTAACGAATTCTGCAAATCTAAAGCATTAGTGGTATAAATTTTGGAATGGGTATCTTAAGGAAATGTTTCTGAATGGTTTCGCTTTAAGGTTCAATTATATACTGACATATTATTCACGGTACATCTACTTGAAGATTCACAGTATCTTAATTTTACAGACTCATTATCTAAATTAATGGGCTGAGTCAATCGTGTTTGATGGTTAACATGAAGTTAATTACATTCGGTTCTTCCAAGAAAAATTCTATTCGCTATTGAAATCTGCTAAGAAACCACATCACTACCATAGACTATATCACGTCATAAGCTACCAGAAACAATACTATTCGAAAATCATACTACTTTGTGGTGCTCGCTGATAAGCTGATGTGTGTTTTGTGGATAGACTTAGAAACCTCTTAAGAAACAATGTCTACCATAATGATTATGAAAGGACTATAAATAAATCTTTTATTGTATTATAAGTTCCGTATCCTTTGTGCCTACAGTTTATAGAACTCGTTCAGTCCTAGAGGATATATGAAAACTTGTAGTATATTTAATTTGAAAAATCATATAAATATCTCTTAGATTCGTATGGAGAATTCTGTGGACAACGAATGTACCAAAATGTTTTAATTCGACCGAATTAACTGAACCCTCAGCGTTACTTTTATTAATGTTTTCATTTTGTTTTATGTTGATTTTTAACAAACATAATTGGTTGGATAATTTTAGAGTTTCAAGCAAACCACGAAAGGGATTATAAAACTCGTTTCCTAGAACATTTCCAGAGTTAATTTCAACATCAGTTTACTGTCCGGTAATGATTCAAACGCACTCAACCAGATATTTGCAATTATATAAGAAAATGTTTTGAATTTTTAATTCCCACTAAATAATTAATCTTTAATTATAGACTTTTAAGAAATTATTTTGAATTTAACTAATAAATAAAATTGAACAAATCAATTGAAGACTGTTTCTCATGAAGAAATTGTGAACTGAATTTCTTATATGGGGATGTAGCTCAGATGGTAGAGCGCTCGCTTAGCATGTGAGAGGTACCGGGATCGATGCCCGGCATCTCCAAGTGAATTTTTTTCACAATTTTATATTAAATTATTTTTTCCGTATCCTTAGAAAATCCTTTAAATTTCTTCTAGGATCTTTTGTTGTAAGCTATAAGCGATTAGACTGAACAACCGATTGAACAACTATAGACGAGTCTTTGACCATTTACTCAAGAACCTTGTGCTGATGGGTCCATAACTGGTAGTTATACTAACACATGAGCCCCACAAGACCACGAAGAAACAATGCCAATGGAAATTTACATAATCATGCTCTTGTGGCGAAGTATCGATTGTCGTCGTTATAAGTTTCAAAAGCACAGTATAAATTAACTTGACACACTAACGACTTGGCTGCAAAGGATATCAACTTGAACGATTTGAATTACAGAAGCTATTAAAATTTAAAAGGGATACCTCCTCCCACTAACCTATACTGAGTCCATTCGGGCTTGATTTCAGCAAAGCGCGAAGCTAATGTATCACGTATGGCCTCGTTTTCGATTTTCTTACGAGATTGTTTTCGATCTGTTGTTGTTGATGACGATGGTGGTGCATTAGCATCAGACGTGCCACCCCCAGTCGATGTTGTAGTAGTTCCCCCTGCAGCTCCAATAGCAGCCATATCGGCTGCAGCAGCTAACGCTGTTGTGGTTCGAGAGCTAGTGGTGGTTCCATCTTCACCAACAGCCCAATCGACAAGTGGATCGTAAACGAATGCTTCAAGTAGGGTTAGTAATGTCTCACGTTCCTTACGGAGTGTCTTAAGTACATGCTCGCATGTCAGACGGAATGTGCCCTAAAAGAAATAAAATATATTATAAATTTAATGGAAGTGCTGTAGTAATATAGGGCAGATTAATGAGTTCTATCATGTTTGTCTGGGAAGACCATTTTGAAAGTGAAATATGAAAACTTTCTTCAACAACAAGTGAACTTTTCCTTCTATCATCTTCAACCACAATTGCATAATACTCCTTAAGTTATTATACTATCACTTATGTTTTGCTCTTGTTTTCATGCTAGATGTTCTACTTTCCACGCGACATTTATTGATTAATTTCGTATTTTCCTGACCTAGACAATTGTAGATTTTCCGCTCTAGTTTTCCAAACTTAATGAAATGGAAAACTCAATTTGATTGCGATAAATAAATTTATTAGAGTGTCTTGTTTTGTATTGTTTTCGTATTATTATGTCTTTCAAGATGATTGATATTTTTTCGTCAGTCTTACAAATTCAATGAAACTAATTTCACGCCAGTCTTTTTGCCGCAAACACTTCAAGATGAAGAATAGGTTAATTGTCCTAAATCCCTAAATTTCTCACATTATATCAATTTAAATTCATCATCCGCTAGTTTAGTGTAAGCAAATAATAATTGAATAGAACTAAAACCGAACGGCGTAGTCAATGTCCGTGTCGCAGATTTTCCGTGAAAACTACGGGATAAAATTATAATAAGTGTTTCTTATCAATCTCTTTAATACAATCGTGATGTAGAGTAGTACGGTGACAGAATAGATGAATCACAAGTTTATGGTTTTTTCATTTCTTCTTCGATGTTGTCGTACCTCTGACATTTACTCGGCACTGGACATTTTAGATTTTTCAAATTCGTTTTGATGCAATTTTCAACTCATTAATACCTTTACACAACGTTCATTAACAACAATCACGCGTGGGCGCTTACACTAGCCAGATGACATCACGGGCAAAACAAACGCTGCACAATAAATACGCATCGACTGGTACTTCAACCATTGTTATCGCATGATTAGTCTCGTAGTTATTAGTGATTGAAATATGACGGTTTTTTGTAACACATGAAAGTTAGACTGGCTACCAACGTACATACTCAACGAAAAGAAATACGTTTTCAAGTCGAAAACTAATTCTTTGTGATAACATGGCAAACTTGTCCTTTAGCTACTATTATTCGTAGATTGTGTAAAAGTTGAATTATTTAACTTTCATTTAATTTATTATTGCGACAGTGTTCATAGTTATATGTAAAATGAAATTTTTTGATTAAAATCCAAAAAGGGTTGACACAAAATTAAATTAAAACAAGGTTGAATTGCCTTTAACACGAGTTTTGACACACGAACTCTAAAGCATAGAGTTATTCCGAAACAAAATGGAGTATTAATTGAGCACATGTTTCAAAGGTTTCCTGAAAAAATCCCAAACAATAGATTCCGGGTTACCCTTGAATGTGGCGAACAAAATCAAAACCGTGGACTTGGGTTAAAGGTTATTATTGGATTGACCTCGTGCTTACATAATGAATGTTTCACTTTAATAAATCAAAAGGAAGCTTTCACAATTTGGGCTTTGTGTTTTTATTCAATGTTACTGTTTGATTATACAATCGGAGTTCGACAAAGTTTTGAATTTTAATTGGAGTAGCAAGGATTTGTTATTTTAATGAAACATGAAAGGCTTGTCAGATCCCTTTTTTCCATAAAGGTTTGGTTTTACATCATTCCTGTGGTATGTTTGTGTCACTTGTGGTCCAGTTTTTCTATTGAAGCAATAAGGATACTTCATACAAGAAAAGTTTTAATTGAGTGACGCTTGGATGCATAATTGCGCATCTATTTAATCCGGAACCCAGTCCAGAAATGACTTATGGTGATGTATGGTAAAACTCGATTTTGCAATTTCAATTTTGATATCTTAGCAAATCTTTCTATATAAAGAATTAACCAAGATTAAAATGTATCCCAAAATTAAGTATTCAATTTCAAATTTATGAAGGGTTAAATTTAGAGCTTACAACTTTCACCAGTTTGGATCAAAGTGCTTTGAAAGTCACGCAAAATTCTACGTTGAAGGGAAACCAGAAAGTGTTTTGATAATTTGCACTTTGACCTCTATCTAAGAATAAATTCGGATTAAGCAGTCCTTGTTATGAATCTTAAGAGTGATTCTTTTCTCTATAGATTAACATTCAAGGATCAGCTCAACTATTTTAAGGTATCCAATAGTTATAGGTTAAGAGGTTTATAATAAGTTCAGCACGTCCTTGATTCATTTCTCATTTGAGAGTGTTCAGAATAATGCAACCAGTTACATTGAAAACCCCTTGTTATGTATCCACTTGAACTATAGCATCGCAATGGTTGTCCTTTTCGCTATTAAGGGATTTCACTAGTTTATATTCAATTTGTGGCGCAGTTAACAATCTAAATGTAGCACTCTCGAATGAAGCAAAAATGAAAATCAATAGAATTCATTCGGTCACCTTTAATTACAAAACCTTTAGTTCAAATAGAACACTTTGATTTTCGAACTATAGAGTGGTTCCCTTTTAATTTTCCAGGATTCCTCTACACATGTCGTCCACGTCGTAGATTGCATGTCACATTATTTACCAGGAAGAGATTTTATTCTTGTCCACAAAACTATTCAACTATAAAATGAAAGTGTTATATAAAAACGTTGACTTTGACAATGTAACGTAATTGAATCCCGCAGAAAAGCTTTCTGTTTCCAATTTCAGTTTCTATGCAGAACCATGTCTGTAACGTTGTAATAAAGTTTTCTCTTATATGTTACAATTTAGAGTTAGTGTGGATAGTAAAATGAATTTTATACGATACTCTTTGACTGGTATAATATGATTTACTTAAAAACGTTTTATGGACTCGACTTCTTAAGGATTTCAAAAGACATTCATATGTCAGCCACGATGTGTTATTCTTATAATTCAAAGATAATCCCTTTGAAGGAGATAAATGATGTAAATTTAATGTTGTGTCTATTTTGGGAAAGATGCTTTGAGGTTACAATTGAATTTGTGGTAATTGTTGAAACGCATAAACAAACATATGAGAGTTAACCACGTTGCGGTTAAAACGCGTTTCACTTTATAACTCGTACATATCTAACGTTGACTTTACAGAATTATTGAAACCGTAATGTTAAATCAAGTAGAACTTGTAGCGTGTATGGTGCGCGTTAAATAAAAATTATTTCCAATTTTAGTCATATTAATTGCTAATTGAATTGCACTACCCTTGATTTAATGTACTGCAACTATTCTGCCATTATGCATTTTTAATTATCATTTAATAATAGATTTAATTGCTGTAGAAACTACTGGTAGTAGGTACAAAGTTATGGACAAGCGACCAAAGTCACGTGCTGCAGTCAACTACGAGGAAATGATTTCACAAAAGCCGTATTGGGTTAACCCAATAACATCTCACTCCTGAAATTAAGTAATCACTTTGTCCACACTCGTGTCACATTTCAAGTTTAAGTATTAATAAATCGGCAATACTCCCAATGGTGAAATGAATTTTTAAACTCTCGTTCTGATTGAAAACTTTAAAGGCAAACAACTTTCTATTTGCTCTTAAAACCAAGGAGCTACAGCTACAGGATATTTAATACATCATTAAAGATATTTACTCTTTTCCAAGAAGTTCCTGGCTATCCGCATTAATTAGATTTTTATTTTCATTAAAAGTTCTCCCATGTTGTCGTTGTGGACCAGATTTCAGGAAGAAGAATCAATCATGACATTAAAGGGATAAGCCACGTGTTGTTGGTTTTTCTGTTATACTAACTTTAATAACAAAACATTGCATAATAAGAATGAACTAGTTCGTAGAAGTGTTAGGTAGGAAAATTAGTTCAGAAATGTTATACAAAATGTTCAGGAACTAGTTCACATATAATCAAGAACTAACTTATTTAGTTCAGTTTTTGTAATTTAGTGTTAGTTATTTTACTATTTTTCGGTGTTGATAATAAATTTAAGTGTGAAATGAACTGCTGTAAAAGAACTAGTTCGCAGTCGTTCATATTACCCATTTATGTATAACCTCGATAATTGCAATCCTCGTCAGGAGCAGATCCCGTTCTTACTCATATAATTCGTAGGACCGAAATCGGACGGAAACAGAATCTGACTACGAATTATATGGGGAGAAATTAATTTCTCGATGTATCGACGCCTGTAATCGCCGACCAAAATCGCCCAGTGTAACAATATATTCATGTGTATGTATGATATATAGAGTGATAGCAGAAATATATGTATAAAATGATACTATAAATGTCACTTTCTTTCTTCATTAGTAGCCATTGAAATGTTTTATTTGGTTATTGCAACAACCGCAGTTATTGGAACAGCCACAGTTTCGTTTAGTTGCGTTTATCAAGGTTGATAGCTGATAGGATTGAATTGATAGCACATCTATACTATGCGTGACTGAAGTAAAAATTGTATCTTTGGTCCCATTTGCCAAAACGAACCGGTTTGGTAGATGATATCAAACTGTTGTGTATATTTTTGGTCCCGACTGTTAAATGGAAATGTATTAGTTGGTAACTGTTTTGATTGAAGTTTTCGAACTACAAACGCATGTAAACTTCACGTTTTCTGTTGAATTTCCCTTCCTGTGCTATAAGTTCAATAACTGATAGCAATCAATTTCACGAATATCCTTTCGAGGAGGAAGAAGTATTATAACAATTTTAATTTGTATTTTTAAAGTTAATTATTGATTATTGAATACCCTGTGAGAAGTGTACACCATAAATCTACAGTAAACATGATACACAGAAAACAGTTTATAAAATATAAAAACACGACAATTATTATATTAACAAGTTTCTGCACCTGCTCATGTTACCACGATCATGTAACCCATACCACTGGGATACTGTTGCTAAATTAATTATTTTTTGTGTCATAGATACCTGATATATCAAGTATCATCTACGTGATACAAAAATGACGATAACAACAAAAATAATATTATGTTAATTATTTGTCATATTTTAGTGATAACATATTGAAGTGGAGGCGATTAGTAAATCACAGTCGCAATATTCAGTCTATGAGCTATGAGTAACATGTTTTTGTATGAAACAATTTGAATAATGTTTGATTATAACCAACAAAATAGAGGATAATAGCATAAGCTTTATGAATCAAAATTAAAGATTTCCCATAAATATACTTGACCTCATGCAAAGCATCACATAATCCTCAATTCGCGCTAATAGCTACGGATAACGATTGTTTATGGATTTATCACTTGATAAAGTCTGCAGGAGGTTCAATAAAACCACTTCCGCTTTTATCAGTATTATCGTAAACCCGGAAAATTTGGTTAAAGTCCACAGCAAGTCAGCAACGAGTAGGAGTTGTGAGGATTTCTCGTCAAGTGAGGATAATGGAATTATGTCACACAATCTGAATGCATTTTGGATTTTTAAGGATTTTATCCAGACAAAGCAAGAAAATTCAATTAAAAGCAGACAGACAGTGACGTGTTGTCATTGTTGTATTGTAATTGGGTTATAATGAATAATTTGAATAACATGACATGCAAGCAATGTACATATGTACGTTAACCCACCTGTCAACCATGAATTCATGAAAAATTTAACAATTCTGCAAGTTATGTAACTCACAAACCCATAAAGACTTGTTGAATAGTGTGATTCAAAGGATATGTATGCATAGTTTTGAGTTTCGAAACCGCAAAGTGTCACCTTAGTGTCAAAAAGTCCTGCGAAATTCGATAAAAAATTTAAGGAATTTCAAACGATTTCTAAGACGAAAGACTTTGAACACGTTTCTGAATTTAATCCGGATCCTTTGAATCGAGCCTATTGAGAAAATGAAATTCTCCATCTGTTCAAAAGAGTCCTGGAATTTGGCGCAGAAGGTCCTTTTTGTATACATGGAAAATGGAATGAAAAATGCATGAACAGACAATTTCAAGTTTGTGTTGACAGGATAAAATTGTGTTTCTGGGAATTTATCAATTGCGTTTTGCGCGAAACTAAATAAATTTTTTCATAAATAACCAAAGAATTCTTTTAAATTAGTAAAAACCGCATTTTCTGTCGTGATATGTTTGGGGACATTTGCATATCATTGCCGCCATTTTGGGTTAAACGCATTTTTGTGAAAATCATCAACTGGGGAATCATCCTTGAGGCAGGGGACAAGAGCTGTGACGGATAATGGAAATTTCTAAAAAGAAAGATTTGAACCTAGATTTTGAGGAAAGGAGTAGATTCACAAACAACAAACTTAACGAAAGATTTGTTTAGCCAAGAATTAATAATTTTATACATATGTATTTCATAACGATGAAATCAAAAGAATTGTTCAATGTGATGGTAAAAACCCGGTTAATTTTGACTGCTTAAACTGTGCTTCTCTTTCTTTCATAGCAAAACTGTGCAATCTTCTCAAAATCAATGCGTCCGTGTTGTTGTCGTTGACTTGCCTGTGATAATTTTGTGAATCGATAATTTTTTGAATATTGTGATGACATCTACAACATTTTAGGTGACGATTAATGAAGAGACGGATAAAAGAGGTTCTACTGTATTCACCAAATTGTGTACGTTCCATTCTGGAATCCTGACTATAACTACATAAGAAAATTGAATTTTTAAAATGGAAAACATATAAAAGTTAAAGAAACTTAAAATACTCATTAACGCCTGAAATTGAGGTGAAAATTAGTTACACTAACTTCCATAACATGTGGTTAAATTATTCTAAAAACATTTTCCCGAAAGTTAGTTTCCCTAAAAGCGTTGTAATTGAAATTTTCCGAGTTACGGAATCTTTGAAACTTTTGCACTTAGAAAGTTTAACCAATTGATTAAAACTAAATCTTATCAAAAATATTAGTGCTAGGATGTGGGTGTTGTTAATAATACTACATCCACTAAAAGATTCCAGGACAAATTTGACTTTAGGTTTAAGCGTCTTTTGAAGAAACCATCTTCCCTGGAATCGTGTCTGTGCACGCGAGGAACATTGTGTTCATGAATTAGGGAACATCCTGTGCTATAAGCACGTCTTTGCATCCTTGTATGTGCCACTCCCTTTTGCATGGAATTTTCAAAAACGGAAGAACCATGCCTGTGTCATTGACATGATTGAAGGTTTGCCCCAGTTTCGTGAAGCTTTTCAAAAACCACTCACCTGTGCCTAGAAATACCTGAATTCCTTACTATTGAAATTAGCCTCCTTCCATAGTGAATTGATTGATGAGAGCGTTGTCATCAAAACTTTTAAGGAATATGCTACACACGAAAAAAAAGCGTGAAGTTCGATTCATGGTTGACTAGATAATAGATAAAAGAATCTCAAAGTATTTCCGCTGTTCTGTCGATTTATATCGGAAGGAAGTATTTTCCCGGGAAAACTTTCTTCAAGCATCATTTTCACTTTTTCAAGAAGCAGTTCAATAACCTTATTCGAGTTGTTCCTCATTATTTTGACACGGAGCAGATTCGATGGATACACTAGAAGCCGTTGAGTAGAGCGGAAGTAATCAATAATTACTGTTTTATTGTGTGAACATATTTGTGATTGATTACAGTTCAAGAAACATCCTTCTGCAAGAACGTTCATTGAACCTATTACTGCATGTATGCTCCATTACATGCTATTTTCACCCACCGGATAATGGCGTAGTTATCACATGGTGTGGTGCCGTTTAGAAGATAGTCCCTGTGGGTGAAAGTGATCCTTCTTGATTCAATAATCCTTCATTAGAGGTGATGTTATAAATAACAATTCATCGTCCTTGCTCTCATGGACATTTGTTCTTTATAGATTTTGAAAGGTTTGTTTTTATGAAATTAATATTTCGTCAACTTTGAAAATTTGTGTAAACACGTAAACAGGAAATGACCCTGATTTACTCAAAGGTTACTTTTCTGCGTCGTGTCCTTATCAAAGATCTGATCAGATTTGTTCAAATTTCAATTAAGGAGATTGTCCATAAATAAATTTTAAACGAGACAATTACTCCATGCTCCTTTAATCTTCTCTTAAGTATTCCGATGAATCCTGGCGATGGAATTGTACCGTGAAATAAAGTAGGCAGTCTGAATCGGCGACGATGACCACAGAAAGAAAAGGAAATTGTCTTCCAGTTGAGCAGAAACTGAAATCACTTAACTGTATATCTGCACAGATTTAGATGATTTATCCAGAAAGGAAATTGAACAAAATAATAAACAAGAGAATCAGGCAACGAACACGAATCCGGAAACTTATAAATAATATTTTGATAAACACAGACAACTTCATGACATCGTTTTGTTTGCTTTAAGAAAACTCGTCTAAAAATAAATCCAACGAAGGATTTTGTGTTACTAAATCAGGATTTACCTTAAATCTATTTACGTACAAAATGGGATATTGTGACAAACATACATTTGCATATAATTTAAATGCAGGAAATGTAGTTGTTATACACGACAGGATGTTTGGAGATTTCAAGGATTTGTTAAGTGTTTACAATTAAGAATGTCATGTGCTTGTGAACTTGAACAAGGGAAAAACATGAAAGTTGCTGGATCCTTATTTTGTTGCGAATCCTTGGTATCTTGTTTCATCAAAATCCTTGTTTCGTCAATTTCAAGACGAGTTCAATTCCTTAACTTTAAGAAAAATTTTAGAAAAAGGATCAATGTTTAATGTCCTGAAGAGGATACAATCGATTTAGATAGACAATTGTGGTGAAGAAGTGTATTCAATTTGGAATTATATTGACAAAATTGATTGATACGTTGTTCATTTCAGAGTTACTGCAGATAGCACGTGCCATAAGTGATTTTCTGTTTATAGACAATCCTTGTTACTGTCAAATATCACAAATGAAACAATAATCATGGAAGAAATTGATAGCTACTTAAATAAATACTTGATGAGTTTCATACTGAAATCAAAATAAACTTCGAATCGCTCTTGAATAAAATCCTTTCCATAACCTTGTCAATTTTATTGATTTTCGATGTATTATATTCATATATAATATATCATTCCATAACCATTAAAATACAAAAAATTTATAACATCAACTACAACACAATCGTAAATCATTCTAGATAATTCATGGACAAGGTGAGAATATACAATGAAGTTGGACTTAAATACCTGTTGATATGCACCACACAACACATTATGGCATTTAAGGCTTTCCACCTTGTACAGGACAAACTCATTATAATTGTAGGCAAAAAGAATAGCCTTTTAAGTGCTAGTTGTAGACAGGAAGCAAAATCGATGGTCGTTAAATCCTTTCGGAAATCAAGGAGAGTGGAACGTCTTGAGCATTTCTTCCGTGTTTCAATGACCCGTAGTCATTATTATAAGTACTACAATACGAGGTGAATAATTCAAGTACATAATCTGTGATATCAAGAGATTTAAAGTATCTGATTTTGAAATAGTTTATATCATCAGATAGAGGAAAGAATATTCTATTTAGGGTATATTTCCAATCCATTAACGAACTCCAAACAATGTTCACGTATAGAATTTGTCAAAAATTCAAAAAGACAGAGAGTGGACTGAATGGAAAAGAATGGACTGCAGACACTAAGAAGAACATCAGAAAAGGACTCATCCATTTCAATTGGCAATAAGTGCCAAAGTACTTGGATAAATAGATCAGGATGACAGAAGGCAAGGATGACAACTTCAAACTGAATTTGGAAGAAAACATTTCCGTCTTTCCGCTTGACCTTTACGGTAAACAGAAGCTTTAAAAGTCATTTAAGGTTTAAGGATTTCAAGAGATTTCAAGAATTGAATTGAATGAAACACAAGAAGCGCTGTAATGAAAATTCGTTAGCACACACCAGAAAGGAATTGCTTTGACACGAAATGAATGCAGGAACCCGAGAGAATTTATCAATAATTCACTGGTAACAAGAAAGTCAACTTGAACTGATAAGGATATTATAAAAACAGAGAAATTCTGGTTTTGTTGTTCATCAATTTTTCATAGAGTTGTTTTATTTAAGAAAAGGTAAAGGACTAAATTTTATTTTACCCTAAAGTTGACACAGAACAGAAATGGGAAAAAATTATAAAACATTTTCCTCTTCAATATTCATAACAAATCAAAATCAACGGGGGGAATCCTTTTGAAAATAAAACAGATTTGTTATCCGTCATTTTTCAGGATCAAAGTTGAGAAGGATAATGGTGAATTTCCATGAATATTTACTTTATTTATTGAAAACTTTTCACGGCGATTTTATTTTAATTTGATTATTTATAAATTATTTAAATTTTTGTTTGTAATTTTCGAAAAAATTCGATTGTTTACGATTCAATCGAGTCAAGACAATGTTTTATGTGGATCAACTAGCGTCGGATAATCAACATTCAACCATTTACCAACTTCAGTCAAGTTATATTCAAAATCGTAAACAAACTGTCATTTACAGTTTAACACATTTGAAATTGGGCGCCATCTCAATACTTCTAGTTCAAGTATCTATCGGGTGGTGAAACTTTATTCCGATTATTATGGAATTTGACAGTTGTGCACCAGAGTTTCACCTAAATTTGTGTGTCCATTACAGGGAAAAGTGCCAACAAATTCTGGACGAGACTTTACATAAATTTTAAGAGAAAATGGCTCAATTTCGTTTGGAACTCACGAATGCACACACAGTTAAACTCTGAGAGTGCACAGTCTCTTTCATTCCTCATCATGTTGCTGGTGAGTAATTCTGAGTGAAAGTTCTCCACACAGCTTCATATGAAATGTGTAAGGAAAATTCATGTATTTACAAGAAATTCCATGCTTGTGTTGTTAGTAAACAATTTTCCTTTTCAACCGGCAATGTTTCGGAAAATTCCATCGTTTCAATGTGAAAGTCTCTGCAACATTTTCGACAATCAATCAACATGTTGCCAAACGGTTTTGATTCAAATGATTCGACGGAAGTGGAGCCAAAGTGCCTCAAAATGTCTGACAGTGTGAGGATGAGTTGGCTCAACAAACTCCACCAGTGTACACAGAAATTGACTAGTTGAAGCTTTTCACAATTTTCCGTTTCTCGTCAGTTGATCGCTGGCGGTTGACGAAATTAGACGCGAAAAATAGTTCGTCTGGGAAAATTTTTATTCGCTGGAAAATTTCAAATTTTACTAATACATGTTGAATGAAAAACAAAATAAAGTTTTCACAAAATCACCTGTTATTGTCGATGTGTTGTGAAATTGATACTGATACAAAGTGGTTTTTGTGGTGTTTAAGAGAAGTCAAAGAAAAGTTATTTTCCACGGAAAAGTTTACTCACATTCATAGAGTGGAAAATTGTTGAGTGCATTTGAAAAATTTATATTGATTTTCTTGAATTTGTGGAAAATTTCTTACATCAAATGCAACAGTGTCAACAAATGGAATCGAGGTTAATGACCATCACCACATCAAGTCTATGTTGAAGAAGATCCTGAAGGAAAGCTCAACAAACCTGATGCACACATTGGAAAAGCTTCATTTTCAATTGACCTAAATTTTCCAGGCAAAATATCTATGCGCTACAGGTACAATTATAAGTGCAAGTTTTGCATGCAATTCGATAGATAGATTTTCCGGGTTTCAGCGAGTGCCATCCCGTTTCTAACACAAACAAAAATCTGGACACAAGGCAAATATTTTTGATGGACTGCATCCTGCACTTCTGGGAACTGGGTCAATTTTGGAAAATCAATATTTAAAGGGAAAAATTCATTTTCCGGTTTTCGATTGAAATTCTCTAATTTTTCCCATCGTTTATTTTCGCCAATCCTCACGTGTGGCACTTCCGTTTCCGTTTAATTTAGTTTTTATGAGGCAATTCAGTTTATTATCCTTTTTCCATAGTTGGGTGGCACGTTGTCTCTCAGGTGATTAATTAATACGATTTTTATTCGTGTTTTTCGAAAGTGATATCTTACACGCTTTTAATTCTCTGCAACGTGATGCGAATGTTCTTAATTTTAATTGCGCTGTTAACACTTTGCAAAAATGGACATATAACATATGATGAAATTTAAATAAATTATTTTAATTTTTCATTACTTTAAATTATCAAACAAGTTTCAAAATGCTGATAACTCCTTAGAAAATACAGTTGTTTGTTGTTAAAAATGCAATTTGCATAGAAACAAATTTTTCATTTAGCTGCTCCAGATATTTTCTAAATTCGTTAAAAATTCAAAATTCTACACCGGATATTCATAATTGAATTTACGTTTTCAGGATAATAATTAATTTGGGCTTGATATACAACAATTTTCCGACAGGAGCCATCAATCAATCATTTTGTGTGATGCATCAATGCTTGTTAGAATTAATTTAATTTAGTTAATTTGAGTAATTTCCAAATTCAATTTTAATTATTTTTTACTGCAGTTAAACTTACAATCAAATTGATGTTGAACTTTTGAAACTTTTGAAAGTGTCTAGAATTTATTATTTTGAATGATAATTGTGAGGTTAATATTGTATAAGTGTTAATGATATAAAGATCAAATTTGCTCCGTTGGTAAAAAATTTGTTTTAAACAATACTTCCATTGAATAAAAACCTAAAAGCATATTGTGTATGAATTTATTGTCATTGCGTATTTTAGTATGAACACTATAATGTTTCCATGAAAATTTTCACAATAAACATCCTGGAAAAAGGACACGACAACAGGATGAGTTGAAAGTTTCATGAATGCATTGTTTGAAATTAGGTCATGTTACATTTTAAAGTATAACCCTACTTGAATGTATCAGGCTTCTGGGAATACACAGACCGATGCTTGACTTTGAATAGAAATAATGACGAAAAGTGAAATTCAAGGAAATTGACTATTTTTGTTGTGGAAAATGCATTTCCACGTTTTGTTTTTGAAACAAAAGCTGATGTGTAACGTGTTATAAGAAAAGTTTAATATTAATAAAAATCAAAAACAAAGAACATTTTCCGTTGAAGGACTTCCTTTCATTTCCTTCGAAAACTGATACCTATACCTAAATAATTCTCAATTAGTTTTGCTCCATCGATTGTTGATTTCAAAAACACCCTAAAAATACAATTAAATCCCTCTTCAACTCCATCTATTGACAGAAGCATCAACTATATCTGCTATCAGTATGTCTGCAAACCTGGGCAATTATCTCAAAACCACGCCAAATTAAAAGTTACCCAGCTCTTGCTCCCTTTCATCCGTCTCAGTACGTGACAGACCATAAAATCTTCGAAGGATATGAGAAATTTCAAAGTAATTATCCTGTAAAACCTTTTTGTTTTATATTACTTTTTTCAATATTTATGCTTTTGGTACGAAGCAGACGCTTGAGGGAATTACAGTTCAAGCAGACTTACAAAAATTTCATCCTGTCCATATTTGACAAGGGAAAATTCATTATGTTCTTGAAAATTATTTAACGTAAAAAATATGTTTCTGTTTTTAACAAAATATTTATTATTTTGTTTATTTTATAATTTAAGAAAACTGTCTTAGTGTAAAAGTTGAATGTGTCTTCGGGCTGAAATTGTGCTTCTGACAGTTGTCTGGTTTGATTGTGTTCTTTTGTGTAAGAACAAGTCAAGTCCGGTTTTTCCTTTTAAATCAAAATAGGATCAAGTTGAATTCTTTGAAATAGTCCTGAGAAACACTTCTAAAAGGGACAATCGGGATTATACATATGTTCCTCGAATTTATGAAGTCCTTCAATAGTTTATGTTGAATTCGATGAACATTTGGCCAAGGGTACGAACCCTGGAGGGTTCCAAACAAAATTCTCCAAAATTTATTAGACTTCAGTGTCTTATAAATTCGTTGGTACCTTCGTATCATCGTGCAAAACCTCATTTATATATTTTCGGGTGGTATCATGTGACAGGATATCTGCCCAAAATTGGATGTGCCTTACAAATTTTTAAGGTGTCAATATCACTTAAAATTACCTCCAGTACCTCGGGGAGTATTATTGGCTTAATAAAAAGTACCACACGAATAAGTAATCGTACACCAAAGTGATGTTATAAACATCAGTTATCCTGCCAATGTCTCTAAGGACATCCTCTTCACTTTACTTTCAAAAATTGTGTTGTACCGGTAATAAAATTTCGCATTAACTTTGATTCTATGACATTTTCCAATACAGGTATTACATTTATTTCGTTTTACATTTCGGGAATTTCAAGGAATCTCGATGTCAAATTAACTTGGGAAAAACGTTGCCAATTATAACTTGGGAAATACTCAATCTTTGAAGCCAACTAGGGACTGATATGAGTTATCTTTCAACTAAAACGAGAAAGGAGTCACTGGATAACTTGTGATTTTGACTTTCGAGCCAATTAACCATAAAACAAATTAAAACCGTATTAAATCATTCGATAAATATCACATTTCATTGTTGTCGATGAATTACAATTTTCGCTTTTCTTCAAATTTAATTGGGAAATACTAATACTCATGAGACAAAATCTGATAATTTTTTTTGTTCCTTTAATGTGACGTCGTTTACTTCGTTAGTTTCTTAAAGAATTTTCAATGAATCAGTGACATGTCGAAATAACATTTCTAAGTCATTGATGAAATGAGCAATTACGTTTGTAGTAGGTATTCGAGACGCAGTAGAAAAATTGTTAAAATTTCCAAAATGTCTCTAGTATGCGATGAAACGTATAAAAAGAAAATAAATACCGACATGCCAAGTCAAACTGGAAAAATCAAATTGAACACAAGAAAATCATTCTGTACAAAAAATTCTTCGTTCTTCTTTTAACAAAAAAATCTCTTTTCCCCGCACGGGAATTACGAAAAACAAGAAAACCTTCTTTCTCGTAGGACTACATGTCGACTGTTGACACTGTCATCGGTTGTTGTCACGAACGTTCACCTTTAATCATAGCTTCTTGATTTCTATAACGAACACTTGTTACAGCATGGTTGAAAGACCAAATAATCAATAGAAATATATTGAAACTTTTCCATATTGAATCATCAACAGCGTTTAAGTTGATGGAAAGAAACCATTTAACGAAAACAAACTCCCCAATTACGTCGTGTCACGCAACAGATTCCCCAAAAGGAGCAACAAGTTACGGAACTGTTGTGAAGAATTCAAATTAAATCATATATTTCTCCATTAGTACAGGAAATGGAATCAGAAATTTTCGCAAAAGTTAAATCCCTATTTACGTTTCACATGGAGCTTTTATAAATGGAGTTTTCTCCACATGTATTAGAGAAAATGTTGGAAGTTTACTAGACAAAATTGCGTTTCACCACGTAGTTGTAGATAGTATCCTGATGGTCCTTGCTAAGTCTACCGTATCTGGATGTATTATGCTACACAAGACGAATGTATCCACATAACACCTTTCGACAGTTGATACATTACATTCTGGTAATTTCTAAATTGCTGAAACGTAAATATTCCTTGGAATTGGGTAAATGCTTTTCCATGATAACCAATTAATGTGGTGCCTCTTTGTCATTGATTACACTACAATAAATGTGCCTCATTCCACATAATTCACGCGGTTAATGAAAATTAACACGTCACTATGACTTGGTCCTGTACTTTATTAATTATTCAATGAAACATGTCAACTTGGTAATTTGCTCCATCATTTGTAGGTGTCATGATGATTTACTTTCTGATTATGACAAATTGATCCGACTTCATTTTGAGGGATTATTTGTGGGCAAATTAAGGACAGAGTTTTGACATTTTCTGCTTGTCCACAAATGTTCTTTTGATAAATGTTGATGTGTACACTGAATTTGGGAGAAAAATTCATAAATTCCTTTTCAAAATTTATGTTTCTGGGACAAAGGAATAATGTGGACAGGCAAATATAATCGTGGGATATGAGGGTTAATTCAAGCATTCACAGTAGGTCAGTGGTTAGAACGTCTGCCCGGCAAGCAGAAGACCCGAGTTCGCATATCGATCGCGATGCCCGTTTTTCCTCATCTTCTATGTACAACGTGAAATGTTGAAGAAAGTGCCATGAAAAGGGAACAAAATTCTAATCCCTCAAGTTTGTGCCTGGATAAAAACAATTTTCTAAAATATTAGAAAATTATTCAAATCAGGAATATTTCTTATTAGATAAATTATTGGAGATTTTACATGTAACCAGTATTATGATAAAAATGTGAATAATAATCTGCAACAGTCCTACTCTCGAGAGGTGTACTTGTACTGGCAATATGATTTTCTTAGCAATCAGAAGCTCTGAGTCTGCATTCATGTCCTAGGGAAGAAAAACTAACTTTTCCTTGAAGAAAACTATAACCACAACTCTCAGTAAATTTAAGACACTCAACAAGATGCCACATTGTCTGGAAGAACCTGAATCAAATTTAGCAACAATCACCGGATTCGTTGTCACTACAAAAGGACATTTCAATTGTTTGCGTTAAGAATAGTATATAGTAATCGAAATGCAGAGGCGGACTTCATGACAGACAAACAGACGTGAGGGAAAATGTGAATTCCAAAAGCTTCTAAAGCGTCAGCCTTATCGGAAGTATGGTTTCAATTGTTCCAAGAGATAAGTGACCTTTTAACAAATGAATTGAAGTCTACATAAACAATGAGCAAAGTTCCAATTATAAACATCGTGAATGAAATATATAATTAGTATCAGTGATTAAACGAGAATTAATTTTATTTCCGTGTTATATTTTCGTCATATTATATTTCTATTTGACAAAGAGCGGTAGAATGAAAATTATTCGGAATTAATTTCGTCACGAGATTAAAATTAATTTTTTACCTCAACACCCTATTAGTAACACAAATTCGTTTTCGATTTACGGCAATTTGCAATTTTTCAAAATACTACCAACTTCATGCTGGTTCAAGGCAATTGCCGGCTTCTTCACAAAGAAATTTAAATAATTAAAACTGTTGAAATTCAGTTCGACGAATCGTTAATAAATGGCTTTGAATAAAGTGGAAACACTTTTTTTGCTTTCCCAAAACCGGTTTTGGTTGAGCTTTGTTCAAATTTTAATTTTACACAATCTGAAAATGTCAAAAAGGTTGAAACGTCAAAATGTGTTGTATTCAGTGCGCATTGGTGGCCATAGTTGGAATTGTAAAACATTATAAAAGTTGTGACAGTTTTGAGGAAAGGGATATAATGACATTGTCAACAGATAAACATGAAATCTTTCACAATAATTGCATGATTGTACAATATGAACCTTTTCAAACATTTTCTCATTACAATTTTTTAATAATCCTCAAAACTTTGAGCTTGTAACACACAGGAAAAAAGTTTGTTTGTCGGTAACAAAGTTTCCAAAGTCCCAACAGGAACATATTCAAGACATGCTAATGCCTTAAGGTTTTCGTGTGTACCTATATATAAGAATGTTGTTATTCACCGATGTTATCCACATGACACTATTGGGTGGAAAATTTTTGTTCGGAAAGCGTGTAGGACGTTATGAATATTAAGTTTTGGAAACTTTTAATTAGTTTATTCTAAAAATATTCACTTTAATTTATGCACAAAATTACGAATTCACACATGAGCTCGAGAGTTCAGTGAAGAACATGATGCTCGATTGATGCAATACGACACAAGAAAACAGGATTAAAGGGATGTCTTATACATTCTTCAATATTGGTATTGGAGAAAACAATCATGTCCATTTATTTCGAAGAAGAATTAATAACCGAAAGCTATTCCCCATTTCGTGATAAAATGATTAAACGTTCGTCAAACCAAATTCGATTAAAGTCTTTCCCCCCAATTGTCCTGGAATCTTGAATTGGGGACTGTCACGGACCCAAACATGTAGTCGAAATTGATGAAGTTGATGAAATTCAATTAGTAGATGAAGATTTTACAATAAAATCTAATTGACTTTTCCACGTGTCGTTTGGAAATGAAGTTGAATTTCTTAAGAAAGTTTACAGGACACAATGGTAAATCAATTTTTAAAGGTTTTTCGTTTTATATAGTACGTAAACAATATTCCAATAAAATGGAGTCAATAGAATTTTATTTATAAATTTTGTTTTCAACTTGAGACAAGTTATAAATGTTTATTTCATTCTTAGCGAATGTTTTCCCCAGAGTTTTATTAAGTGGTTATTATGCAATCTCATTGCACATGTATGCACTTCATAATGTAAAAACTTTCGGTGCAATCTTGGTACTTGGGAAAACCTGATTTGCTGATAAATCGTAAAAGGTTCAGAATTTGTAACCAATTCCCGTGCATTACTCACCCTTGAATATTATCCCTTAAACAAAAATTGTGTTCAATAATCAAATGTCGATATGATTCCCTTTTGGGGTCAGTCAAAGTTCATGATGGAAATTAGATTTTCTGCCTTTGCAAGTTTTCTATTCCAAAAGGGAAAGTCATCATGTCCCTTATGGACACTGGAGGATCTCTTTCTGTTATTAGAAGCGACAGTTGCTCATGCTTTCTTATATAACTCTGAAAATTCATGTACACGTGCTGTTTTGCAGAAGTCTCTTATAACTCATATCAGACAAGGCTATTTGAAGATAAACTCGTTGAAAGTCTCGTGATAGACATTAAGGAAAATTCAAAGATTTCCGAATATTTTCTTCTATAAAAGCTCCCATGAGCAACATTATTCCAGTTGGAAGTGCTTGAAATCATTTTCAACTATGGAGCTTTCGATTCGATTTCGAGGGTAATCAACTTTATTTATGAGGAATTGCAGGTTCCATGTCCATATCGCTTAATAATTCAAAGATGCTGAAATAACATGGATGTGATCATGATAATTAGATAATTCTAGAAATCACGAGACATAGGTATCCTAGAACGTGGAATAAAGGAAATGTTTCTCGTTATATCACAACCATATACATGTGTTATCAGGTCAGATATCGTCTTCAATATCCTACAATTGCGTTGCAGTGAAGAAACAGGATTATTCCAAAGCTGCACGTCTATTATAGAGCAAAGGTGTAATTCTAGCAATGAGTGTAGGAATTCCAAAGGATCGTATAAGGAACATAGTGTCACAGTAAATGTTCCTCATTTCATAGATATCTCTTCATGGCACATACAATACTTTTCTTCTTTGTGAAAAGTGTAGTTTTCAATCGAGAATATTTTGAATGGGATAATTCAAGAAGCTACACATGTAGGTTCAGTCAAGTACAGATTTTCAAAGGTTCAACATTTTTGTCATAAGGTCAGATATCTCATTTGATGTTTTCAATTCTTCCTGACAAAATCATTCGGAATTTTTCTTTTGAAATGCCTTCAACAGAATCAAGTCAATCCTGACTATCAAGTTGGAAATACTCTTGTGTCGTACATGTACTATGTATAATACTCATAAGAATGAATTCCTGTAAGTGAAAGAGAACGAACTATTCTTTTGTAGACATCAAAATTGGTCTTATACCACTGTAGTTTCATCACTCACAGCGTCATGACGAGAGCAGAATGAACGAATAAGAGTAGGAGTGCTTCGTTCGTCTGACAAGAAACACACACATGCGCAGTCACGATTTATTTGATTCTGTCCGATGTACTAATTGTACTACAATATCGAACTAGTACATTTGAAAGATTATACCAGTTTGGAGCGAACACTTCACTGTCCGAACAAGAACAACCCTCCTACTTGGAACGAAAATTTTTGTGCACGTAAACACGCAACGAGATAGCTCGATAAATCATGTTGAACAGTGCATAATTTACCCGGAATTTATTATGATTGCAAAAGCTAAAAAAGTGAGGATAGAAATAATAACCATATCCGCCTACAAAATGCAGTCGGGTGTTTCCAAGTAACTTTCCCTGATAACCACAAGTTAATGTTGGTCACGATTTTCCACGTGGTATGTTATCATGAAATAACATTGATTTATAATTTCATTAATTATTTTATAATCAAATTTCGATCAACATTTTGCGCTTTCATAAATTGGATTTTATTTGAGCTATCTGTTTACACTACTAAGTCATTTGGGGATTTGTTGAAGACGATTAGGTTCCGTGTAATCGAATGTTGGCGTCAATTTGACAGTCACCAACCTTACTTCTTTCAGAATGCGTCATTTATTAGACACGTGTTATTAGCAAAATTACCCGCATTCATTAACCAGGTGTCAGCGAATAATTTCACTTCAATTCACTAGAACCAGCATGATGAATACGAATACTCGGAAGTTGTTTATTTGTTTATGATATGTTCTAAATATGTTCCGCAATTTGTCCAATTAGTTATTAGTCAATAACTCTTCAAGTTATTCTAATATCTCCACGTGAAACAGAGTGTCGTCCTTGATACCTTGTGGCGACTTTCAAGGAGACTTTCATGACAGTTTAACTTGTCATTTGAACGTGGAAAAACCCTAACCTTGCTTTGTGCATTTGTAACTACAGTTCTGTGTATCCATCCGAAATGCAGCGGGTGGTATCATCTTCTGTTTTTGATGCATTTCACTGTGACAAAAATCTCATCATACCACGAGCATCATTTTGATTCGTATCATTGTAATGGGTACTTCCTTGATAAGGATTTAAGTGCAAGAATGTCACAAACAGCTGCAACTGCAATGAGGATGGATTTGTCCTCGAAGCGGGAAGGACATCATTAAGTTACAGTTAAAGAAAGTGTTACAATTCACATTGAGAAATTGTAGCTTAACCTCAACAAGCGTCATACGATGTCAATTTATGCAATTTCCACAAAAAATATTCCATTCACTGCATCGTGTCAATGACAACCCTTCCAGTTAAACTTAAAATAGATTCACATTACAACAGAATGCATCCTGACAGATGCAAGTGGCAGAATGCACATTCAACTTGATGAAACTCCTCGAGGGGCTTTTGTTAGCATCACTGCTAACATTTTTAATACGATATCGGGATTATCTTCAACGTAACGAATTCCATAGCATCTTGTCCTTTTTTCTTTCTTTTAATAAAAATCCAAGAAAATTACATTCTCCACCATCTTGGCATGAAATCAATGATACCAACAACTAATGAAAGAAACCACAAAAGACTTATTGTCCATTGTCCTTATTGTCCTTATTATGCAGAAAAGTTCTCAAGTTTAAATTTCATTTTGCTACTATCAAAAGTACTATCCGCTAATTGTGGATCTAATTAAAACTGTTTCGTGGAACAATCATCCTATTATCCATTATACAAAATCAATTAGGGAAACTAACATTTCACAGGATTCAAGGGAATATTAAGTTCTCTGTTGGCAAGATTTCAAAAGTGATTTCATCTTTGTAATATCCATTCTTATAAAATTAAATTAAAATTTTCAACTTCCATTTCTAATTACTCGATTTTGAAAAATACGTTAATTTTCAAATTATCTACAAACAAATGTGTAACCAAATTGAATTTTAACGAAAGGAAAATTGCGGCAACAGTTACAACGACACGAAACTACAGGTACGCCACGAGGGTATCCTTTATCAAGAAGACCAAAGAATAATCACCACACGAGAGTACAGGGGAAAATGTGTAGAAGAACGTTCACATCCCAACGGCGACTTTAAAGTGAATTTTTATCTCTCTCTTACAATTATGTATACGAAGCTTAAGCGTGAGCTTGTACTTCTTCTCCATAGAAGACGAACTAGTCATGTAGTTGAATTCATAAAAATTTTCACATGTTTCTCATTGTTTTTGATCACTGTTTCCTGTTCTTGAAACATTTCCATTTCGAAAATATTGAAACTTTTCTCTTACGTTCCATGATAATCTCTTTAGACTTTTGTGTTGACTTCGGTTATATAACGTAATTAACATCTGACTGAATGTATTAGCATAGACAGACGCGCGGCATAACATCCTCATCAACAGCCACACCAGAAATCAATCAGTAGCATTCACCGCACACGTAACTATCCATCAAAAACATCCGTGGTCAGTGTCATGATGGTGTCACGCCGCACAGCATTCAACTAACTCTCCAACTGTCGCTCGTTAGAGGAAATATTGCAATTGATATGTGTGAAACATGGTCAATGAAGTTCATGAATTCATGTTGACCACAATTCACAAAATTTTCCTGGAATTCCGGTGTATTTATAGATTGGCAATTTGATGTGTTCAATTTCAATCAGAGTTGAATGGAAACGTTTCTATGATAAATTGAAATCAAATGCCAAAAATACAACGAGACTTAAGACCGAAGCCAGACGGAATCACTTTAAGAGTTGATAAATATAAATTAATTAAAAAATAAACAAATAAAAATAATAATGTTTAGTATTTAATGAAACAAAGTTCAAAAATTTCATTTTATTCTATTTCAGATTGGCTGCTGTCACAGAAATTTAGTCATTCATCATCTCAGTGGAAAATCGTGGGAAGTTTTGTTTGTTTCTACGGAAGAATTCAATCAAAAACAAAGAGAGATCTATGGAAATGATAAGAATTTTTCTTTTTTAAATGTTTTTTAAACGGACAACTATAGAAATTTCCGTGATTGTTGATAAATTTTTTGAAAAATTTCATTTCAAAACCAAAATCCATCGAAATGGTATCAGTTTGGAATGAGTTCAGTGAGTGTAGAAAATTGAAAGAATTATTTCCACTTCAAGTGAACATATTTAAATTACCAGTGCAGTAAGAGAAAATAAACAAAAATCAAGTTAATAATTTAATAAAATAACAAAAGTATCAGCATGAAAAGTGATTTTAGTGATTATTATGAGTTAAGTGCATTGGGCAGTGGTTTCAATGAAATTGAAATACCAGACTTTATTGGTGGAGGTGAGAAATACCAGCAGATCCAAAATCCGCCATTGAAACAACCCAGAATTGAGTCGAATGTAGCATTTTGGGCGGTCATAGATGGAGTTCTGTTGGTGTTCATATTAGCTGGGAATATTCTAACTATTCTAGCAGTTAGATTCAGTCGTCGTTTGCGATCTGTTATATCGAATATGTTTATATTATCATTGGCGATATCAGATATGGTTGTTGGATTTACATTGCCTTATCATTTGGCTTTCTACATGGGATCAGAGTTGGGACACTATCAGGGATGGTGTTTGCTGAGATTCTTCCTAATCATTCTGGCGTGCTGCGTTTCAATATGGAACCTGATTGCTATTGCAGTTGATCGATACATTGCTATAGTATATCCTCTACATTATAGCAGGTAAGCTTTTAAGTGTATTGCAAACATTTTTGAAACGATTCATTATGTAGAAACTTCAAATTATGTTTGAGGAAACTTCAAGTTTGTTTTCTCTCACCCGTAGAATCCGGGTAAATACCTTGAGACTTTGGAATTATTCATTTGTTCCACCAACTGAAATTTGTTAACATTTCTAAGACGTTTTCATGGAACGGAAGTTCTGCTTAAATTACTTCTTATTGTTAAAGTACACAGCATTAAATTTTAATTTTAATTACACAAATTTTGCAAAGACTTTGTACAAGAACGAATCGGTTTTCTTTTGGTTATAAAAGCCTTGAGGTGCTACTACAGTTACACATTTCTAAACTTCACCTCGACATGGAGTTTTTGAAACAATTCAGTTTTAGTGGAATTCGGTTTTTTTCTGAGATAAAAAGACTAAAACATTTGCCATCGGATATTTTGAATGCATTTCAGTTAAAAGACAAAAGAAAAGATAAACTAAAAATTGCCATGAATGATTTAATGAAATGAAAACAACTTCATGATAGCTACAAGGTGAAGTTATACCAATGCCGCAATTTCACAAAAGATAACAGTTCCATGATCTTCTTTTGCACATTCCTCTGAGAATCATCCATTCACCTAATGTCTATAAGGACTAGCACGAAAGCAGATTAATCACAATTTAATATAAAATTTAATGTCTCCACTATCTATAATGTGATATCCAAAAAATGCCACTCACAACAAACGTCATTTAATATCCTTAAAAGTGCAAGGCTATCAAGGATCCTAAGTAAACTATAATACAACAGCACACTGACGCTATTCTCTGTGATATTTATATCTTCAGTGCCACTTGGCAGTCTAGACGAGGGTAAAGTGTATACCATCAATAAGAAATGGAAATATCCTTGACAATGTAGTTGGTATTATGAGTTTTGGTTCGTGACAGCTTTGTACAATTCCAATTCACAATGTAGTTCGCGATTTTATTCTAAGTAGCTTATATTCGTTAGACTGAATTCAACCTCTCTCAAACGGTCAACAGTTGACTTACAGAAATGCATGAATTGCTCCTAAATATTCATAGAAGATAAACTAGAAATGTAGCTTGAACCCGTAAACAAAATAAAATTAGATTTTTGTATTTATTTACTATTTCTTTCAAAAAATTTTAAATAAATTTTTTCCAAAAAGCATTAAACATGCAATTTGTTTTAAATTTATTACCCACAAAATTATTTCCGAGATGGTAACGAGTCCATGCGTCTCGGGAATCTCGTCAGTTTTGAGTGATTTTTCAAGTTTTAAAATTTTTTAATAAATATTGTGTCAGTCATGATGGATGATGATTAATATAAAAAATAATATATAATATATAATATATTTTTTTTTATTTTTTTTAGTCACAGAATCATTGACTCGAAATATGAAATCTTTCAATATCTCTTGATTCGACATGAAATTGGCAATTGATTTTAATAAATTAAGTTTAATAAAACTTATGTAAGAATTCAAGTGAAATTCGACAATCAAATCCAATTTTAAGGTTGAGAAAATTTTCCCTTAACTTTTCCCAGAAAATTCGTTTTCGGCAAATTAAAGTACAAAGGTCCGTTTTCAAACAAAAACTCAACCTTTTCAAATATCTTATCGGAAATCTATTTGATTTTCCTTAAATTTTAATTTAATCATCTTTTCCCTGGTATTTGAGGGTTGCAAGTCGTAGTTCGACTGCCGATACCTTCCGGAAAATACAAAATGAAACGCGTAAAACCAAATGTTTATCATGATTTTGTTATTTAACAGATATATGACCAGGAAAGTGGCCCTCATCCTGCTCAGTTTCGGATGGATCCTTGGAGCAACATTGGCATTGATTCCAATGTTTTGGAATAATTGGGATACAGCTAACAATTGTGAGTTTAATGAGATTCTACCACCATGGTACATGGCAGGAGTTATAACACCCGGGTTCTCAATGGTGTGGGTGTGCATGCTGATTGTGTATTGGCGGATATGGCGTGAAGCATCCAAACATGCGAAGCAATTGCGCTCATCGTTCACTGGACTACAGGAAAGTCCATCTGACTGGAAGTCAGTTCAGGTTAGTTCATTTGAATATATTGATTAGTTTATACTACAAATCGATATATTGCACAAAGGTTAAAATTGAGGTAAACGATCAGTTTCAATTTCGTACCAAACCAAACAATATAAAAGTACTAAAACATTACAACAAAATCACTCTATGGAATCATGAACATGAAGTTATTTGTAAGGCAAACATGTTGCTAACTCAAAAAGGATATCGGCTTGAGGACCGGTATCCTTGTCTCGAACTCAGCAGTGCCCAACGGCATCCACCGAAAGAAGTAAGAAAACTATTCTGAAACATTTAACCCAAGTGGAACCCCCGGTTGCCGGTCCTGCTGGCCCAATTCCACAAGGTCAAACTATGAAACTGAACCCTTTACCACTCACATCCCTATTCTACTGCTAAATATCCTTCAAGGTTTTCTCAATTAATGCTTTTACGGTTGTTTAATTGCTTTTATTGTGAAATTAATTGTCATGGACGACAAGCTGGGAACGATTCATTTTTATGTTGCCTTTAATTACAAGTTAACTGATTTATTAATGGAATTCTGCAAATTTGTTTCATAAATTATTATGGAGAAACCACAAATTTTTCAATTTCCAGTTTTAATAGTGTTAGCTTTTTCATTATCTTTTCAATAAATTATTTTTAAATTTTGTGCATCAGACAACCATAGTTGTGAATTGAATCGGAAATTCTAAAACATGACTTAAATTTTTCTCTTTAATTTGTCAGTTCGAATGTTTCTCTCTTCTATTTTGTTTTGTTTCTTTCGTTAGAGCTTTCGCTTTTCAAATTTAATTTTTCATGATAGATGTAAGTGAACGAAATAAATTTCAATTGTTTGTCACAACTGACAGTGATTTATGACAAATGACTAATTCACATAATTTGATGAAAACTGAAAGTGAATCCGGATTACAAAAAGATTAACCTGTTCAACCAAGTGAACCCTGCAGAATGTAACGTTTGAATCCAGCTAAGGATTCAAACTATTTATTCTCATCACATTACATCTGAGATCACATCTGAAACTATCATGATACTTTTAGTAACGTAAAAGTAAACCTCTGAAGGTGATAACAAAGTGCTACAACAAACATCTTCACTTGGTTTAGCTTGCAAATTGAAACAAATTTGACAATTCAAAGAACAATATCCAAAAGGATAAAGTTAAATAAAAATATTATTTTATATCTCAGTCAATTTAAGAAGTTTTATGTGGACCAAAGCACCCACAAGGATGTTCCAATAAAAATGAAATGAAGAAAACCACCATGATAATAAACATTCAAAGGGTAAATTTATTTGTTTCGTAAAAGGAACATGATGAGGATGTGAAAGGGTTTTATTTTTGGGTAATCATTTTCACAGAAAAACAGACTCCTTAATTTTTACAACAAATATCCCTTAGCAAGTCTATTATCCTTTATAGAATTCTATCAATATTAAATAAGCCAGTAATGTTTATTTACGAAACATGAATTGTTTCTTTTTTAAAATGCTTTTTCATAACACGGATTGTAACTCAATTCATCCTGATCCATTCATGAATTTTGTTTTACCAATATTTCAATTAAATGAAAAATTTATGTTCCCAACCCCTAATGGTTTCTATATCACACTAAAGGTGCAGACACTCCAAGGAGATTCTGACTTGAGATATGATCTTCATTTCCTTGTCATCTAGAATGAAAAGATTTTGTAGAACATTCACGTGTTCTTTCCGAATGATATGAGTGCTTCACTGTAACCAATTCAGGAGAATTTTTCATTTAAAGTTCTCAACGCCAACGAGGAGTACTTGGAGTACTCTCACGCACTCCTAGGTTAGATTACAGGTGAAGAAACATGACGTTGACATTCTGTTCATTCTATTTGCATAAACATTCCAACAATTTGGCATATAAATAACATAATTTGTAACTAAATTGGTTAATTTACTTTTGAGATAACCTTGATGGTTAACATGTGCTTTTAATGAGACTTGACATTCTGATTCTTCTGAAAAGTTTAGCTACGTGCGTTTCTTCACATACGAGTAGACGGTCATGACCTTACGGAGGAAAATTTCGTCTTTAATTTAGTCTGATTAAAGGGTTTGCAGCAGTTACTGGCGGCACAAACAGAATTCCTGATATTACCACCAAATGACGTGTTCCCAGAATTTTCATTAACATTTTAATGTGAAAATTTGTAAAGAAAAGCTGAAAATAAAATCAATTTTATGCTGATATGAAGTTCCTCTAAGACGTTCTTAAAAATACAAAGGTGAAAAATTCGTCAACTCAATGCCAGACGGTTGAGGATACATTTAGCGCCATCTGTTTGTCATTAGCCTTAAATGATATGTGTCTTAAGATGTTAATGTTTTGTCTCAAAATTTGACTCGTCCTTGGTAATTACATGTAGCAGAAACTTACACGTGTTCCGAAACTCCATTTTTAAGTAACAAATTCGAACATGTTTTATGTTTGCATTGATTTAATATCAACAGCTCATAGCACTTTACTGTTATTTTTATGCTAATTACATCCCAAGGCTCAGTAGTATAGTATCCATTAAATGAAATGAAAAAGTCATGTTTGCCAACTTTAGTACACGCATTTTTCTCAAGGGCATCAAAAATTCCCTTTATTTGACAAAAGCACAGACAAGGAAAATGTATTTAATGACAAAATTCAATGCATTAACTTTGTTCGTCTCATTGTAATTCTGTAAGACTTGTAATAAGAATTTGTAATTTACTAATAAATTACAAACACAGTTCACAGACTTAAAGCTACAAAATATATTTTAAAAGTTCCCATCCACTAAAAGTTAAAGTTGTCAGATTATAACTATTAGAGTGTAAAAGCTTTTGATATTCTAGGGTTTTACTTTTAAGCTTCAAAATGGAAATCCTTTTCTCATACAAGGACATGTAAAGAATAAATTACATCTTTGCTCAATTTTTCATCACAAGTTTGTACAGTTCAACAGTTTCGTATGGAATAAATTTATTTCCGGGATTTGTAGAAGCCATTTGTATTTGTTTATCATGTCTTTTTGACAAATATTTAAAGCTTACATATAACATTTTCTCCAATTACACTTATGTCGTTTGTAATTTAATTTTAAATTTTAATATTTAATTTTTAATTGAATTTATTTATTTTGATGTGGAAATAAAAATTTTATAGATCTTTTATTTAAAAATTATGAATTCAATAGAGTAAATTAAAGTGACAACGAAAAATAATTGGCGAAACAACTTCTTAGTTCTATACATGTTCATGCTACATTTTCTGTCACACTAATACGGAGATAAAATCACTAACACAAACAGATTAGATTAGATTACTTCACATTTGTCATTTTGAAGGAAAATAAATGTCGTCTTATTTGCGCGTAAGCAAAATTTCACAACACATTTTTAACATGATCGTCAAATAAATTTGTTTAAGCAATATTTAACGAGAATAAAATAATTTTATGCAAATATTTGCAATGTTGCCGCAAAAAAACTGTCGTCATTAATTAATTTTGCTCAATTGTTGTTGTTTGCGTTTATCATCACAAATATAACTGAACCAAAGTAAACAATATTTTTTTCGTCTATCCATATTTTGACCCCATAATTGTAAATATACCCGAATATTGTAAGGCCGCGAAATTTAATTAATTTTTTTAACCCTATAAAAGTTCCTAGAAAAGTCTTAATTTATTCATAATCATACTGTGTTGTTTTATGTTAAATCAAGTTACTTTAAAGGACTTAATTATAACCGGAAATTTTATGGATCTAGATGAATCTAGAATTTCGTAAGGACTCATTTACATTGTCAGAAATGCAATGAATTTTTCAGTTAACAGAATTAGACTACAAAACCCTGCATCTCGTCAGTAATTACCTAAAAGATGACTTGAAACCTGATTTGGTAGATACTATATGTATGTACGTGCTGTTAAAATTTTCTTGGGAAATAAAAGCAGTTCAGTTTAACATGAAGATCATGTAAGGAATAATTTATATGTACAGTTGCAACCCCAATGACAAACTCAAACTATAGTAGCTTCTTGAAACAATATGCTAATAAAAACATGATGTGATTCTCTTTGCATATCCTTAAATCCTTTAAGAATGCTCCTTTTGCAAGAATCATTCGTTGGGAAATTTTACAACTTATCTCATTACGTTGCTTCTACCTTTGTCAACATGATATTCTGTTGTCTAAAGTTTTTTTCTACTACAATATCACGTGATTTTCGTATAATAATGTTTCATAGGAAGATCAACAATTTTCTATTCAATTTCAAGAATATTCTTTCAAGAGTAGGGTCTTGTCGGAAACTATTTTCATTTAATTAAAATTAAGTTTATAGTTTATAACTTATAGGACTACTTAAAAAAGTGTCACTGTATAAACTTTTGAACTTTTGAGATTCACTTTTGACTATTCCATTATTTCCCTATGAATCTGTTATATAAATCAAGCACCATTCCAATTTAACTTAAAGCTTACAAAGTTTAAAAAGATTTTTCAAATAGAAAATAATACATTTTCTCTCATTTCAGGTGGTTCTACTGATTCTGGGATGTTTCTCAATATGCTGGCTACCATATTTCATCGTGGCATGTGCGCAAATTTTCAAATTCATTGAAGAGAGTTCGCCAGTCTTGTACAAAGGTGCATTTTCACTTGCAATGGCTAATTCGGGAATGAATCCAATTATATATGCATGGAAAAACACTAGTTTTAGACGGGCATTTTCGAGGTTATTACGTTGCAAAAGTCCTGATTTTATCGATGTGAGTCAACACAGTACAAGATCTAATATTCATCGTAAGAGTTCATCATTGCACCAACAGGATACGTTAAATGTGACAGTGAGTTGCACGCCGCCTCCACACAGTGCTGCAACAGATAATTTTAATGAGATAACTGATGGTACAAGAACAGGTGAAAGTCCTTGCCACAGTGGAGAAAACAGTACTAGAGACGAGGGTGGTAGACGCAGATCATTGGCTTTTGTGCATACAACTGGATTACAAGCAGTGATACCAGAAGTTCCTGAAATAACGAGTTTAGCTTCAAATGGTAGTGTATCTCCATTGGATAAAATAACAACAACAGCTACTGTTGTTTTCGCAGATGGCACTGTGGTTCCTAGTGAACCAACATCACCCCAAGATGCTAAGCCTGAAACCATACTCAATAACCTGATTGACAAAGATCCACTCCCATCAGCGAAAAATTTATTGATTCAAAAACTTCAATGCGATGGTATCGGAAACACTCAAGTTAGAATTGTAAATGAAATCGATTTCATGCCAAAAGTTAATAATTCACAACAACCAGAGAAAAAACAGAAAAATGGTTTCTTAGCCAGGCTCAATTCAAAATGTAAGGAAACCCTTACATTAAAACAGACAAGCCCACCCCCAACAACCAAGTACAACAGCAAATCCGAAAAAGCTAAAAAGATTGAAACATTTACAAATGGAAAACATTCAGTTGTTGAAAAACACTCAAATGGAAGTCTTATAATAAATAACTTAGATAACATAGGGAGACAAATACTTTAAATAAACGTTTAAGTTATTACGATTATGTACTGATAACTTTACAATATAATCAATTCAAAATTTCAATTATGTGTAAATTGTAGTCATATAGAAAAAGCGTTTCCGTTTAACTTCTATTTAAGTTCCATTCGAATCTGTGATACTTGATATTTGCATTAAGTTTCATCAAATAGATGTAAAAATATATGTAACAAAAATTTTAAATTTTTTACTTACTTATTAATTATAATATTATTTTGAAAATAAAAGACAAAATTAATTTAAGTCTTCTTAATGCATTCGTAAAACTTGTACAATTAAATTTAGTGAACTTGAAAAGCTTTATCTGTACTAAAATATTCTACGTTAGAATAAAAATTAAATAAAACAAAAATATTAAAATGTTATTTGTATAGTTAATCTCAATTATTATGAGTTATGACACTTTATTAGTTACTAGAAAAAAAGCTGGCAATAAACTATAAACGTCATGTAGAAAATGAATTTTCCCCGCTTGAATAAAATTCATTTTCAGGAAGCGGAGAGAAATTCATTCTGTGTTTGATCTACATAAAATGAATTTTGCCCGCTTTCAGAGAGTGAATCGCGTTCTCCGGAGAATGAAATTCCTTTTCTGCTTCACGACCATTAGGACATTATATATTGCGATAGTACTTTAAGGGCTTACGAATTTATCAAACCATTTATGAGGAATACCAATGCGTTTCAAGTGTCACCCACTCACTCTAAGGAATAGAAAGCTGTACAGAATGTATAAACATACAATCCATTGATGTCACAAAGGAATCTATCACTCCATGTTTGAACTAACCAGAATGTATCACTGCATCTTTGATTGGAATCCAAACCAATGTTTCATATGCTAACTTATGCAAGGCAATTATAAAAGGAATTACGACGCATGTGCTTTAAATTTTCTAAGAACACTACCTACGCACTAATTGCCCAAGTTATGATGTAATAATCTGCAAATATGCTACAACAAGTTCTACAAAACGTATTAACAAATATTCACGTGCAAGTTATTATGTTTTGGATATAGTTTAAGATGAAATAAGTAGAAGTATGCAATCACAGAAAACTTCGCATGTAAGGATATTCTGAACTTTGCAATGAGTCTGAGCACGTAGTTTATGTTTTATGTTTCTATAAGCCTAACCATGATTCTAGTAATATCCTCACGTATGGAATAATGAGGAAAAATGTACACAATATGAATAAAAAAGACTGTTGAATAAATATGTTTCAAACTTAAAAGGATATGATAAAAGAATCTTTAAAATAAGATTCTTGCTTGAGATTTAACAGAAAGGGTTTTATTCCGTGAGTAGAGCGAGCTATCAGAAATTATGACTACTTCAGGCTACTTCAGAATTTTCATTTTAATGACCTCGAACATTACCGTAGAGTGTAATTCTTTTGATGTTTATCTAATTAACAAATCAACCTTCCATGATAATTTAATGAAACAACTTTTAGAACTTCTAGAAGGAAGTATATTGTCCTTAAGCGTTTTCTACGCACATTTTCATCAGGGAGATCAATGAGTTTTGCAGGATAAAAAAAGGAATGCCTTCAAGATGCTAAAAAGAAGATTTAGTTACGACAATGACAATAGAAGCTTCAGTTGAATTTGCAACAATAACAATTTGAAACTCACCTCTATTCCAGTGACTCCTAGAGCTTCTTCGATGTTTGGTGTCATGCGGAAGGGCACTTTCTCAGGAACACGAAGTGTTTTTCCCTTTTCAAAGCAAACATTATAGTCAATGTGCACAATATCACCAGTTGTATATTTCACTAACACATTATCTAAATGACGATCACCTAAACCGATCACATAACCGATAACCGACATTACAGCTGCTGAAAGTGAGAAGTTACGAATGGCTTGACGCCAAGTGGCTGCATTGGTACTACAACACCATAACTCCTTTGCTAACAAATCGCGAGGTGTATCATTTGTCAGTTCTTCAAGGACTTTTTGCAAAACTGATAGTGGCCATTGTTTGCGATTATCAGTTGTTTTCAAATTGTGCTCTGCTAACAGAGGTCCCAGTTTGTTGTAAAACATTTCGGACGGTCTAATAACACGACTCTGTTTATCCTTTTTAGGATTTGCTGCTTCACGTTGCTGCCACTTCTTGTATACTGCGAAAATAGGTGCAACACCATCAACCCAGCTTATGAGACCAGATCGAGACCCAAGCGGTATCACTGAGTAATGATGAGCGTGATACGTGGTTATGTTGCCATTACAGTCATTCGATTTTGTCATCATTGAATTTGCAATTGATAAGAACTGCATAATTCGTTCGTCCAAATGCAAGTCTTCAAGTCCTTTGAAGAGGTATGTGTATCGCTTACCATCGCTGCCGAAGAATGCCAACTTCTTGGGTTTAGTTTTTGTTTGTAAAATGTAAACGATATTGTCTATTGACTTGATGTAAATCTGTTTGTTATCATCTGTCTCTACACCAGGCATAGATATAGCAGTGTTTTGCATATTAGCCAGAATTGGACTGATGTCGGCCATTTTGAGACTGGCGTGTGAACTTTTCTGGAATTTCTGTTGGAAAATTGCATACAACTGCTTGATTTTCTGCCATGATTCATTGGGTTTATCTCTATTGAATGGTTTCTTCAAATCCTCGATAGTGTGTTCAATAATTTTCGAAAATTTCTCTTGGAAATTTCGCTCGAAATTTGTTTCTGGTGATCGAGATGTTGACTTCTGTAAGCGTCGCATATCATTCACTACGTGGGTCATGAGGACACGATGTTTCTCAATGAGTTCAGTAACATTTTCATCTGGTATGCTATGAGCTTCAGCCTCAATTCTGTTGAACAACTCAGAGTATTCGCTATATAGCTGTGCTAATGAATGTAACCACAGTTCATCCCACAGAAGTGTAACACGTTTAAGCTCACGCACGAGCAATTGAACTTGGTCAACCGTTTCTGGTGCTTGCTTTGAAAGCGTATCCAGAAGCGCATTGAAACAATAAGATAAAGCAGTATTTTGACTTTTAGTCTCTTCTTTGAGATTAACTTTTTCCATATCTTCACACAAATCGTCGAATTTCGTCTCTTGTGCTGCTCCAACTACGGCTGGGAAAATAATCAAATGAGGTGAATCTTTGGCAACACGACATAAAAGTTCAGAAACCCTTTTTCTCACGTAGGGTTCATGATGGTTAAGACGACTAAATAATTGCGGAATAATCACTTTCCATGGTCTTGTTGGAGTCTTATCGAGACCAGCTTCTAACACATCCTGTAGACCGAAGGCATGTTTAACGACAAGCCGTAGTAAACGGAGAGTTGCTGTCACTACAGAACAATCTGTATTCTCATCCCGACCACTTGCAGAATTGTTACTATTCGTATCAACAGATTCAAGTTGGAGGTAATTGAAGTATGCATCCGCAGCTATTTCATAGTAAATGTAAACATTCTTATGAGCTAATCTCCAAATCGACACGATAGATTGAATGACCACACTATTCACATTCGCTAGAGCTTCAATAGAACGTAATTGACCCTCAATAATTTCAGTAGAACTAGTATCATTTGGACCGATTTCTTCATCATCTGGTGACACTTGGTGTCTGTTAAGGATTGCGACAATTTTTTCCACATCATCCTCATTAGCATTCGGTACAAACTTATGAATCGTTTCAATGTCACTAGATCCCAGTCCAGCTTTATTAGCATCACTTTCATTCTTGGCTTCTACAACTTTCCGACCCCATCTGTAGTACCAATTACCCATTGCGCCCCAAGCTTTCGACAAATCTGGAGCTAGTTTCACACTATATTGGATTAATTTTCCCAAAGCACTGTCCAATTTCGGAATGAGGGAAACAATCTTTTCATCAACATGTCCCGCCACGTCCGGAATGCTACCCAATAGTGATTTTATTGGTTTTTCCTCATCTAAGATTGTGTCATTGCTTTGAGAAAGCCAATCAGAAAGTTTTAATAGAGTCCGTGAGATCCTTTGTGACATATTGGTATTTGGGATTGATGTAGTTTCATTCAGTTTCGCCAATTGCATCAAACATGATGTTGCTGCAAGTTGAATAGCATCATTCTGTTTATCTGTTTGGCTAAACAGCCACTTTGACGACTCATACAATCCATGAAGAACATCTTCAGTCCATAAATCGTTACTCAAATGTTCATTATTCTCAAATGCCAATTCAACTATTTTATCTAAATCAATATCACCACGATTCTTCATAAAGTTCCTGTTCGTAATTTCACTTATTTTGGTATTTCTAAAGAATTTTTCTAGTTCACGACGTGCAAGCTTTAAATTTCCTTCATTTCGAGCCATTGACGCCAAACTCAAGCGTAAATTATTGTACTCGGTGCAGCCATTTTGTATCGAACGATAATTAAAGTAATCAATCCATCGAAGTATTCTTGTGAAAATTATTGATCCGTAATTCCTATCGACTGTTAGCAATTTTAGATTAATAGCTTCTTCATTAGCATTCGATTCATCAATGCTTTGAGCGATGTGATTTAATAGAATCATGTTGTTGATATCTTGTGATTTTGTTCTAACAGATTCTTGGAGACCAGATTTTATAATGCTTTCACAGACTTTCCATTTGTCCAGGTTAAATGTTTCCGGCTTAACAATCATCGACGCCAGAGTATTCTCAACAATCGAAAGAGTTTTGTTGTATGAAAAATTACTGCATACGTTATCAGTTCCTTGGAATATTTCCCAATCGGCTAAACTTAGAAATGGATTGTTTTGCTCACTGATGTGATGCTGTTCTAATTGCATCATGAAGTTGATATGTGAAGGGGACATCACAGTACATTGAAGAAGTTCCTTATTCTCTTTGTTATGAGTATTATCTTGTTCTAGAAATAGTTTCAGCTCGTTCCATTGACCAGTTAGCTGCAAACAATCAATGATTTGCTCTTTAATGAAAATCAAAACAGCATTTTCAGTTTTCTCATCTTTACTCAATGTAGAAAGGATGTTCAAATAAGAATCAGCAGCTTTTTCACGACGGCCACTAGCTTGATCAGCTGCTGTCTTGATCCAAGCTAATCTCTTGCCAGTATTATGCTTTACCCAAATGTACAATCCATAAAGATTATCAGATTCACCACATTTCAGCAAAGCTCTAATGTATGTGATTAGAGTTTGCTCGAACATTGGATCGTTCTTACGTCCGTTTTTAATGAGATTCCTCAAAGTTAATTCAGCACATCTGATGATCATCTCGGGCTCCATGTTGTGTATTGCAAGTAGATCGATGGCATGCCGAATACGATTGAACCATTCATTGCATGTGGATGAATTTAAACGGAAAAAGGTTTTGATCGGTTTCTCTGGTGCTGGCATTCCAAAAGCTGTCCCTTCAGATGCATTATAGATAGCTTTTTCAAGACATTCTAAAAATCCAAGTAATATCCGAGTGTGTTTTTGATTGCAAACAATACAATCGACATGTTTTCCTATTGAATTGTCTTTGGCAGCTAATATCTTGGCAGCATCTTTGATAATCGCTTCAAAATACAAGAAAGTGTCTTGAGGTTTTCCAAGTGTTGTCCGTAACTTGTTATTCACACAATATTGTGCTGCTTCCCATTGTATCCAAAATATCAAACACTTCAAATTTGATGATGCAGCTGAATGAAATTCTGTTGGCCGTCCAGTTTTCATTGTCCAACATTTTTCAAAAATTCTTTTCAAGTACTCGTCAACAAACGCTTTTGAATTATTAACACTCAACGATTCTATGAAGTTTTTGAAATACTTCTCGGACAACTTCGAAGTGGTTCCCGATGATGAAGCATACCAATGTTGAATATCTTCATTTTTCGACTCTCTAACTCTTGCCACTCCAGATGGCTCGTATACTTGACGCATCGCTTCCGACAATGGTAATTTGCCATATAATTTTACAAAAATATCTCTAATGCGATTGTCCGAACTGGAAATGTGAATGTAACATACTTCACTCATGCATCTCAATGTATCCTCTCCTATTTCACTGTATTTCATCAATGTTCCTATGCATTCAGCACATTTTATAGTCACAGAATAATTGCTTTTGATCGACACTGAACAAAGACTCTTTCCAATATTCTGAAAGTATACATTATGTTTTAAAACTGAAGCATGTGGTATACATTGTTTTAATAGAAAACTGAGCCAATCGAGAAGTTGTAAAGCTGTTGATGTCGAGATGTCTTCAGAGTCTAAAATTTCAGCAAAAAATTTGATGATAAATGTAAAATTTTCTGAGTTTGGACTGTCTTCCATTGATAATTTGCTGAAGAAATTTGTTGTCAATAAATTACTGGTTGATACGAAGTTATTGTTTTTAATACAATGCACAGCTAGTAAATGAATCACTGCATCATGTAGTGTAGGACTTACGGACCAGAGTTTCATATCTGAAGCTGACATTTTGTGAATAAGCAACTCAACAATACTTGGCTGTAGAGCATACATTCCGATGATCGATGAAGTCTGAGTTGCAAGTAAAGAAATTGCAATTAAGTAAAAGTTCACTATCATTTCCGCTTGAGCCAACGTGTTGTATTTAATATTATCAATATTGATTTCACTCGACTTTTCTTGAGCAGCGTGATAAGATATTGTTCTCATAGCAGTCATAATATCAGCGAGAATGTGTTTATAAGCTTCTTGAAGTAATGGAACGTTTTTGATGCTCAATATCTCATGATATATTTTAACTATACCCATGAAATGCTTTTTTTCTAGTGCCATTTTGAGCATATAGAAATCATCCTCTCGTCGTGGTTGTAACAAGAACGCTATAAAACTTATTGGTATATCTGCTTGCATCTTCTTAACGATTGTCAGAAGGAAAAGAAGCAGACTACTTATTTGAGACCGATCAAAGTAGTAAAAGTTTTGAATTTCTAGTTGAATAATCCTAAAAACTTGATCGGTATTCAAAACTTTACTGTTTTTGTCACAATTCAAAATCAGTATTATAAATTCATTGATTGATTGTACTGTATCGTGACTAGAAGTAAGTTTTAAACTTTTGTACGCAACTTTTATAATAGTTTCAACTGCTTCCTCGAGAAGACTTTTATCAAGTTCGAATGCAATAATTTCCTTTTTGTTTGATAAACACTTCAATACAGAATTAAATGCTCCAACAAAGGATCCAACGCTGATTTCCGGAGGAACATTTTGCTCGAAATTCGGTGATTTTCTACTACCACTACCAGAGTTTGTTTCATCTACTTGCAAAGCATCAATATCTTCTCCAAAAGCAGCAATATCTTCCAAAAATTGTCCAAGTAGACCAAGCGTAAAGTTCACGTCTTTTATGAAGAAATCAGAAAATCGCTGTAAAACAACAGAACAGTGTTGTTTCAACTGAGAACTTTGTTCTGTTTCCAAATGCCATCCAATCAAGATATCAACAACATCTGTAAAATGTTTCTTAAACGATTTCTTGTAATTCTTAGCAAACTCTCCAATAACATCACTTATAGCTATGAACATTGTTGTCGACTCTGTAATTTCCAACAAATCCTTAAGAGATGCTATGAGACGGTCACTGAATGGAATAAGATCCATACTTTCTGCATCCATTGAAATTGTAGTTTTCAATGCTCGCATCAAATGCACTCGAATACTTTTACGAGTATCGTACAATTTGAAAATCCAATTCTGATATATTTCAAAATCATGTCTGACAACGTATCCAAACATCCCAAAAATTTTTGCAACCTCCTTTAAACAATCAACTGGTCCTTGCTCGAAAATTGATATTATTGAATCAACCAGAAAATTGAAAGCACGTCTTATATAAGCAGCATTTTGTGCATCCATTATTACCATTTCCAACTTTTCGCATATTTTAATAGCCGATGATGCATTATTTTCACCGCATAAACGACGGAGTAGTTTCGAAATTCTCAAATCATCGAAAAATCTCATACAAAATTGCTGCATTTGCTCGGCATCGTTGGATTTTTCGCCTAAAATATATAAATGAAATTAATTTCTGGAAATAGATCGATGAATATAAAATTATATATCAGTTAACATGGAGATGTTTGCCATAATAATAAACTACATAAAGTTATTCTGTATATAATTGGATTCTTATAATCAATGTGATGTGGTTTGATATCGACATGAGCAGCTTCAGTTTTACAATGTAAGCTAATAATATATGAAATATCTGAAAAATAGGGAAGAAAATGAATATTTCTTCATGAAATTTTGATTACCAGAAGTTGATGTATTGCTGTTGACTGAATCTTTCCCTTGACTTTTGCTTATATCATCAACATCGTAGCTTTGCGAAGATCCTTCTCCACTACCGCCAGAACCAAAAGGTTTGTCAAAATGTTCGTGCGGACCATCGCCTGCAGCTTTCTGAGAGACTCTTGTAACAAGTGTCCTCTTTCCTTCCATTTCATACAATGCGGGATTTGGAAGTTGTCCAACGTAATAGTAGCCCGATGAATCACACGCCAAGTCCCCACTATAACTATGTAAAGGATTTCCTCCACCGGTAAAGACAGGGTAAGTGCTTTGGTTTTCAAAGGGAACTCGTATTGAGGAGTCTCTAAACACACGTCTTTGGTAACTTCTTTTTTCCGGAAATCTATTAGCATTCTGCAATAACCGCGGTACATTTGTCACTCGATTATCGTCGTTCAGCATAACTTTTGTCTCTTTCGAGACAAACCGGATAGCTTTTGTTCACAATCCTTTCAGGAAAGGATAACACTACGTTAACACGAATTTATTGAACAATTTCGACGAAAAAGTCACGGATAAACGCACAGCCCGCTTTGCGAAACTTCAAATATTTGTATGAATTTTGACAGCTAGTTATCAGTCAAAAGAACCAGCTGATTTATATTCACCATGGATGTCACTTCACCACGGGTTGAAAATGTCAAAATCATCTTATGGCATTGCCAGTAATGTGTACAACAGGTTGAAAATCAAAATAGAAACGTTCACGAGCTTCTAGCCGGTATTTGTAATAACTACTAGCATGTGATAATCAACAAAATATTCTTAAAATTCATCTTCCAGCTCCCAGCTTAGTGAGTAATCAATCTTTGGTCATCCCATTTGGAGCACTGAATGAAAGAAATTTAAAGTCGTCCTTTGCACCTACCAATATCACAAGGGATTCGTTTAAAATTAAACAATTATCAATGTGTTAAGTTATTCATTCGCTTAAATGAGTAACAAGTCAGTTTTATTGTGCTATTAAGAAGTGAGCCCTATACTTAAAATAAGTTGTTATTAGAGTCTATTCTGGTCGTCCACAGCAGATTCTGCTATCTTGACAACCGGCTATTTCCCATTGCTATTGCTATTTTTTCGAAAACACAACAAAAATGCTATTTAGCAGAATCTGCTATCGCTATAAGAAGTTTAACTGAAACCTATTTTATATTTCAGCATATTTTGGGTGTCTATAACTACCCACTTTCGAAGATCAAATACAGAGAACCAAATGATGGTTAAAGAGAAGCCACTCACAAAATAACAAGGTGCTGCAGCAACTGTGGGTTGAAAATATTAATTACTATCCACAACATCAGAAACTCCAAGATATAACTCCGTAATCATAGTATAACTCATAGTATAGCTGCAGAAACTGTTCGTTGAAAATTTCAATTACTATATGATCCACAACATCAGAAACACCAAATTATAGCTCCTTGATCATTGTGTAGCTCATTGTAAAGTAAAAACATACTAAAAGAAAATTAAAAACAAACTTAATACTTTTATGATTTTTATTATATTTTTAAGTTTTGTCATATTGGCAGACGTAGAAGCATTTGTTTTTAATTATAATTATAATAACTTGTCATATCAATAAATTCAACATTTTACTTTATAAATATATAATTATATATTGATGTACATAGATAATGTCTATATAATTGTATACTCATTTCTTATAAATGTGATCCTACACGTTTTATTTAAAATATCCATCGCTATCACCACGTTTTATTTTCATTTAAAAACTTTCTGTTTTTTACTTTAGTTTTAAATAATTTTCTATTCCAAAATATATTATCCTTGTTTTGAAACACTATATTTGCACATATTTTGTACAGCGTTTTATTAAATTGTGTTTTTGATACAATCCAAACACACATAATTTTTTTAAATATTTTATATTTAAACGTAAAGATGTGACATTCACATTTACCAGCCGTGATTAATTTTAGATATATTCTATTTTATTTTATTGAAGATTTTTAATTTTTTCATTTTCATTGCCCTTATTTTTATTGATTAAACAACTATATTTATGAGGTTTGCTTTTAATTTATCTTTCCAATTCTTAAATTAAAATGAGGTGGTTGACGTTATTGTTGCTACAATACAATTATTTATTAATTTCTTTGCTTTTCTTTGAGGATGATAATTTTAATCTTTGCGAAGCCATTTTCTCTTTGAATTGTTTTTGAAGGCACATCTAATTATAGTAGTAGAAAACAAAAATATAATTTATGCAATATATATTTCGTAGGTTTATTTTGTGCATTGATTTGTGTTATATACGAATCATGATTTGAAAATATTTTCAGGTGCCAAATCGTAAATTTTAGCCATAATTTGCATTAAAAACTTCACATTTTACACAAAGAAGTTTAGTTTGGCACCATCTACAAATAGTTTATCTTTTTATCACCCTATCTCATGAAAACCATTACAAACTTTAATTATATCAATACTTTTCTAGCCTATTGCGGTCACATTATCCAATGAAACGATTTTTTAAAAATCTTTAATACCAAAATATTTCTATTACATCCGCTACCTCTTTCACAGACCTTATAAACAGACATATAATATCTCTTAATTTAACACACTTTACACACTTTGAATTTTTATCTATACAATCAATCATCCTTAGTATATCCAAGTAAACAATTACAAAAAGCTCGTATCTTAAACATTTTGAAAACATTTTATACGTGTATAATAAAATTGCATGAGTTCTCATTGAGTTATTTGTTTGCTCTTATATTGACTTATATTTACACAAGGATAACAAGAACATGAAACAATTAAACATCTGACATCATGAAAATTAATCAAATTTAGTTTATCATCTCAATGAGGAATTTAATTTAACAGCTTTCAGGTAAAAAGGAGTCCTAAAAAGTTATTGTTTTTTCATACAATATAATTAGTGTATCAAAATTTGCATTTAAAATATAATAAGTTGGAAATATCAAATTATACATGTTGGTTTCTATTCATTTTTATTCAAAAATTGTCTAAGTTATTTCTTTAAATAAAACACAATAAAATTTAACTTCAAAGGCACTAAATCAAAATGAGATCCCAACTTTATCCCATAATCTGAGGGTTTTTCAAAATCAAAATTTTAAAATATAAAACAACTAAAAACTAAAATTTTAAACTTAATTTACGATTTATTGACAAACAATAAATTCATGAGTAATTTCTTTTTATATCATACAAGAAAAATCACATTTATAATAACATTTTCGATTTGAAAACTTTAAAAATAAAATTAACAAAATATTTACAAACGAATAATTTTCATTTGCAAATTTTTACGTTTTAACTTAAATGCATTTTAAAGTTGTGCAGGACTTAAATTGAAAGTTTTTTGTTATTTTGTTGATTTTTATAAAAGAGAAAATCAATTAAAGAACTATCACTTTTCGGAGGAAGATAACTTTATCATATAATTTTTCAATGGAAGCATCATGAATAACGTAAAATAATTATTTTCTTTCTTACTCTCCTCAATACAATTACACTTTTTTGAAAAAGATCCTTTTTTTCTTGAGATAAGAACGTTAAAGCTATGCAATAGATTTACTTAAAAATTATCATAGAACATAAATCACAAGGAGGAAGCGGAATATCGCAACGTAAATTTGTTTAATTTAAAGTTAAAAATATTTTTGATTATTTAAAAAAAAAAAAACAAATAGATAATTTCAATTATTAATTTTTGTCCATTGAATTGTCAAGATCGCAAGTTATCGCAAAAAATAATTTAAAAAAACATATAAAAAGACGATCGACTTTAATTAAGTTCTTCACTTTCAAATTAATACTTTTTATTTGATCACAATAATTTGCTTCATTCAAATTGTTTGTAATTGAACATATAAAACACATTTTTATCATTATTTTGTCATATAATTTTGTTAAGCATGTTTTTTTAATTATTTTAATTTTACATATTTTATTGTATTCGTCAATAAACATTATACTTTTACAAATACATCATTTATACTACTATGAACAGAATCTTGCTAAAAAAATTTATTTTATATTTATGTTTTATGTACAATTTTAAAACAGATATTTCTTGTTTAGATTTTGTTTGTGTTGCAGTTTTGCTTATTTAGCGTTTCTTCTATCGTAGATGTGCGATATTGATTTATGTTTTTGTTTTCTAATTATCCAATCTACTAAATTCACTTTTATCTAATACATATAGTTTTTCAGTATATAATTATTTTACAATAACAATTTATGTACTCTTAACAATAGGGCAAACATATAATTCCATTGACTTTTGTCGATAGACACATCACAATCCTCATTTGCTGAAACCATTTCTTAGTAGTTATGAGCTAAAATAATATTTCAATAAAATCAAAATTTGTGTTTAAAACTTAAAAAAGAAAAAACAAAATTTAAAAGATAAATTAAGAATTGTGGGTTTTGCTGTTGTTATTATTATTATTGACAGCTTTATGTGCTGGTGGTTGACATCCATCATCTTCACAAATATTATCTGGTGCAGACCATCTACGTTTTCGCGATAATGAAGCATCAACTGCAGCCTGTTGTTCCAAAGTAAGCTGGCTTGTATCGGATCCATTTATGACACCATGGGTAGAAAGATTCTCACCAGTTCCCAAGTAGTACGGTTGATTGGAAGATGGCCGACTTGGCGGTGCTGATAATGATGGTGGTGGTGATTGCTGTTGTGAATCACTATTTATTTTATTTGATATAAAGTGTCCTTCTGGCATCATGGTATGCTGCTGTGATCGATGTGGATGAACAGGATGTGGTTGACATATTCCGTTTGGGATGCTTACATGTGCTGGCGTTGATGGATGGTGATGTGATATAGGTGGACTTGCTTCATATGGCCGCATTATGTCATAGTGCTGAAGTGGAACATGTCCTGTTCCTTGAGGCGGTGGTAAGTTTAATGGTCCTGCTAAACGACTTGTGACAGCTGTTCCTGTTGCTGTTGTTGGAATTGTTGTGGGGGCGGTTGTGATACTACCAGTTGAATGGGATTTCCTGGATAAATTCTGTGGGGACACATCATCTTTATATTGTGGAACCACAAACGGCGAAGATGATTGTGTTGATGATGGTGATGTTGGACTTATTATAACTGGTGCAGACACTTCACGTGGGATTAATGATATACAAACATCGCCTACTTGTAGACGTTGGCATTTAAGTCCAAATGTTTGCATTGATAACTCTGGATTGCACGATGCCCATCCTTGGCCATAAACAAAAAATGGATGCTCTTGAGACGCTTCCATGTCAACCTGAAAACATATAAAATTTAATAGAAGTACAACTATTTGTCATTCATTGAGAACATGTTATGAATAATTAAACTATTATTATGAATTTTTATTAATAACAACAATTAAACAATGTTAGGTTAACAAACGAAAACCGGATTAAAATTATTTCCACATATTATATATTAAATTGTGGTAAACGTGGATCACAAATTGATTCTTATCATGATCACACAACGTATGACATCATCTTTGGCACCTTTTAAAAGACAATGCTTCAGAAATAAACCACATCATCGAACTGAATCTAATTAAAACAGGATTGATCGAAACAATACAAAGTTTTGTACTTTTAAGTTCAATTCAATTGATTGAAGAATTCTTGCGAAAATTCCATTGAGAGCATTTGAACCTAAAGCATAGAACAATTACTATCATTGATCACGTACACGATGCATTTAATAATTCAGATATGAAAAAATGTGAGTATCATGAGTTCCTTATTATTTCATATTACGTAGATCACTACACCGCAAACAGGCCTGACTAGATGTTGAATGTGAGTTGTCTACAACTAATAGAAGCTCCTTTCTAAAAACTATAAAACATTTAAACTGATTTTGCGTTATGACGGTTAACACGTTAAGCTTTAATTTATTCGAGAAATGATTTTCAAAGGTAATAAGCTAGGTAGCAGATTTATACCAAATATATTTTATTACCCGCTTGTAACTGATGTGAAACATAAGGTCTGTTCACGTACAGCATGAGTTTACTAGAGTTTACTCGTTACTCGAATGCAACGAGCAACTTCATGAACGAACATAAACAAATTGGACATGTCAAATGAACAGGATTTTCCAACTAGCTTGAAGTTACTCGAGCGGATTTCTCCAGTAACATCTTTCAAGTATATTTCCCCTCCGTTACATTTCGTTAAATTCTCTTAAAACAACTTTTTGAGCGAGTACAAAAACGATGCTGTCGTGCTCGAAACATGTTGCAATGTATTGCGATATGTTCAAGTACGTGAACAGACCTATAATGTCCATTTGATGGAAATCAGTTAAACATGTCAACCAAAACGATATGAAAAGAAATTTGTTACAAGCTAATAAGTCACGTATTAAACGGAAGTATCATTTTATTATTTCATAACTGCAAAGCTTCTTTTATGCTTTACTATATATTTCTTAGTATAGACGGAAACTCCTACATCTATAAATAAACTCCTTGAAATTAGATATCCAATCAAGATCAGAGTGAACGACAATAATAAAATAATAAACCTGAGTAATGTGCAAACAAGGAAACTTTCGAAAGTGAGAGTTAAGGTCTTTCGTTGATGGACAAGAAGAAGATGAAAATGAAAATAAATGAAATTCCCATTTCATCTTAAGTTTCTGATATTTATATTCATGAAAGTTCTTCATTCTTTGCAAGGTTACGTAGAGGATTGAATGATTGAGGTTTGTTTATTTATAAAAGCTTTTTGTTTAAAGCAAATAAATATCAACTTTTAAACAGCAGACAATAATGTTTTGCTTTGGATAATTGTATTTTATGTGGACATGTTAATGAAAACTTTACGGAAGAATTGGATCCGTTGATGATGTTCCACTTGTTGACTTTTCATTGTGACTTTCTTATACAAGAGACACCTTCAGATAAACTAAAGCTTGATACAGTTATGCATTTTATATTCCTAAATGTGAACTAACATGAATTCATTTGTTATTATTGTTGAAAATATTACACAAATCATGTATCTTATCGTCTATTTCAAAGAGGGTATTTGTCTTATATGAAACTTACCTTGGAACGATTCTTATTATAACTAAATGTTATGATCACATGAGCTGGAGTATTGGTTATTTTAACAACAGTTGAATCAGCCAATTGCAAATGTTGACTTTTTTCAGCTGCTTGGACAAAATCTTCAGTGCGCATATCCTCGACACGACGTAATTCACCATTGGCTAACTCAATTAAGGAACCTTTAGTGAAATTTGTTGGTGAGTTGTTATTATTCGAGGATCTAGAAAAGAGTTTAGTTATAAGGTTTTCTTAAATGTGTAAGATGTGTTAAATAATACCTGACAACTGTCGCCGTGATTGGAGATCGTCTGCGACTATCCTTTTCTGTGTATGGTGGACGAGTCAGAATACGATGTTTAAGAGATCCTTCTTTTCCTGATGGCACCTTGAATCCTGCCACATTGTTTGATGACGGGATACCAGCCAAAGACAGAATTGAGCCTGACATAATATGATTCTGGCCCACTTTGCCATTCAAATATGGTCCGTTTTTAGCTTCTTTATCTTTGCTAGAATGATGAGATGCAGGTGATATGTCGGAGTTTGTTATATGCTTAATGTGATGCATAGATTGTTGCTGCTGTTGTATATGATGGTGCAACGAAGATTTTGTGCTCATTGCACTATTATTACTATGATTAATGTGATTATTATTATTATTATTATTGTTATTGTGACTATTATTCAGAAGACTTGATGTCGTGTGTGAGCTATTCAAGCCAACTTGTTGCGGTGGCGGTGGCGGCGGTCCTAGCAATCCACCTGGTGTTGCCTGCCCTGATGGGGGACTATATGCAACTGGTGGTGGTGGAAGATATGGAGACAGTTGTTCGTGTTGTGCAGACATATATGTGTGTCTGCCGTGTAATTGGTTGCGGCTATTTAAATGATGATAAAACGATGGAGCCCTAAAATGAATTGAATTTCTCAAAGTTGTTCAACTACATTTTATACAATAATCTTACCCATAAAGTGGTCCTCTTGGATACATCTGTGAATAATTAATCTGATATGCGACTGCAGCAGCAGCGGCTGCATTAGAGACCACCGATGGTCCTGCAAGAGGCAATTTTTGTGCATAAATACCAGCCATCATGTCGGCACTATGAACTCCTAAGGATGGATGACTATTTGGTGATATTCCGTTGATGTCTAATGGACCGCTCTCTTTTGGAGATGGTGGCAGACCGTTATTAGACAAATTAGTTCTACTGGTTGGGCTATGTATGTTGTTGTTGTTGTTGTTGTTTGTGACTAAATTCACAGGACCAGATTGTTCCGTAGAGTATTTAGATCTTGGTAAAGCCACGCTGTTATTTAAGCACAGACCACCATTATTTGGGTTGCGTAAGTGTAATGGAATGCTGTTGCTATTATTACTGTTGTTAATATTACTATGATTGCTGGTATTGCTGGAACTATTATTTATATTGTTTGCAATATTATATCGTGGCTGTTTTGGATGTGGCCTTGCGAATTCAGCAGATGACATGGCTACCGCCACTGGAACGGCGGATAATGCGTTTAATTGTGACGACACAACAGTTTTATCACTTTCACCTAATCTAGACGGGATTACAGATGATGATGATGGCAGTGAATGAAAATGTAACTGACTCGGATTAGATGGCAGTATTTTACTGGCTTCAGAACAGTTTCTGTGCTGAACTGTAGGTGAAATTGGCGAAAGCGATGACGACGATAGTGATGGCGAAGAAGATAATGATGGCGATGATGAAGTTGAACTATGATAGCTTATTTGTCCAATCAAATTAGGACTATTTTGTGCTGTTGGTCCTACAGCTGCAGCAGCTGCGGCGGCTGTTCCAGCGGCTGCAGCAGCTGCAGCAATTGTAAACGGGTGATGATGACCATATGCACGTGTTGCTGCTCCTGCAGACGGTCCAAATTCAACAGCGGATAACATCAGATGTTAAACTATATTTGTGTTAAGAGCTTTTTCTGTTGACTGCATGTCATTACTGTTATCCTTCCAGGCTTAGATGCTTTACTTCAACGTTACAGATCTTATGTATTCAATTAGTTACGTGTAGTTCTAAAATCTTCTTATATTCTAGTCTGAAAGAAGAGAAAACAAAAATTTAATTTTAAAACAGAATATCTTAGTAATGTATGGTTGAGACTTTAACAATTTCAGTAACATTTTCGAAACGTATTGAACAAATCCATTCAAAAAGAACGAATGTTTCATAACATACTCAAATTGCGGGAGTCTATTGCCCATAAAAGGAAAAAATATTTTCTGTGTCATAATTCGCATTGTAGTGCGACATGGAATTTACGTAATTTGTCGAGAACAGAGTAATATTTATTGGAAACTAGCTGGATCGAATTTTGGTTTGTTTTCTTTTATATGATGTGCTCAAGTTTATCGTAACGTAATTCATATTCGTAGTCGGGAGAATATCTGACTGCAGGAGGCAGGATTTTATAGGATATCATTTTTAAGAACGACAGTAGCACTCTTTCTTAGCTTTTTCTTGTAAACTGGCTACTGCTGAGAAGGAATTGTCGATGGCAGCGCTGCTAATCTCACAGATTCATTCAGTGGGAATCCTGTTAGGGCACATTCACCCCGACATTATGTTTCATCGGCACGTTTTCGAAGAATGGTCGATATTCTCCAGAGCTAAGCTCACATGGTTAAAATTACTTGATCTACGTATGCATTTTAAGTTAGCACACGTGTGGTGTGAGTGGTTTCTTGTTTGAGTCAAGATGCAGAGATGAATATCTTTGGTGGCATAAAGCAAAAGATACTTTGAATTGACAAAGTGTGAAAATAATTCCTCCACCTTTTAATTCAGGAAAATTACTAAAGTAAAAACACGTTTTGTGCTACTCCTTCTGGGATTTACGCTTCTGGCTAGAAGTCAACGTGATCTAGGATTCTATAACAAGAATATGAAAAATGATATTTGCTATCTGATAAATGTCAAAAGATTGTACCCGCCCTATTAGCCATTTGATTCCAGACTCGAATTTATTCGATTCCAGAAGATTCATGATGTTATTATGGCATGAGATATATTGTTATGTGAAGGTTTATGATTTTATCAATGTTAATTTTTAGTATACAGTACAAACATGATAAACGCGATTAAAGGAAACTGTGGCTGTTGCAATAACTAAAGTTGTTCCAATAACCAAGTAACACATTTCAATGGCTAGGAAGAAATAAAGAAAGTGACGTAATTACATGTATTGTATCATTTTATACACATATTTCAGCTGTCACTCTATACATCTATGTGCTTGCCCACAGCTAGTAGCGTTTATCGAGGAGTTGCGACTAACGAGGGTTGCAATTATCGAGGTTATCTTGTATTAGCAAAAGGTTTGAAATTAATCAATAAGTGATATAAAGAATATTTGGGGTGTTTGGCATCAACATTTGAAAATATGTTGAAATAATCAAAATAACTCACATTTTTAACAGAAAATGTATACAAATGTTTGTTTTACGAACTCATCTAATAACATTGCTAAACATTCTAAAATAATCACAGTCAATATCACATAGAATTGTTTATTAAACACTCTCCTTGTCCATAATCACATTTTAAAAGGAACTTTAAACTTTTTTATTATTTAAAACGAAACATTTTCGTAACACGAGCGACTTAAAATTTGCTAAAAATAAATTAATTGATAAAACCATGATTAAGAAATAAATCACAAAACAGCATATGCAAAAGTAAACCAAAACAACCTAATAAACTATACTCTAATTCACAAAAATATATTATAGTACACGTTTTAGTACCACAACTAAATGAGTTATGTTTGAGCTAGAGTTAGCGACTAAAATTACGGCGGGTCTCGAAGCTCCAACAGAATCAATTTACGATTTGCCGGGACAGATTACGGTTGGCGACTGTTCTTCGATGGATTGGTTAAGTGTGTGATCTGTCTATGGTTGACAGTGTAGAGGCAATCAAAGTTAGATGGTCACATCATCAAACAAATCGTGTTTATTTATGAAACCATTCGGTTTTATTTGCTCTTTTCATCATCCACTATTACTATTTTTATTGTAAATGTTATTGTTGTTATTATTAAGTTGCAAGCGTGATATTAGTACAGTAGAATTTATTTATAATCCAAACTACAAAATGCACACGTACGCACGTAGATACCGTATAAATGTGAGGAGATATTATAGAGACTGCATGACTTTTTGTTGTGGCCCCATAAAGACACAGTGATTTTATTTTCTACAATACATGATTTCTTCAACAGCTGATAACAATATGATACGATATTTCTTATAGTGATAACGGAAACCAGCTGTTGTTGGTTTTTAAAAATTTTTAATACACAACCACTTGAATGTTTAGTTCAGTCGTTTCAATGATAAATAAACAAATATAATATCTACAAAACTAGATTGACTTTTAAATGTTAATATTTGATTAGAGTGTAAATATTTGATAATAATACTATATATACAACACAACATGGAAGTGATTAATTCATCCGTATATTAGCTTGGTGTTATTACCAAGCATGATGAAATTTTATCAGCTCTACATTCAAGATATCGTTCTTTGTATTTCTGTGGATTGTTTTTTTTACATAATTTCTTAATATTAATCACTATGTTGTTTGTCTACACAATTCTTTATATACATTCATTTCAAACATGTTATGAATAACACTTAACGAGAAAAAAGATTTTATTAATTTGAAATGCTTAGCAAACCTTGTTTATATTTAGCCATTTATGAGTCATACCATTTTACATTTTACACAGAAATGGATTCTTTATAGAAACGTTTAACGACTTCTTGCAGATTTAATATTCGAATTTCTTCATATCAGTTAATAGAACTTTAATTTGTATATTTTGAGGAAAATGCAATCAGAATATATCCTAAAATGTGACAAGAACGGGAAATGATTCCGGACATTTTTATACATTCGAACCTGGGTAAGCGAGAAAACTCTTTAAGTGAGAGTAATTGCCTGGTCCCGTCATTATTCATCTCTATAAGCTAGAAACTCGGGTTAGTGAGAAACCTCCATAAGCGAAAAAGAGATTCCAGTCCCTTGAACTCTCATTTATCCAGATTCAAATGTATATATTGGAATATGCATGTGATCAATCAAAGTTTTAATCATATTACCAGAAATATTGTCGGCTATAATTCCTAATTTCAATAAGATATTATTCCACTTGAGCAGTATATTGTTTCCATATAAATGCGGTAACACTTTCAAATTTCGTGCAATGCACTACACAATTTATGGAAAAACTCAATTCAGCAATTAAGGATTTATTGCACAACACGAAGCACTGTGACTTTATTCCAAATAATTACCGAACCCTGTTGGTTATCACAAATTAAGATTACTTCCACACAAAACTTTCTAGCACTTTAACTTAATTCTAGCTTAAAATAATCAGAATTAACTTCAAATTCAACAAACCGTCGGTAGATTTTCTTTTAAAACTCAAAATCCGTCTGAAAATTGTTTAATGTCCATTGACTGAAGCAACAATTTGAACTGAAGTCGAAGAATTTGAAAAAACAGGTAAAACAGAAACTCTGGTTTGTTTTAGGGGTGGGAAAAAGGTTGTCTTCAGAAAGCAGGTATGAAAATGTAAGTTTTGCCATCAGATACAATCATATCTAGGAAATATCTTGAAAATCACCTCAAATAACTTATTAACTTGTAGTGACGGCGTTATTACCCCGAACTGTGTCTATATTTTCGGCCAAACCTTTTAATGGAGTTTCCTTAAAGGTAATTTTCTTTCCCTTTGTCTCGGTTACAGTAATTGCCCTAACCTATTGCAGACAGTTGATAATTACCTACTTTAAAATGTAACACAAGAATTAATTTTTGAGTCATTCGAAAATCATGTTTGTTCGATCTTTCATTCACCCAATCCAGTCCAGGAGGTTTATTACAGATTTTGATTTTTTGACTAGATTAAAAATCAAGGCAGACACACCAACAGGTACTATTAAAATGTGATCAACCGCAGTTCAAGATGAACAAAATCGCTGAATTACCCAGTAGCGGTTAGAGATGACTTCAGGATACTAAAGTTTTACAAATATATTCCATAATATATTATTTATAATAGTAGCAGTTTGATAAGAATTGATAAGAGATATAGATATTGATAAGAATTCTTTGTCAAGGATATTGCTTGATGTGATAAGAATGTGTTTTAATAAAAATGTGCAAAACTAATGAATGAAAAAAAGCTTGGCACAAAATTTCATATAACAAGCTTAAATCAATAGCACTATCTAATCATTATCACCCACTCATGTGTTTTACCGATTTCTATGCTATTTTTCCTCAGTCTATTAATAAGTGAAATTAATCAAGTAAATAAGTTTTGTGAGTCGTGAGATGATAACAAGCAGTCACATGTAAATTGAATAGACGAGAATGATAGCAACAAATCACCTGATCGTTGTGTGTCATCAATGAAAGTATATTTTTACCGGGTTAATTAGTTCACAAGCTGAAAGGTTTTTCATTGCATTTTTATCAGTGTTTTTCGGTGATAAGAGTTGATTATTTTTAGAATTATACGAAAAAAAATTTCATCAACTTTTTGCTGATATTTGAAATTAAATTTTTTGTCAGATATTCCAGGTGCAATTACAAATACATTTTATTATAGTTATGAAACACTGGTGCATATTTTTACCAGATTTCCCGTGAAATATGCCATTTCCATATCGCAACCGGTAAAAATTGATAAGATACTTTACATAAAAACAATAAATTGCATTGTGTTATACGTGTAGTTTTTATCAAGTACTGCAAAATTTTGTATTTAAACAATTTGCTTAAGCATCTTGTGTTATCAATTTTGATTTTTCGTTTATCTTATCTCAAAGAAGGTCGAACAAATAGAAATTCCATAGAATCGATTTTTGAACATTTCATTTTACGATATCTACCGTGAAAACTGATCAATCAATTTAATTAATACGGCACGTTTTAAAACATTCATATTTTCATTTGATAGATATACCTACAATGTTTCAATTAGTGATAATAATGATTATTGAATTAACGAAGAGATAGCTTAACGTCAATTTGAAAATAGCATTTCTATCTTTTTCTTATCATATTTATTTTGTTTTATAGAATATCCAATCAATAATAGAACATACAATTGATTTGTTGAAACAAGAAAAGCTTAATATAAAACATTGACGTTCTACTTTTAAACATGCTAATTGTGAAAACAAATAAAGTGCAAAGGCATTGGCATAGAAAACTGAACACTGAAGATATTAATACGATATGTTATTCAACAACAATGTTCTATAAAGGAATATCGAATAAAATACAAAACGTTTATGATATAAAAGTCGAGGAAATTGCAAAATAGTTAGCGGCTATAAATATGAATTGTATTATGTCGCCGTTCTGTCTGTCGGAAATATACAAAAATTGCTTTTACCCGGCTTATTGACATTGTAACTATTTTTGATGCAAAATCTACCGTGGATATCGTGCATGCATGTATTATATTAAAATTGTTTTTCATATTTATAATAGATACAGTTATGAGGTCATAATGTTCAGGATATATAAAACTAGATGGAATGCATTAAATGAAGTTGTAAACGTAAACCTGCAGTTCTGGAAGATGTTGAAAGAGAAAGAAAATGTATTTGTTAAAAGAAAGACGAAAAACTTTATGTGCATACGTGACATTTTGTTCGTATTTGTCGCGAACGCTGTATGAGGTAGGATGGGAAAATAATTCACAAGTTTGTATTCTTTTCGAAAAATTCTTTCCTTGTTGAAAAGTGTATTTAACTCATTCTAATACACTCACTTGTATAACTTACCTAATCATGTTAAATTATCCAATCCTAGCCCTCCCTAACAAAGAGTTAAACTTCTGTCACATTAATAATGTAAATACGTCTTTCTTTCACTTGTTCTCAAGGATTATTGAATTATTCACTTGGCGAACATAGCCCGTGTTCTGAAAATTCACTTTCAGTAAATACCTTGCGTAAAAAAAGCTCAAAATGGATTATTTTCTTGAGTGCGTATTGAAACCTTCGGCATATCCCCAATGTAGATTTCAAACGTTCGACTTTGAAGGCTTATTAAATTTGCATAGATATAACAAGGTTTCACCTATTTTGCCCATTACAACTAAAGTTAAGAGAATTTCTCGGAAAGAGAATTTTCTTAAATCAGTTGTAATACGGAGAAACACGTTGAAAGGTTACAAAACTAATTTGGGACTTTAAGGTAGATATGACAAGAGATTTTCATCAATATCACAATGTGAGTGGCAAATATAGTATTCGGGGGTTATTTGCTTTAAGGATATTTTTCTTACATCAACCGTAATATGTATAGGGAAAAACGTTAAAAGGTTACAAAACTAATTTTAGCCTTTAAGCAAGGTATGAAAGGAGGTTTTTATCATCACAATGATTTCTGCTCACAGGATATTTGAGGGTAATAAGAAAAGCAATTCACAAACAAGCTTACATCAAGCCAAAAATTTAACCAGGCATCCATCTATCATAAACAAGGACATTTTTGTCCATTAAACCGGGATTAATTCAACACTCTATTTCTATTTACAGACCTAATAAGTGAAGTGTTTTGGTGAAATAAAACGTTATTAAAACTGAGGGTTACATGCTAAATATAAAAACACACGCAAGTAAATGAAGAGGAGTCAATTTTTCACATGAGGCTGATCAAAAGTTGGTAAACATTTTTCCATTGTTTTCGCACGCATTTGAGAAAACTCAATACAGTGTCTTACAAAATTGATTAAAATTATTAATGGAGGAAAATTTATTTAAAGTTCCCATGCCAATAAGGTATGAAAGTACCCTTGATTTAAAATTATATTTGACGAAAATTCGAAAATTCATGATTATATCCGAGTGAAAATTGATACAACGTCAACAATTTGTATCCGAAGAGGATAACAAACATCCCACATGGATTTAGCATAACTTTCAAAGGTCACATCCATGGATACGTCATATAATTGCGTATAATATATCAAGTAAATGTTTTTATCTCCAATCATTTAGGGCACAAAAATAATTCCACGAATTTTAGACGGATTAACTTTTCGTATAGAAAATTTAAAAAAATTAGATTTAAAATTATTAGAAGGTTATTTTTTTACGAAAAGGATTAAAAAACAACTTTATAAAATATATATTATTTTCTTTTACAATACCAATCTAATGAAACATGAAAACCTGCTCCTTGGAGACAGAATCCAAAAAGTGTTAAATTTTTTTCAAAGGGCGAACAAATTAAATTCTGGGAAAAAAAGATAATTTTTATATGGAAACGAAAAGAAAAAAAAAATAAACTACAAAAAATATATATTACACAATCCAAAGATCCACATGATTCAGGAAAAGAGAGAGCAAAATACAACAGCTCCACTCTGTTGCTGTGGATTACAAAGTGGAGCATTCATCCCCACAATTCCAGGACAATGAAAAAATGAATACGAACTTCATGGTGTCCAACCTCCCTTACTACTACAATATTTCCGCAATGGAATGGTGCAAAGGAACGAACAAGCTTTACGGAATTCAGAAGGGAGTCAGAATGTACTCGTAAACAAGAAAGACTTTGGGGAAGCAATCCTTCACGTGTAGCCTTGAGTAGTGAAAATTTCGTGCTTTTTCATTCCAGAAGCTCATTGGCCTTGACAATGATACTCAGTGTCACATACACACAGAAATGAAGGGGGATGAATTTTATTTTGTGTATGTCTCTTCCTTGTATAGCTTTCGATTTGTGAATTGTAAATGAGGTTGGTATGGGAGATCCACGTGCTTTATCACTCTGTAGCAAATTGAAATCGCTTCACACTGTACTCCCCGCTTTCATATTTTCCTTTTGATAGTTACTACGTATTTATTTTGTTGTAGAAAGTTATACGTATGTTTAGTACGGATTATTTTATGTGCTTCTCAATTCAGTTCACGTAAGTTTGAAAGGATTTCGAAGAAACGGTACAACTGAGTTAGTTTGCTCGTAAGCCGAAATTCAAGTATGTAATCAATCAATTTTTTAGTTCAACTAATGAAACAGAGATGTCTCTGATGACACATTCAATATGTGATTTCTTGAAAACAAAATGGCCACTCATGGCCACTCCCTCATATCAAGTGATTAGTTGCATTCATTTTAATTCAATTCACTTTTCATGTGAGTTGGAAAAAAGTTTGCAATGTTCACAATTTAAATCAAACAAATCAGTAAATTGTCATTGAGTGCATACACGCGCATCATCATAATTTTTTTTTTGTTTAATCAAAATGCAATTGATTTTTTTGAAAAATAAATACATTGTTTCTTTCATTTTCCATTATGAATTCAATTGATTTTGCAAATATAATTACAAAATTTTCATTTACAGTTCATTGACTTTAACTAAGTGCAATACGTGAGTTTTGTTTACGATAGTGTCCCGTTGAAAGTGCAATTGCAATCGTTGCACGTCTACATTCTTATCAGTGCGACAGTCATAATGTTAAGTCATCGAGTTTAATCAAAATGCACTACAACTGGCACTGCCCTTGATGTCTATTTTTGATTCATCATTCATATAGTATAACATGTGTATTATATATGTATGAATGCATTTATTAGCATTCTTGCTGAACGTTTGATATTCACTCGTTCTTAAATCAAGACCGTCGATAACAAGAAACAAAGTATCTTTAGATGATAAGAAATTGTCTGTTTTGTTTTGTAAATCATCAAGGCAAAAACGGCACATATCTCCATAGCTTGTTGCTAAGTTGATTGTGATTGTGATGCACTTGCATTACTTGACCTTTGACCACCTTTGAGCAATTTAGTTAAGTAACAAACCACTTGCAGTTTGTACCCCATTTTGAATGGGCATTGTCTGACAAAACGAATGCAAATTTTCAATGCGCGTGCAATTCTCCTTTTTATGTTTCAATATTTTCCATTCTATTTTTCCCTATAAAACCATTGAACTCCCGGTTTTTGGTTTAATGAATGTGTTCAGCTATAAAAATTGATTTCCAAGTTCACGTTTTTCAATTTTAATTTTATTTTTCTTTTACGCGACTTTAGTTTGCGGTAAAGATCGCGAAATGCAGCAATTTTTAACACTTTGTATTATATGGGTTCAACGGTCTTATAACTTGTGGCAGAAAGGCGTTTTAAAGTTAAGAATATTTTTATTTTTATCAAAACTCACCGAAAAATCTCAGTACGTTGTGCTGGTATCCATGAGACTAGAATCCTGAAAAATTAAAAAATTAAAATCAGTTGATCGCGAAATTATCAGTTATAAAATGGAAATAGGGAAAATGAGAAATCGCATTTTTGTGTCACCACCACATCAGTCAAAACAATCGACCACCACAAAAGTCAAATGATTCACCAAAAGTTTTACATTTCGCTTTTCTGTTGCAATTCAAACTTAAATCAAGATGGCATGGCACCCAGCGTGCAACTGATGGAGGAAATTAAAAATTTTTATAACTTCCGTTTGAAATTACATACCGGTTGATTAAGTGAAAATTTTCAAAAACTTCCTTTTATTTTATTATGACAAATTTTCAGCAAATAAAAATTTGATAAGTTCCATAGTAAATCAAAAAGGGTTATCAGTACATTCCATTTTTCCTCTCTGCTACTATTGAACTAAATTTAAACTCGAATAAAGAAAGATAAGGTTTTGAGACAGAAAAGTAGAAAAGTGTTGAATACAAGACCTTGGGGTAAAATTTATAATCAAATTTATAAATGCACTTGAGAATGGGGAGCATTGCTTAAAAGCTGATTGTGATCAGGAATGTAGGCCTTATTATGGTGAACAATTTGAATTCTTGCTATTGTTTCACCCCAACGAGTAAATTAATTTTTATTCCAATCAATTGACACTTATTTAAACTCCCCACTTTTTTGCAATTATGAAATTCCTTATCTCGATTCGAGAATTTATTAATTAACAAATACAAATTAATGGAGTTAAATTAAATACGTATACCTACGCTTGTTTTTTGTTTTCTTACTAATCAGGTGATAATGTTCACGTAACCTTCTTAAGAGTTTTGTGTGAAAACATTTTCAGAATTTATTACAACTTCTTTCATGAATGAAAAACTTTTGCATGTAACGAAGGTCACGTACACAACTTTACATTGCGCATTGTTTTACAAATATCTGTAGCAGATATACTTCAGCAGAAACTACTTTATGTAATAGTACCAACAACATTTAGTAACTCAATAAATTTGTAACGTGACGTAATGACTGTAATTTTGCTTTTTTCCCCCTCGTCATTTTGATCATTTTCATCATTTTCAAGTTCAAGTGTGCTAAAGAAAGTGATTTTGCATAATTATTTGATTGATATCTTAGAATCGATTCAAAGTTATGGCCAGTGCTTTTTCATTCATCGGAAAATATTCAATTTTTCACTTTTTCATCCATTTGCGTGTGTAGCAAGTCTCTTGTAGCAAGTGTTACCAGATGCTTTTCTATTTAAGTGGATATAAACTTGATTATGTTTTAATGATTTTATGCAGATATTGATAACCTTTCATGACATTGATAAGTCATCTGACAGTTTTCAACTTGGCAAAATATTCTTATTCCTGATCCTATTTATGATAATCATTTAACATGTTTATGCTATAAAGCCTTAGATGTTAAAGAAATTTTACGACCCACAGAAGGTATTTTGGGAAAACCCAAAATTTATGTGGTCAAGAGGGGCGAAAATCTTTTAAATCAAATTTCCTGCATTCTAAATAGCTCCTGCGTTTTTTTCTAAAGTTCTGTCATCAAAACACCCGTTTAAGCTTTTTAGATAAAATCATTTTCGGATCCGGTCATAAAATTCGGCTGTCGGACTACAACAGAAAGATTTAAAACCAGATGGATAGCGAAAAAACGTTGACAAAAATTTACAAAATTCCGTAAAAAACGTGCAGGTATTTTGAGTTAATATGATATGTTGAATGTTGGAAAAACCATCTACATGATATGATATTCACAGGCATATTTAATGATGTTACGTAAAACGGAATTAGATTTCTCTATAAAAAATATTATTAATAAAAATGTAAAAATCAAATTCGGTTCGTCAAAAATTTTGTTGAAAACTTTCATTTTCCAACGACCTTGGCAATAACATTTGTGACTGCTGTAATTAAAATTTGTTTTTGACAAATTGAACCATGGAAAAAAAGTACAAATTTTTTACAGCAATAGAGTCTCATATAATTCATCAGATTAAATTTCACTTTAAATCTCAATTTGATCTTATGGTCGAAAGGGTTGCGCTATAATAAGCACAAGAGAGCGATGTGCATCACCATTCGACCACAAGAACTCTCACGGTATGTGATTGAAGCTTTTGATGAGACACTACAACACAAGATTTACGAAAAGATTGCAAATTACCGCAACCTCAAACGTTGAGAAACAACGAGAGACAGAAAATTTATACGAACGTCCGCACAAAGAGAAGATGCCGAGAATAGTTATCAATTGCAATTCCTCAAAAATTCGACCCAGAGTAGATATAGAATATCACCATAAATTTACCCTTTACCCATAAATTTGAATTCATATTTGAATAGTTAATTGGCTTCGCTAGCAGAATCACGGCATCAAAAGACTAGCTCACAGTGTATCCTGAAACCTAAGCAAAATTTGAAAACTTCCCCCTATTTGTAAATCGATATTTCAATTTAACGCAAATAACGTCTACAATTATCTGTCAACCCTATCGGAAACAAATTCTATTTAACCATAATCGATACATTGCTATAAGTCAAGGTTCATGTACACGTGAAATCGATTGATGAGGGCTTGACGATGTCAACGGATTACACGTGTAGTTATTAACTCAAATGATTAAGCTCATGATATATTTTCCAGAATTTTTATTTCTCTACGTTTCTGATATGGCTTCTATTGTAACTAGATGTCAGATTCATTAGGATTTGAGATTCACCCAGACATTTATCCAAAGCTTCTACTAATATTGATTTACACATTACAAGGAGTTGAAAATGTAGAAGATACCTATCTGTTGCCGATATCATCTGATATACAATGTGTTGGAATTTCTCTAAAACTTTCAGCCGACCCAGACTGACTAAAATGAGGAAACTAAAATAATTCACTTATGACTCATGTGAGTCACTTAAAAATTTATTTTTAAAACATTTTTCTCAATTTATATTTTTATTTAACATTTGTTTAGTAGTAAAATGTAGGATGTGATTTAGTTTATTTATTTCTCATCAATAAATTCCATCTATTTTTGTCGTTTGTTTTCCGTGTGATCGTTTTTCTTGTTCTAGATATTTTCAAAAAAGACTAAAAAATAAATATAAAAATAAAATGAAAATAAGATAAAGTAATTTTTCCAAACTTTTCTTAATAAATTTTGAATAGGAAAAATTTTCCCCATTTTGTGATGAATTGAATTAATTGACATTTTTATTATATTTAATAGTATCTGTTATAGCTTCAATCACCTAACTATCTTAAACGACACCTGTATGATCTGTTCATTCACCTCATTGAAATGTAAACCAGAAAAAACAGAATTTCTGTCACAAAAGTCTGTTTTATATCTCCAAAATTTCAAAACAACATTTGAACACATTTTCAAGAAATGGTTTTTCTAAGAATTGCAAAATTTCTAAAACGTCTTCAAATTTATCTTCTTTAGAATTTACGTTTCGTTATTGTTGAATTTGTAGTTTTATGTCATATAAGCTAACAAGTACCGGTTACTACTTTGTTCAAATGTCGATTTATATTTCACCTGGTGTTATTAACAAGTTACCCGGATAGAAATGAACGTATTCATTTTATTGAGTTTTGTATAATTTGAAATTTATGTAAGAAAACATTTCGATGAGTTTGTTTAACACTAAGACATTGTTAAGAAAATGAAGATTAACTTTGAGAATACCCATATAACCAAATGTTGAATGAACGTAATTCCTTTGAAATGAAGTCATCAATGCCACATGGATCCAACTGATCGTTGTCATTTTTGATCATTTTTTAACCTTTAAATTTGATTCTGAAGAATGTTATAGAAGTAAACCGACGATGGTTGAATTGTTTGAAAGAGAATTCTGTCTAATTTAACAATTTCGGAATTATTCCCAGACTCGTCATGATCTTCAAAATGTGACATTCAAAATGTACTTCGATTCATTCTTCTTCTGGTAAACCATATGAGCATGTATGACTTGCAAATTGTTCTTGACAACAAGATCACAGTTCCTACATCACAGAAGTTATCCCAATAGTTTAATGAGATTTTCTGGTATAGTAATTTATCTCAGGTTTAGAATTTACTGTGGCAATAAGGATGTGGTTACCAATAAGGATGTGTTGTTGACGTTGTTTCCTAATATTGATAAATAATTGATTTGGTCAACTCTGGTTTGTTGATTATAAATTGATTGAGAATTTCAATCGGAAATGAAAAATTTATCAGTTTGTGTTAAAAATTTTCATTTCATTTTCCGGAATTCCACTTTAAATGATGAAAAACAAGAAAAACGAAATTCATTGGAAAATCGGGAATAGCTCAACAAACAAATTTTGCACGATAAAAAAAAAACAAGAAAATTTTTAAAGAAAAATCACCCTCAAGTTGACTCACGTTAAAGTTTGGGGTTGGAAAAGGTTCCAACAGTGTTTCTTTGGTTAGGGGCAAATAAAGCTGCTATCCAAATGACCTTGAAAAGAAAGTGTTCCCGTAAAGCTCCCCACTATAAAAGCACAGTACACTAAAACTAGTCACTTATTTTCATTTTTGCCTCATGTTTACCGAACTGATGTCATCGAATTGTTGTTAATGAAAGAAAATTCAATGTTTCCTTATAATAATATTTTCTCAAGAAAATCGAATTGATTAATTTAATTTTATTTTATTTTATTAAGAAAGAATTAATTTTATTGAGAGCAAATCAATTCCACGAAACGTATTTATATTGATTTGAAAAGTTTTTACGCAATGAAACTGGAGTTACTTGAATTTGTCACATAATGAAATTAAAAATTTTCCTTTCATTCAAAGAAAATTACATAAAAGCTAAATTATTTTTTAATACAAAACTTTTTCAATGTCACTAAAACGCAACCGGATAAAATTTTCTTCTAATTCCGTCCGTTAATCAACACAACACGCCGGCAACAAACGACCAACATTTCTATTGGGAATCTACGGAAAAACTGCAGCCACTACGAGTCGTAAGCTTTTCTACACGAGCTTTACAAACACTACATGACGTCGTGCATGTTAAACTTTTCGTTTCATGGTTTGTTTTTTGTTAAACAATTTTTGTGTTTCAATCATCGTCTCATTTAAAAAGTCGATTTTTTCTCTACTTCATTTTCGTTTAGCTTTTAATCGTATTTTGTTCTAGTCAAAGTTCCATAGAGAATTCCATAATTTTTTGTTTTCCATTGATTTACAAACGAACACACGCAGATTCTTCTATGTACTTCGGCATCTGTTATGTCGTTTCTCATCAATTCTAATAAACGTAGAGAAAAATAGAAGTAAAAAGCTCTCGTTGTGCTTATTTTTTGTTTGTTTCTCGTTTCGTACATGGAAGTATTGAGAAAAAATTTTGTCGAGTGCTTTCTGTATTCAGGTAGGTAACGTTTCTGTGTTTCTATGGAACTTCGTTCGAAAGCCCCAAATAGCTACAGAGCTTACCTGGTGTGAGTTGAAGCAATTCAAGTCATGGCATTCATAAATAGAAAACTACCTTCCGGCTGTTTGAGCTTTATTCGAGTTTATTCGTTTGCCGGACAAATACACAGGGGTTGAGGGTATAAGGAATCAATGGGCACATGTGTCATGTACAATACACTAAAATTTTTTAAATTGAAACAAAATCAAAATCACGACGTAGAGAAATGTATAAATGCAGATTTTCTTGTGTTTAAGTTATTCAGGATATTCCTTAAAGAACAACAAAATAATATCTAAGAGGATTTCAATATTAATCTACGGTGTTATCTGCTTAAATACCCTTTTTTTTATTTTAATAAAATTTCAGAAGTGAAAAACATCAAAAATTCACTGAAGCTCAAAAAAACGAAATTTCATTTGAAACAAATACAAAGGATAATACGACGAAATGTAATAAAAGGACAAAAAGTAAAATAACCTTAAGGATATTCAGAAAAGCTTACATAACATGTTTGTGTATTTATGTAAGTGTTATTAAAGTGCTTCTTGTTTGAAAGGATATTAAATTCAAACTTTTATCATTTCCACAATCGAGTCTCTACTCTAGAAACGAAAAGGACGAAATTCAAGGCTGACGCATACACTCAAACAAGGATGAATGAAATGTGAATGCTTTGAAAGCTTTCACATAAAAGTATTGACAAGGATATACATATAAAAGCTTACGTTATCCATTCGTTTTTCATTAAAGGATATCCGCTTACAAACCCCTCGGGAGTTATTCAATTCGTAGGTGTGTACACGCGACGAGACTTCTCCCTTATGGTGGTGGCAAAGGGTGGTATTTTACTACATAAAACTTTTCACATTGAATTGCCGGCTGCACCCACGTGTTCTTTGTTTCCTACTATCACTACTACATACCCGAAACTTTCCATAGCAAAGCTTTGAGCTAATATCTTTCAATGTGTATTAGTTTTACCCATAGATATATGTATGTATGTGCTTTTAAGGGAGGTCTTTTACAATTTATTTTTAACATTCCATAGGCATGAGGTTACGTTCATGTAGAGGACTCAAGAAGCTCCAGGGGTGACAGGAGGATTATACAAACAGACAAAGGACAATAAGGACTTAACGTAACAAACGTCCTCAACAGCAATTTTAGTGGGTTTCTGTGCCGTATAGTAGCGTGAGTACGTTACACGCGAATTATTTGCCTATAGCGATGGATTTTAATGTAGAGACATCTATTTGTTTTTTTCCGAAAAAGATATATTTTCACGTAAAACTGTGTAGAGGTTTTTGAGGAGTGGATCCTTCCAGTTGCGTCATGAGAAGTATGGGGAACTTACGAAAACATAAAAAATGTATAGTACCAAGATTTTGATTTGCCGAGGAGACGATGGTGTTTACCGATCGAACTTTTTAAATATACACACACATATACTAAGCGATTCTATTTTTAAGCGATTCGCATTATGTATCCTAGAGCGAAGGACGAGTGTTGCCATAGTGAATTGTGTGCTGGAATTTTTTGTTCTCCTTGTATTTTCCCGAGGTAAGGATTTAAGGAAGCTTTTTCAGAAAACATAATCTACGAATTCCAAGATATTCACAACTTTTACGGGGAAACTTCTTGTAAGATATTTCCATATAACAAAATAGTTTCAGCTTGCTCTATAAGTAGACAAAGTAATTTCATCCAGTTTCCTAAAATTATTCAAATGTTCACAAACATCACAAATTTCCATGATGGTAATCAAGAAATTTTATTCTGGCAATGCTATCCGCAGACAAAGGAAACCGTTCCACTCCGTTGATTAAAGTATGGGAAGAGAATGAAAGTTGGATTTGTACGTTACAGCTCGAATCGGGTGGTTTCGTGCAACTTACATTCGCGTAAAGAAGAAAGCATGAGTTGATAACATTTCATTGAGAAAAACCTGTCATTACCAGTAGAGAATTTGTTTCAGTGTGTTGGTTGACAATGAAAAAAAAATTGTTGTAGAATCGAGCACACATACAATAAACCTCAACCCGGCTCCGGATTTAAAGGCAGGCTACCACCCAAAAGTCCTTCATTGAGAATCCACGAAATGAGGGTACTCTATAAAAAGCAGTGTGGAAAAGGGCAGTGTTATATCACTTTCGTTTGTATAATCCAACAAACCCCAAATTGCCCCAGCTCCAAACACTGTGGTTGCTTCGAACAAAGGACATGCCCTTTGCCTTCAACGGTGGGTTTATTTTGGTTTTATTCACCCTCCATTAACTACTGAGGGGTGGTAAAATACTATACGATTTCATTGTGTCTCTCAATGAATGTGGAGGTGGGGAGCATGGCACGATTATTTTACTCCATTTGCCACACACATAAAATGGCGGAATAACAAATGAATGTTCACCCTTATTATTTTGAAATTCAGGATAGTTACGTGACAAGGACGAATAATTTGTTTTTATCCCTGTTACTCATTGAGGCCGACTATTATTTTTCTCACCTTGACCTTTGGAATCGCGAAAATAGTTTCACATGAATTTCAATAGCTTTTCACGATTGTTTTCGTTTTGAAAAATGTCTCCAAATCTGATGACGCAGTTTCCAGTTTTTATTTTCAAAAAATTTTGCAGCAAAACCCACGTTCACATAAAAAACCTTATTTGCTTTTTTGAAAGCTTCTTATTCATGAAACATTTCAAAGAAATCCATAAAGTCCTGCAAAGGGTAGGAATGTTTGCATAACCGAAGAAAATGAAATTTGTTTGTAAAAACAACCCCCGAAAATTACACGTGCCATGCGACACCCTTCTCTCAGATTCAGGATAGAGGACTAAAGAAAACATAAACGAAGGAAGGAAGGAAGGAATCGTCCGTCGCACATTTTCAAGTAGGTCTGGAAGCTCGAGTGTAATCTTTCATCCCGCTATGATACCAGGAGCGCAGGATTCGTAGGGCGCAGATTCACCAATTTGGTTTTGAAATTCCAACGCCGGTGCGGTTGCTATCGTACTCAATTTGTGGAGTTAAGGGTGGATGTGAATCGAGTGGTGCTTCCGGAACAGTTACATACACATAAATACAAATACATGGAGCAGTATCGATTACTGTCACTTTTTCATTCATGGAAAACCTTCAAGCTTTCTTTAACAAAACACAAAGCACACAAATACATATAATAGGGGATGAATTTCCCAACCCTCATTCCTCGGAGGGAACTTGAATTGACTTCGCAGACTGCATGGTTCGTATTGCCTCGAAACTGAAGCCGGGTTAAGGGTGCAACATACCCTTGATGGAAGGGCACAGAGTGTTTCATCATTCACGAACATTTTCAATTGTTTCTTGTTGGGGTTGTTTTGTCTGTATTTTATTTGACTTTCATATTATTTCACTTTTAGCATTCTTGAAATGATGGTGAATTTTCACAATCTGCCGGGTATGATCTCCTGGTTGGAAATATTTCACATTGATGAAACAAAATTCCACAGAGCCATGGAACATTACTTATTTTCAACTCTTCTCATTCAGTTCTGCTGTGCGGACATGGTGGATATGGATCCCTGGTCTTTTGGCGATTTGTCTTCTTTCATTGAGAAGAGACAAGAGACATTATGGCTTCTCTTATGGATTTGTGCTAAATAACTACACTTACGACCCACTCATAATTATGACAAATATTTGTACATTGATTAACATATTTCCCGTACAAACTAAGCAAATATCCACAAATTGCCGAACGTTTTGTCGCCTGGATTGGAGGAAAAATATTTTGAATTTTGCACTTTTGAATGCTTTGCTTAATAAAAACAAAATTCAATTGAAAAATAAATATCAAGTACATGGCAAACACGGTAAATAGAAGTTACCTCACATGGAATTTGTGAGAAGCACAATTTTCTGGTCAACAAACTCATGCTTTTTATGTGAAAGTTGCGCTTTCAGATATTTTCACCCCTAGCACATGCGTTCGTAAATTCAGAACAATTTCTCGGATTTTCATGGAGGGTTTACCTTTTTTGGAGTTTTATGTTCTGGATGATTACCTTGAGATTGCTTCCCTGGAAACTTTGCAGGGAGTGAATTGCATCCCTCTGGACGAAATGTTTTGGTCAAAATGGTAGTTTGAATACTTCCATCGAAATTTATTAGCTTACGAAAATCACGTGTTTGAAATCACGAAAACTTTTAAATGAAACTTTCAAGGAAGATGCTCCGGTTCGGTTTGAACTAAAGAAAGTTTCAAAATTCTAGTTTTAGCAGATGGAAAAATAAAATAAACCACAAAAATGTGTCATCAAAAGTGTGGAATTTTCCGATAGATGACGTTTTTCTCATACAAAAAACAAACTCGAGAAAATTCCCAAAAAACGTAAAAATCTATCCCAACCCGGCTAAACGTGACGGCGGAGGCGGTAAATAATCGAAAACCCAGAAATCTAAGACACATGCGGATGTTATAAATTTTCCGTTGAAAATTACCCGGACAGGTGAAGACACGGGACACAGTTTAACTGATCGTTTTTTCGTTTTGAGTTTGTTCAAATGTTTGTTTTTCTACAGAATCAAATTTTGCTGTAGAATCACGAAAAATTCCTCATGAATTGATCTTAATCGCGTCTTTTGATTTCCTTTTAACACAAATTTTTAAAAAATTCCCAAACATTTTCAAATTACATTCGCAATTCTCTTAAAGGCTAAGAATAAAAATTACTTAATTCAAACAATCTGTTTAATATCAAAATTTTTTTAATTATTTCCTCAATAAAATCATGGTTTTTTTTTGTTATTTTTTAAACTTAACGTAAATAAACTTTTAAATGAGCTAACTCCAGAATGATTTTTGTTTATCGTACCAAAACACTGAATTTAGTTTTTAATTCATGATTAATATTTAAATTCAACAATTTGTTATTTGAAAACACTAAAACTTTTAAGAAATATTTGTTGCATATTTGTAGACTCACAAATCGAATCGAATTAATGTCACACAACCGCTTGAGGGTTAAACGCCATGATTCACTGGATATAGTGAAAACGGAATGTTCCTTTCTCAATCTGTTCTAAGCAAATATCCACGAAGTGTCAGTTACGCTTCCCCGTCTTCATTCATCAAAGTGTTCAAGACGAGTCAGTGACAATTGTAACTAAGAACAACTTTGAACACGAGGGCGTTAGCATACCTCTAACTGGATTTATTTGTTTTGCATAAATTCTTTTGTTGATTTTCCATTCCTGCTATTATTATCTCATTATCTGTTTCCTTACAGGCTTATCACACCAGGGATGATATTGTGACATTCTCAAAATGAATGATTTGAAAAATACAAATTATCCTTCTATGGAAATCTCTACGTGGTGATCATCACTTGAAATATATTCTCAAAAGATTACCAAACACTCAGGTAGAGAATTGATCTTGCAATAAAAAGTAGATAAATTTTGACGAAGCTCATAAAATTGATGCAAAAATTTTCCTCACTTAATCAATATCCTCATGAATGTAGAGAGTTTTTGAATTCAAATTGAAATGTTCGAAATTAAAATTGAAATAGAAAATGAAAAGCAAAATATAAAAATTTAAATGTAGAAAGGAAGTGAGAAATTCTACGGCTGCCGTGGACAAAAATAGAATTTTCAACAAAATTTTACTACAAAATTCTTGCGTAGATGCTTTGCAAACTTTCTCCTTTTTTTTAATTTTTTTTTTTTTCAAAACAGATTTTATGTTATTTGGCAAAGTTCTGAGTAGAGAAAATCATAGAAGACGGTGATGTTGACGTAGATCTACGTTTATTTATTAGTTCAATTTATATGTGTTCTTTTTTGTTTTCATATATATTTAACATTTTATTTATCATCATCGTTGAGTATTCATGCCTTTCATGCTGTCAATTACTTTCTTCACTTTTATTGCCTCCCCTTGTGGGGTTGTGGAACCGCAGTGGAACCAAAGTGGATCTATAGTGGAACCAAAGAGAAGGGTATTTTTTATTTTTCTTTTTTTTAAATTTAACACTTTTTTGTTAACACATGTTGACTCACAAGTGTAATTAATGAATTTTCCCCCAATGTTTGTGTCTCTGTCTGTAACGAGAAATGAAATGAAAATGGCAGCCATCCTAATCGTCCATTTTGTTGTATTCCCCCGGGTATATAGCCGGCCACATATTATATGTATCAATTCGCATTGGTTTGTGTCTTGTCTATTTTTAATCCACTCACTCACTTACTTCGGATAGTTTAGCACTTTGAGCTGTCAGATGAGGCTCAATTTATGCAGACGCATTGACTTTTGGGTTGGCAACTGCCTCTCACACTTGACTTTTTGGCATTTTCTCGTATTTTATAGCTGCTGCAACTGTCAGGGTTTTCTTTTTCATGTTTTGCAGCCTGTGAAAGGGAATTGTGTGGAAATAATTATCTTTATGGTTGAATTATTGCTGCAATTTCTGTTCTGACTAGACTGAGTTGGTAAGTTTTGCTTCCTTGTATTTTTTCCAACTCAAAGGCATAGTTACTACGCACTCATGTCGTGTCGTCATGAGTCATTTGATCATTTGACTTAATGATCTTTGAAAGTTTTACTTATTTTTCCCTTGATATGCAAATGCATTTCCATGTTGTTCTGTTTCTCAATTTTGAAAAAATTTCTTTCTTTGAGAAAGTTGCATAATGCAGCCTACGTCTGGATGCGATTCATGCATTCAGGAAACAAAGAAGTGTCGCATTGTGGATCTATGGGGATATACAGTGACACATTAGGGCTACTAACATGACAGAGATAAATGAATAAATTTCACTTTCATCCCCGGAGTCATTTGATTAATCATAATTGCAATCAGAAGTTTACTTTGACATCAACGTTGTTTTATATAGTATAAGAATACATTCAGATTTTCCAAAATAATGCCTCGCTTCATGGGACGCCTTGTGGAAGTTCTATAACTCGAATTCGTCAAATTCGTCATGTGTTAAACACACAATTCTGTTAAATTTATATTGAGTTGATTTTTCTTTAGTGATCATTAAAATTTTTTGTTTTACTTAAAATATAGGAACACATAAATTTTTGTTTTCTTTGAATTCCTTTTTTATGTCTTACGAAACTTGGGGCAGATGTAAGTCAATTGGGAGCATTTTTTAACAGCTGGGTCTATGTTTGGATACAAGTGACCTCTTATTTGGAAATAAATATTTACAAATCAGGAACAACTTTAACTCCAAGCATTTCAAGCTTTCATTTTTAATGAGCACACTTTTCGTGGAATCACAAGAAATCGGTTTGAGATGGCTCAATCCGACATGTGATGTGGAGGTGGTCTTCAAATTTGCAAATCATTTTATGATATATATAAACCTTGAATACATACCAAAATTTGAAGGAGTTCTACGAAACTAGTAAACTGTCACCTGGAAAAACAGAAAAACTTTATAGAAAAATTTTTATTAAAAATTGATTTTGAAGATATGAAAATTTTAAGGAGGATCATTTGATTTGTTCACTTTCCGGTTTTGCCACGTTGCCATTTTGGATTTAATTTGTTTGTGAAGTTCTTTGACGTTAAGAAGCAAGACTCACGCAGCTCGAAAAGTCACAATCTACTACGACAGTCAGGCTCTTAGAACACTGAAAGCGAAGAAAATCAAATCAAACGCTGTCGTGAATCCGAGACAAAGTCAGCTTCTGGAAAGGAATTGACGGGCGGATAAATTGGCAAGGATCAGCAAAAGATGTAACAACAGAGATTGCTTCAACTCAAGATAATTCGGTTCGAACCATCACAATGATCATTACAGGACACTCTGTAAAGTGTGCAGCGGGGAAGAGGAGACAGTAGAACATCTATTATGCTGGTGTCCAGTATTGCCCGAAATCCACAAGCTAATATTCGGCAGGTTATAGGGAATATGGAGCTTTGTCCAAAGGTGGCAGAGGGCGAAAGGATCGGAAACAGTAAGGAATAATGTGGGCTTCTAGCCACTGATAGGCAATGCTACATAGAATCGATATAACCTAACCTTCTTGACGTTTAAAAATTTATTCAAGGGCATTGAATCTTCCGAAATAAATGCAGCAGAAAAATCATGACACACTGGAATTCCCTTTGTGTGAAAATTACTGCTCGGCATGGGGTAAATTTTCTCCACTTGAATTCTCGTAAATCGTCTGCACGTGCAGAAAAATTTTCTAATTTGGCCCCTGTCCCTTGTTCTTTGTCCAACTCATTTGTCATTAAATCAAGCTGAGCTGAAAGCTGTCAAGTGCTTTGTTTGCTGACACTTTTCCTTAAGCTTCCCCTTGTTCTATTTTTTGTTTGATTCGTTTTTATTTTTCTCAAATTTCCCGCACTGTTACTTTGATTTTTCATTGGAAGGCCAACTTTGCGTTCACAGAACCAACAAGGGTATTTCTTGAATCCAAGCTATCTTTAAGACAAGATCCTGTGAGGAAGGTTTCTGTGAGGGATTCCAACAGGTTCCGAAAATACGTCATGTCGTTTTCGTGACAGCAGTGACCTGGAAACTCTACTGACTTTTTGGAACGTGTTTCGACGAAAAACTCCCGCTTCGGGAATCTGTTGGCTCGGAAAATGTTATGCTAAGTGCTTCTGTTATTTTTTGGCTGATACTGTAAACTTAACCCAGCTGTCAAAATTTCATTATACTCAAACACTTTTTGCCAACTTCAGTTAACTTTAACTTCATCCCCAAGGCTTCAAAGAAGTTTTGTTTTGTTAGAAAATTTTAAAAATACACGAAACATTTTTGAGATAAACAACACAAAGGCCGCAGGTGACATTATGAACATCTTTCGTACGAAAATAAACTGACCCAGCTCTCGACGATAGATTTACATGAAGCAACATAAAAATATAAATAATTTCAAAAAAATTTCCGTGAAATTTTGTTCAATAAAATCGATGTAAATTGATTCACAAAAGCTTGTTGCTAGGTTGACTACTTACCATCCATAATTCAACAATTCTATGAATCTGTAGAGGAAGAATCGTAGAGAAAAGTGTGGAAAATCGACGACGTGTAGAGGAGAAAAGGTTAACTGAATGCACACGTTTTATGGCAAAAAAATTATCCTTCAATCTTGTTTTGATATCTAAAGAAAATTTTAAAATACGGACCAGTCCACTGAAATCCTGCTGCTTATTTTTTTAAGGTTGCTTTTTTATGATTAGGATTCTTGAAGGTTTAAGTGTTTTCAATCATAACGCTTCGACTAACGTTAAAGATACATCCTTGGAATTAGCGTGGTTCGGAAAATAATTTAAATTTTGTAACTTATTTTTGAGAGAATGAATGAATTAAAGGATAATATTTAAAAAAAAACCCTCAAGATATTTATCCTTGAAGATATAAGTAAGTCTTTATTCCTGGAAAATGAGGCTACAAATTGTTAACAAGAAGAATACCAACGAAACGTTAATTAACAACGTTTTGTGAACAATTACATGAAATCAATTAACTTTCAGGGAATGTATACATCCTTGGAAGTATCCTGTAAGGATGTATGTATAAACACACAATGTATTGTAGTACCAAACAAATCCTTCTTTGGTTGAGTGGATTTTCTTTGTTAGCGAAATTTTGTCGTTGATTCCTTTAACTCTATAAATAAATTCAAGGACGCACGTGGATATCAACCACCAGACAACTTCACTGTCTTCAATACGAATCTATGTTCGAGTAGATGTACATGACGGAAATTTTCCATTCTTTCTACGAAATTTTTGGACAGTCATGTAAAATAGAAAAATTATTAACAGAATTCATGGAGTTTCATTGAACTCCACCTTTTGCGTTTTTGGTAGGACAATTTTGCGCTCATGTGATCAATATCCTGAAGAGTATTTTGAAAAACAAATTGCAATTGGGCTTCAAATTTATCTGTCCTACAACAGTTACCAAGTCAGGAAAAAGGTTGTTGTTCAGAATCCCTCTCAAATTGATGAGTAACCTTTTCGTCCTCATGAGAATATTACCTTGAATCATGAGTGGGATAGAGTTACGAGAATATTATGTCTTTTTTAAATAACTTATTGTGTCCCTTTTCATGTACGAAAACATAATAAACTTGATAACACTTTAACTTTTCGTTCATTCCAAAGTTCAAGACGAGCGAGCAACAAGAGAATTGACGAATTTTTGAACGTGTTTTTCTAAAGCTTTGTAGTTCTATATCGTGAAGTTTTGTATAGCAACAAATAAAATTGGTAAAAAAAAACATAATATAAAAATATTATTTTCAAACGAGTTCATTTACCCCGTGTCACATAATTTTGTGGTTACGAAAAAGTATCAAGCAAAAATCAACAAAACGTAAAAACATATTTTGAAGTTCGGCGGGAACTAATAATTAAATTTTATTGAACGAAGGTAATAATAAACGCAAATAAATAACGTTTCTAATTATGATAATAACATGTCGTGTATCCTAACATTTTATTTGTGATTTCAGTTATTCAGAAATGTTGGTAGCTTTTATCCAAAATTGTTTTGTGGCCAAACTTGTAATATTTCAGGAGATATCACCAGAAGGGGGACAAGGATACACTTGATGCAAGTGAATTTTTTCGACTTCCCGAATTGAGAAAAAACTATTAGCACATTTAGACCAAATACTAGAGATCTTATACCAGTTGGATTTGTGTTGCTACATGAAAAGTTTCTGAAGTTATAATGAGAATAAGCTTATTTTCAAATTGTCAAATAACATGTTGGAAAAATTTAGACCAATTGTTTCGTCAGATTCAGATATATGGTTTCAAGGTTTTATACCAATTGGTTTAAGTGGTTATTCTAAAAGAAATAAATATAGAAACGTTTCAAATATCCAAATCTGTCAACCTTTATTGAAATATCTTCTGTAGGACACTTTGGACGAATTTAGACCAATCAATTGAGGATTTATATAACATACTTGATTTTTAATGGAATCCTTAATATATCTGACAATGTCGAAAACGCTGGGATTGTCGAAACGTCGATTGCTGTATTTATATATAGGTTTGGTATAATTTCGACCAATTGCTTGAGGTCCTATAATAGTCGATTTCTGATAAATTCAATCAAATAGAAATAGGGTTTTTCCCTTTCTTAAATAGACAGATGTATGTTTCAAGATTTATACCAGTTGGTTATTTAAAGTTATATTCATTTGTTTTCAAGTGAAATTGAAATGATATCAGATCAGGTAGTTTAACTAAACGTGGTTAACATCAAAAATTATAACATTTTCGGCCATGAATTGAAGGCTAAACGGACGCACTAGTGGTGAAAAACTTTAGACAAGTTACTGACACTAATTTAAGCGAATTATTATTAGCTACTGTATGTCATATGACTGTCAATTAATTAAATGACCAACCAGTAATTAAAAAATGTTTCTGCCAGGCAATTTCATGGTGGTAGTCATACAACATATGAAATTAACAAAGTTTAGCCCATTTAAAAGTATTTAAATTATCCCAGTTATGGCTTAATGGGTAATAAAACTGAAATAATTGTTAGGAAAAAAAGTGGACAGTGATAAATTAAATGTTAATAAGTGTATGTAGAAAGCTGATCAATAAATAAAATAAAAATATATTTGCGCCAATTTCCCCCATTTCTTTGTCATTCAAAAATTTCATGATTAATTTCAAGTTGATTTTGAATTTCAAGTTTTTCATCCATCTTAACGATTTGATACCGTTTCAAAGTTATTGAAGATGATTTGTTTAAGTGAAATAATAAAAACAAAATAAGAAAAGAAGAAAACAAAATTTGGCCCCATGGGGATCCAACTAGCAACTATAAATATACCTCGTGGGATGACCAATTCAGTTGGTCAATTTGGCAGCAAGTTTGAGAATTGAAGATGATTAGATTGATACAAGATGAGGTCATTTAACTGACCACATAATCGTATACTTTATGGTTGACGCTTTAATTTACCGAAAATATTTATCAACTCCTTAACGAATGTCTCACATGAATTGATTGACCTTTAGCTTGTTGGTTAGTTAGTTACCTACTGTTGGCAAAACCTTGTGGTGACATAGAACTTTGTTCTAATCAATAAACTTATCTTCTAACTTAATCAACACCCACATAAACCCAGAAATTATTTTCATGTTCCTGTATTTTTCTAAAACATTTCCTCGTTTTCAGTGCAAAAAGTTTTTCCTTCAATTACCCGAGATCTTCATTGCAAGGAAAAAATGCCTTAAATGGGAAATGATAATTATAACACGAGAATTTTTGTTTATAATAGTCTCTTTGGTCTTATTTTCATTCCAGAGCAAAGTGTCTTATGGGTTCTATGTCTGCGTCAGCTATTTCTTCGAATCTTGCGAAGAATTCTATACCAAGTAGTACCGGTCAGTGTGAAACAGAAGCATAGTAGATGTTCAATTGTCTCATATTTCTCTTCACACCCTTTGTGAATGCTGATGATTGTGATTCTTGATTTGCAGTGGCATGACAGTTAGAGTGATCGCAACCAGTTGAAGTGAAAAAATTTATTCACTTTCTAATTCAAAAATTGGTACAAATTAAGCCGTTATTTTTTTTAAAAATGAAAAATGGATAAAGTGTCAAGTCATGTGCTTATACTTCAGTTAATTCAAACATGAAACGTCAATGATCTCATCCGTCACCACAAAATCGTCTTTTGGCAAGTTTCTTCAAGATGCATGACATCATATTCAGGATATAACCACAGCAGCATGACGGCTACTCGAAGCTTAATCGATTCAATGTAAAAAATATGAAAATTAAATGCAAAATATAAAAAAATAAAAATTAAAATTCAGTCATTTATCAATCGACGGGTTTCCCAACTTTTTAACCAACCAAACTTTATTGTTTGATCACATTTCTTTAGTTGAAAACGGAAAGCTTTGTGGTCGCATTCCATTTTATAAAATAAGATACAAAAATAAAAATAAAAACTAGCTTTCCATTGAAGCCGAAGATATTTTCGATAATCTTCGATCAATTTCTTAAGACGTTTCAGTTTTGTGTAAGTAAAGTAGCAGTTTAAGGTGTGCGAAAGTTGTTTGAGTTCGTTATGATACAAAGAAATAAATTAAATTGAAGAAAATTTTATAAATTAACTAAAACTGGATTTTGTTTGCACGGCCAAACGTGTACCTCTCAGGTGTGTTGAGACTGGTGAGACTTGTTGTGTCACACCGGCCTTTTTGACTGTTATTCGGAGTCAACTGAACGACCTTGCCGTATACCTACAGTTTTTAATAGGTACATTTTGACAGGTTTCTCTCAAATCCATTTCGTTTTTGTTCAAAATTTTGGTGACTGCCGTTTTGAGAAGGAACCATTTTTTCTTGATGATGATATCAGATGAAATAAAATTTGTGTTTTAAAGTAAATATAATGAAGCAACCGGAAGATTCAAAATTCCCGCCATGCACTGTCAAAGTTTGACAATAACAAACAGCGCCAATAAATAATATAACGTTGAGAATTTGAAATTCTTTAGCACGTACTAAATTTAAACCGAATTTAATCGCATTTTAGCATCAGGAAAGATGCGAAAATTTCAATTAAATTTATGCAACAGTTGCAGACAATTCCTAAAATTAAAAATATTTTTATTTTTATGTTAACCGTAATGGAATGCTGACGTGAATAATTACTGCGTGACAATGTTGCCAACATTTACATGTGTTAGAGAATAATGACCTGAAGCCATGAAGCTTGAAGTAGATCTATGGAATAGCTGCTAAAAATTCTCGATATCAGATACAAATCTGCACGTTATTAAAATGGTTGCTCCAAGATTCCAATTTGGGGAGACACGAAATGGATGCTTAGGAACACGCAAAAGGGCGGTCGTGTTAACGTTTTTTCCGCTACGACATTTTAAATGGTCTCAAATTAATTATACTTCACAGGACACTTCTTATCTCACCGACCGACTTGACACATCCTAGCAGGCAAACGACAGTGTGACATGTGTTCTTGTTTTCCTCATCGCCTCTTCTATTGTGGAATGCCGTTCTACTTCACAAAATTACTTAGAATAATTTCTATATTTGGATGGCATGAAAATTTTCTCAAGGTAAATGATTTGCAACGAAATAAGTAATTTTCCTGGAATATCCCAAATGAAATTAAGCGATATTCTCATTTGATTCTCTCAAATTGTGTTTCTCTTTCATTACTTCTCCGAAAAAGGACTTTTATTATCCTTCAAATTCACAGAAACCCTGAACGTGCACGTTGGAATCAACATGACCTTAAATTGAATTTCACAAAATGCCTACCACACGGGATTCAATCATATTCTGTGATAACAAGTGTGTGGCAGAACGGGAACAAACCTGAAGATCAAACGCTATCGTTTCGAAAGGCGTCTTTTGTGATAAACACAAAACGAAGTCACTATAGTATTTTATACGAGTGATAGGACACCAAAAGTCCAAACATTTATTTCATTTCATATTCTGTCGTTGTTTTAAAGAGATAATTTCCTTTAATTTAAAACATATTCCTCTCTACAATATTTTGAAAATTGATTGATTATAATTATCGCTGTAATAGTTAATAGCTTTACAGGCTTCTTTTCGTTAATTTTCGTGATTTCTCCTAGTATATTGATATGTCACACGAAGAAGCTGTGAAAAATTTCAGATTTTCTACTTGAAAAACTCCACATGAAACCCAAAATTATGCTCCCCTGTTGAAATTTGCAATGAATTTATTCAAGAAATCACCCAAACCTCTAAAAATTCCTAATAAATTCAACAGAATCTCAAATCAAAGTCAAGGGTTAATGGCTTCCATGACACTTTTCTGGTGTTTGTTATTTAAAATTTAAAATTTGTGATTTTTGTTATTTTTAATTTGAAATTTTACTACAATTCTAATATTAAGTGTTTTCTTCAGAATAGAAATCTCTCCCGTTTGACGTCAAATCCTCATCGGTTCAGCGAAATTCTTTGTCTAACGTAAAATTTTCTAAAAATAATAAACGTAAATAAATTTTAGAGGTAACTAGACAAGATTCTGTTTGAGTTACACATATATAATAGATATACCTAGTAGTATAATAGTTTAAGTAACATTTTTGGCTTATGCTTTTAATAATCTTCTGAAGCGGGAGAATGTTTCTAAATTTATTAAAATTAGCAATCAACAAAATGTCGGGAAAAAGTTATTTGAAGAAAATAATTTAGAAATTTTGACACTGAAAATAAATTAGAAAATTATTTATTTGATTTTATTTTTTTGTTCGATATTTAAACCACTTAAAAATTTACGTGTTTCATTTAATAAATCAAAAATGAAGAAATGTTTACAAACTGAAGAAACATAAATGATTAATTTAATTATTTTTAATTAATTTTAGAACTTGTTTCTTGGTAAATTACGATTTTATATATTTTATCCTTATTTTCATTTTCAAATGCATGGGTTCTATGCTCTCGAAATGTTTGTGTCATATATGTGTCATCAATCGAGTACGAGGAATTTGTTAATTTATTTCGATTATTTTGAAATTATTTTGTTTTGACAGAGTCACAAGATTTCACGGAAAATGACAAGTAAAACATGGCACTAGGAAATTGCTTGATGTAACTTATAACCTCGACCCTTGATAGTCACAATTCCTCAATAAACGCAACTAGTTGTGGCCAAGCAGATAGAGTGAAAGGAAACCCAGTTGAAACCCAAGCAGATTTCTGACTTTTTTAGCAAGGATATGATACATAGAGTGCTAGCAGAAAAATATGTATAAAACGAGTAACGTCACTTATCTTTAGGCGATACAGATTATATACAAGCAAAATCATATCGAATTTGACAAAGATGATCCAAGGTGGGAATTACTGATTTGATTGATATGAGATGGTCAGCCTAGGAGATATTGTGGAGAACATTCTGGTAAATCAGTATACTCGTAGATAGTATTATCTAAACTAATGCAAGACCATTATCTTGACGACAATGAAATGGTTTGTTAGCTTTAATGTCTGTTGATGGTTTTGTATAGAGCTAAATCAGTTGGTCGATTTAGTAAATTTAATTTTTAGTCACAAAATTTAAATTCATTAGTAAATAACAAAATTTCGTAATAATTTCAAAAGTTAATTAAGTTCTTTTAAATTTGTTTTGTTATAAATTATTTATCAGTTCTGTATTCCTGCTGAGTGTTATTTAAATTTGAAATGTTCAATAACATGAATCGGCAATGTTTTGCTCAAATATCTAGACCACAGACTAAACAAGTTTGTGTATACCACCTGAAACAAGACTTAGTGAACTGCATGAATTTGACGTTTGAAAAGTGTTGCCAGTTTTGACTCGCAGTGGAGGGGATATTTTCTGAAGCTCACGACTTTTCAAGAATTTTCGGATACACTTTGTCACATTATTATTTTTAGCCGTTAGTAATAAATTAGTTTCAGACGATTGATATTAATAAATTAATTTTTAATGAATGTGAATCTACTCACTTGATAACTGCAAATGTATCCTTCACAATCAGATATGATTGTTTTTCTGAAATAAAATAGAGTTTTAGCAGGAATAACGTGAATAATCAAATGTATGTTATCAACGTCTGTTATCAGATGATATTTATTTTCATTTTGTTAAACAAAAACAACGACATTTTTGAGTCAATTAGTCTGAAACAAGTTTCTTTCCAAAGGTCAGTGTGTACATTCACTGGAATACAAACAAAGCCGTATAAAAGATAAGGGTTAAGCAGGTAATAAACACTTTAGAAGTAAAATTTATGTTTATCCAAGTAAGTTTACCGAGTAACCGAGGTACGTGGTAATTATAATAACTTCAAGACTACTGGAATTGAAAATGTTTTGTTTATCATGTAGTTTACACATACAAGATAACATACTAAACGTCTGGCCGAATGGAATAGCTGCATGTGATAATTAATAAATGTTGAAATATAAAACCTAAAACCCAAACAGTAAATTTCGTTTTTATTCGTTAAACAGAAAACAATACACGATAATTTTTGTACAATTAACGCTTAGTTAACCATTTTAAATATTTTTAAATATTTTTTTCATTTTTACTCAGTTTTAACTGGTTTTTTGCGATAAGAATTATCAAATGTCCGAGACATGACTTCATAGTGATATGAATAAAAATGTTTATAGTATAATTTGAAGCACTTTGACATGATTAAATCAAAAGTGTAATTAAATAACTTGCACAGACAACAATTCCAACTTCAACACATGCATGCAGATGTGTGTTGGTTGTTTTAATTGAGTTTTCAATTACTCACATGATAACGTGATTATGTTATATATTTGCAAATGATGCCGTACTGTCTGTTCTGTACATTTCAACTGGAGATGAACTGACAATGAAAATTGCTTTTATCTAGTAGCTGCTGTACTATTATAGTCAAACGTAGCCTATTCAATAAAAACCTAATTGTAGACAAGGAGTATGTGTTCCTCCAACAAAAACATTAAGGAACACTTGAACTGGAACCCGGAAGGATCCCTCACTTTGGATGATCGTGAATCTAGAGATTCTGTAAAATTCCATGTGCTACATAGTTAATAGAAAAATTGCGATCGGTTTGCTTGAAGATCCTTATAAGTCAACCACTCGAGAGAACAGCATCAACTAAACATCAGTTCTCAGTCCGTATTGAGGCTTATTACCATCACACCATAAGTGATACACGATAGCAATTGAAGCACTCATGGATCAGAAATCCGGCTCGTGATCGGTCCCATAAGTAAACTGGAATGTTTACCAAATGAAGAAGAAGACCAAGACAAAACAAAAAATTAATTTTCTTTATCTTATATAGATATGTAGTTCTTTAGTATTCTTGATCTTAAGCCGTCTTATATACATACCCGATCGAATGTCAAGTGATGTAAGACTACAATGCGCCATGGACTGAATTGAAGAGATCAAGTTCGATTTTCTTTTGGTGAGAAGACGATCTTATAAATGTCTTGAAATCATCTTCTTCTAAGAAACTCGTTTTTAAAAACACGCAACAGTGCGTTTGTGCGGGTTTTGTTGAATTGAAATTAAGACAAGTCTTGTGGGTTGGGTCATGTTACATCAGGGTATTTGCTTTTACAATTCATTCCACGTGGACATTACATTCAATGTGACACAAGATATCCCTCGAAATCCGGTTATCCTTATCCTGACTGCTAAGCTTCTTAAATTTAAGGTGCAAGACACATCTTCATCTTCACTATGTTTCCAAGCAAATTTCCAAACATCATAAGGTATTCGTATGTGCAGAAAGGTTCCATCGAATTTTTATTGTTCCCCCAATATCCAGGAGAATCACACGAACCTCGCAAGGGGAGAATACGAAAGGTACGGTTAGACATGAATATCTGATTGCGTGTTAAAGTTACGATGAGTAATACTTAATAAAATATAAGATGATATAGAAGATATGTTAAAGAAACCAAAACAGAAAATAAAAACCCAGCGTAATATTACGCGATTGTAGTACTACGACTTTACTCATGTGTGTAAGAAACAAAAAATTAACGTAAGGTATTGTTGAAGGTTGAACCTTGTTTCGTGGAACGTGATTTTTTTCGAATTTTCCTCTTACTACCTCTTGTTCTCCTGCTTTTTATCGTTTCCTAGGAAGAGGTTCTTGAGACTCTCTTCTGGCCAGAACAATGGAGGTTAGCTTGTTAAGCAGGGTTTCTGGGTGTTGGGTCAATGTTCAGAAAAATTTTTTTATCATATTCAAACATATTCTGTCATATACATACTAGTATCATCTTCATATTGATCAATTGGAAACATTTGGTGTTACATCACATTGTGTCGTTCGAAATAAATTGTATCTTGCGACAAAGATTTTATTAATTAACACGCATGTTTTTCACAATTTTAATAAAAATGATTCATTTTGAAATTGCATAAAATGATGAAAAATAATATATTAACATTTCCTCCTTGGTTCACTTTCAGTTCTCATGTACTTTATCTAATCAACCAACAAACAAATCATAAAAACAGCAATTGTTAAATATTTATTAACTTGTAAGAGTCAAGTTTCTTTATTCTCAACGTCTTTAAGTTACTTAACGTCTTGAGAACATGCAGAATATGCATTTTTCAATGAGTATTCCACATGCAATTCTCTTGTTTTTATGGATTTCCGACACATTTTGCGTAAATGTTAATTGTTTTTATTTATTTATTTGTGCTTATGGAAATTTGCAACTGAACATGAATGTCGTAAACTATTCGAGAATTTCTCATGATGGTTATCTGGTCCAACTTGGTCTCGTTTTCAGGAAGAACTTGAGTCTGCACTTCTTGATAAGGAGAAATGGAAACTTTTAATCGAAAGCTGGTTCTGTAGATATCACATGCTACGTGACTCAAATGTTCTTTCCGCACTCAAGATTAACCCAGAACAAAACGGGGATTCCCTTGAAACGAGTTTCTGGACACTCATCTAAACTGGAGTTTAGAAGGGAAATCCTAACATGTCACAAGCTTAATTCAGAAAACTTTAAATTTATTTCATTTTAAACTGCAATAAATAACACAAAATTGAAAATGAAAATGGAAAAAATGTTTGCAAAAAGTTTCAAAAATTATTTAAATTCACAATCAGAAGGAAGTGCAGTGAATTTTTGTCTGGTGATTATTTAATAATTTTTTCTTCAAAAAGTTTGATTAAAATATTTTAACTAAAATTCACTTTCATCGTTTTGTTTGTTTCAAAAATTTGTTAATCAATTTGTTTTGAGGACGACAGAAATATTATTAACTAAAATGAATGGGAGGCGGAAAAACATTGATTCATTTGCATAAATTTTTCAGATGAAACTTTAGTGGAATGCGAGAAACTTTCGATTGTCTTAAAGTTGATCTTTTATCAAACAATAATCAAATTTTGGTCTTGAGATGTTAATGAAATGTGCACCATTCCACCCACACTCAACGTAGGAAAGTTTCTCAACAAATTTTCTCATCTTTTCCAAGTATTTTGAATGAAAATTTCGTTTTTATTAGAAATTCATAGTCAACCTACGGAAAATTTTGATTTTGAATTGACCTAAAGTGTTCCTTACACTGAGCTATAATTTCTAGGGAAATAGTTTTCACCAGTGGCTGTAGATCCTTTCCAGCTTCTTAAGAATTCGTCTCTGTTTCAATCGTTGGGATAATGTGACGACTCCAATGTCAAAACGACCTACAATTCGAAATGGAATAAAAACGTTGCTGGGAACAAGAGAATAACAGGGCAAATGAAAAAAGGTTCATCTTTGAATGAACCTTCAGACAAATCTGTAAAAAAAGGGTTCCACCATTTCCATACGTTTATCTGTAAAGAAAGTCCACTGTAGAGAGGAATAATGAAAGGGTGTGGCGACACTCCTCGTACAAAGAATCCCATTATTACTGTTTGCTCATCCAAAACGATAAAAACCCCAAAAAGAAATGAAGAATGCATAAGAGCACGTGTACAAGGTTTACCATAATAACATAATGTCCACGTGTATGTCTTATATACAATTATGTTGAATTTTCGACAATCACCACGATGATGATGATGATGATGTAGATGACAAAACAAAAGAAAGAAACCTTGAAGGTATCTAACCACCTGAAAGAAGCTATCCACCTAAATTACAAGTTTGGAAAGTTGAATCTATTATTTAATTTTTTCTGTTGTTGTTGTTCTGAATAGATAGATATATGTACAAGCAAGTTCAGATGTTAAAGTTCAGTTATCCCATTATTGACGTGTGTAAAAACGAAGTGATTCGTCAGAGTCAAAAAAACATGAAGTTCTAAAAACTCGAAAACTCCAAGACGCCAAAACTCCAGAAGTTAAGAATAAGAAAAAATTCTTACAACAATCAATAATTATCGATTTTTTGATTTACATCAAGTTTCAATGTATCGAAGAAAGTAAGGAAAAAGTTAAATCCAATGATCATGATGATCGTGAAACTTGTTTTCAACAAATCCCGAAACAAGCATTTCGAAAAAATGATCGTCTCATCTTGAATCGCATAATTTACAATGAGCCCCCCTCTGGTGGAGCACCACTGTCAAGATGAAATGAATGACCTTGACAGTGGGCACGTAAGAAGTCAACTGAAGAAGGAATGTGAAAAGAAAAACCCAAGACTTGCGGACTCAAACTCATGAAGAAGTTCAATAGAACTGCTCCCGTCCGTAAAGATGTCTTTCTTCTGGTTTCATGGTGTCCATGATGGTGGTTGGGCTTGAAAATCTCCAAAAAATAAAAATATTAAAGCCGATGAAGAGGCTTACGAAGAAGAATTACGAAATTCTTGTGCAGGTTTTTCTTGTCACGAATCGTGGAGAGTGAGAGGTGATAACTTGTTTTACTATAACTCCACTATGAGCTCAGCTGGTTTCCAAAACGAAAGAAACGAAAAGATTCCATCATGATAACCAGAAACCACATTAACTCCACGTTGAGTTGAGGTTATGCTCCGCAGACAGAATTTTTTCAAAGAAGGACCCTTTCACGAAGAAAGATCGTTTGTTGAGGAATGAATGAATCGTCCTGCATCCCTTATCACCAGAAATCTTCACTTTACTGAGAAACCACTTGAGGGATATTTCATATTCTGGTTCTTTCTGCATTCCCTACGAAATCCCTACCGCCTTCGATTGGAAGCAGTGCGAGACCTGAAGAGTTGTACGTCTTTAAAGATCTTGAATTTTGATCAGAGTCATGTCTTAAGGTTTTTTCTTGAATATTTTTCTTTCTCACTTCTTTAAGGTCTCCTCAAATTTCTTGGTTCATGTTTACAAACCAGTTTTTTTGCTTTTTTCGTTGTTGAACCTATTTTTTTTCTTTAGGTTTTACCGCGATTTTGAAATATTCTACTACGATACGATCGTTACTACGAAACGTGTAGGCATAGCAACAATATTTTTGTATTATTTCATTTTTCGTGGGTTTGAGATTTCGAAAATCTTGAATTTTGATCACTTAGGTATGTAACCTATTACAAGTGGTATCTACTGAAGGATTCATAAGATATCAAACAAATAAGTTATGTGGAACCTACCTCCAAAAGATCCTTTCAAACAGTTCCAATTTCGAATAGTGTTAAGATCTAGCAACGATCACTCCATTGATCAGTAAACTTTAAAATTCACATAATTTTCAAATTTAGCTTTTCACAAATTATCAATTTCAATTTCACTTCACTGCACTCTGTGTATTTGTCTTTGAAATTAATTATAAAACATTCGAATATTTTCACAATTTTCCAGATTAAATTTATAAATTGATCAAAGAATTTTCCATTTTCGTTCCACAAGGAAGTGTCAAGTGTTATGTCAGCAGCGCATGGGATGAACCGAGAGGGAAAGGTGAATTTCAGAAATTTACACAAGGATTTTGGTTTATTTCGTTACTAAAATGAAATTGTTTGATTAAAACGTAGTAAATAATTAAATTATTTTAAAGAAAACACAAAAATTTCTGTTAAATTTTCAAAATGAAAATTCTCACTCACGTGCACTGACTGATTGATTGACAAAAAGCAGTTGAAGGATTCGATAACGATTGATTCAACTTTGATTGAATTGATATTTTCCTTCGTTTTAGCAACACAAATCAACTATTATTGATGAATTTTCACAAAATAAAATATAATTCACTGCACGTACAAGTAAATGTGTGTATCTTCGTGTGGGTGTACTATTATTATTATTTTTTATTTTCCAATATATATCAAATCCACGTTCGTGACAAAAGCAAACACAGCCCGATGTATACACCTTTCAACCGGATTGCCAATTAACGACTGAAACTGAACCAAATCTGGCAACTTGAAGACGCGGTGGATGCAGCAACAACGGCACCTCGTCAAACGGGGGCAAAGGGTGTCGTGTAGAACGAAAAGAAACAACAAGCACAACAAACACTACACTTGGAGCTGTGGGAGGCCCGACAGAGCGCCAACTCTTGGTGGGTATCTACTATTACTACTCGTACACGCACACATCAACTTGTTTACGTTCAAAGAATTTCCTACAACTCGAATCGACTTGGAAGTGTCGCTGTTGCTGGTGTTTGGCGCGTTTATTTTTAGCCCGGTTGGGTCCAGTGACGGCGCAATGAATATGCAATTAGATGTTTGTATTGTGTCCATTTACTCACACATGTGCACAAGGGATGCACTTGTGATTCACGTGTTTTGCGCAAGGATATTAAGGGTAACAAACTGGATTTGAAATTGATTGGAAATCTGGGAAAAATGCATTTCTTCAATCAACCCCACGAACACATGCACCTGTTCACAATGAAACCATATAACCCGGCGTGTGGTGGTGTTAGTGCATTCTTACGATACACATCGATTTGTTTACAAACACCTGAGTGTTGGTTGCGTGTACAGCAAGCAGTTGACAGGTGGATGGCGAGGAAACGGGTGAAGTCCGAATGCAACAAGCGGGTTTCTGTTGCGGCACTTCTGAACGACGCGACGTTGTACGATGGTATGCGATACGAGAGTGACTTTCTTCCACTGAATTTCGTTTTCACTTGACAACGTGACATCGAGTATTGGTTTGTTGGTGTGCCTGTGTATCGTTGGAGTCCAATTGAATGCGAGGGAGTTGATTGTGCCGTTGTGTTGGTTCAACAGTTGGGGCTGCCAGAGCAACAATCAAATTCAATTTCAGAAATTTTAATAATTTGAGAAACACACTCTATGCGTCCCCTAACTGGGAGAATTCTCCAAAGGGAGTGCCACCAACATTTCTCTTCCGTGAGTGAATTTTTGCTACAGAAATTTCGTGTGGTAAAAATTTGCAAAACTGATCAAAAACGCATTTAGGAACTTTGACGCTTACAGCAATATGTGCAAAGTGACGTTCTTGTAAAGTTTTTTGTTTTGTGCCTCTTTCTGAGTTTAAGAAAATTTTTCTTGCCTATGCGTTCTTAAATTCTTGAAACTTGATATCCAATTTTGCAACACTGACATGTCGAATAGTCATAAAGATAACACTTAGGGACTCGCGCCTTAATTTGTAACACACATATGTACTCGCTACCGGGTGCGCTGGATCCAGTGTAATATTTTATGATTATTTTTCAAAAATGATCAATAAAAGTGAATGTTTACTTTATCATAGGGATAATATGTTATAAGACAAACACGATAGTGAATCAAAACTAATATCTTTTCTTACGCCATTCGCCGTGCTACACTATCGTTGAAAGGTACTAAGAGCGGCAACGTCGCCAATGTCCAAACTTTAAAGTTATTAAACATAAAACGAAAAACTGGGTCCGTTAGACTCATTATCGAGTCCTTATGTGTTAATAGGCATGGTACGGATATTATTCATTCGTAATGTTGTATTAGTTTGTGGAAGATTTTGTATAACAATCTTGTCTTCCAGGTAAATCCGATTAACAGCTTGGTAACGTTAGAAATCTTTTTGAAATTTATCTACTCGTGTGATTCATAATTGTCAATTGAACGATATTGTCACAACCCAGGTTACTTGAGCCACTCACATGAACCAGGAAAGCCTAGAAACAAGTTGACATGCATTTTCGGGTTCAAATCCACGGCCAAAATGGCGTCGCATTTAAAACTTTCGAGGGCATTTCCTAAACGAGTGTACAACAATTCAACTGACATTTCTTCGTTAAACAAGAAGCAGAAGAGACATTTTTCAAAGCAACGATAGCAACAATCACAGTGTCATTAAAAATAGTAATCAAAGGAATTGTCAATATGCCGCCATTTGTGTGGAGGGAATATAAATTGAAGTTTCTACCACGTTTTGTCATTAGACAAGGTTAAAAATAAGAAATAAAAATATATATATTTTCTAATACATATTTTCGTTTTGTTGTTAAGAAGGCATACCGCCGAAAATTCCACGATTGTTTATTGTTGAAAAACAAAATTAATAAAAATTATAATAATAAGAAAATAAATTTGTCGCTCACGATTTTTTATTGTTGCTTTTAAGTTAAGAAATTTTTAAGTGACAGATTTATGATGTGGCCAAGAGACAATTTTGATGACTTCATGTCATTTATTTGACGCAAATATTTTCGACTAAACTGATTCCAGAATCCAATCAGGATTTGTAAGTTATAGTTTAAGCTGTGACAAATAAAATGATTCCTGGAGCGATCCTTGAACTTCGGCCATGCAAGTGCGTCATGAAATTTGATAATAATTAAGTTAATAATTTTTTCGCACTGTGTACAACAGTTTGCAGCGCAATTTCTGCTAAATGCCAACATTCAGAATCATCTGTTCCATTTGATATCAACCGGATTCGTTGAACCGATGATTTGAAACCCGAAACCAAAGTGTAGTCCGGGAAAAAGTTCCATCATCTGGTCTGGTTATGAAACAGACATTGAATCCACTTTTGTAGGCTGTAAATTCATTTGCTTCGCATCTTTGTATCTTTGTCATTTTTCCGAGAAATCGCCGTTTCCATGAGAGTTGGATTATTGAAATGAAGTCACACAAGGCGCCAAACTGGGGAGCATCGTAATAAAAAATTAAATGTAGAAAAAATTACGCACGAACTACAAATTTGCAATTGTTCTCATTCTGCCGCCTACATTCTATGTGATCCCGGAGTTCAGGGGGGATTTATTCACCACTCGTAGCAGGCATTATTCCAAGTACTCGATGTACTTGCGAAATGATTCAGATCATGTTGTCAATCTAAATAAAGTTCAAATATGCAAAAAGCAAATGTTGTCTTCTGGCTATAGAGGTTAGGATTGGATTAGTCTTGGATAAACAACTCCGACGAGTGAGGTTTCCTTACATAACATCGACATGCGTAGAAGATGTTTTTAGTTTTCGAATGGAGCTCTTTCCGGGCAATCACCCGAGATCCAAGAGGTTCGAGGTAAACAACTCAAAAAGGTACTTCTATATATATTCCACACGTAAGTAGAATAGAATGCTGATTAGTAGTGATATAACCTCATCACAATATCACCAATATCAGTTAATTAACATTTAAGAAATTTAAATATCCGGTCTCGCTAAAAATCAAATTTGATTTGCAAAAAATTTTGTTTTTTTATTTCATGTTTTGCTAAATTTAGATTTGTTAGTTAAGCAATTGTGATGGCGACACTTTTAACTGTCACTTTATTTTATTTATTTATTTAAAAATTATTCAAAAGAAACTGCCACCATTTGTCAAAAACTTTGAAAATGCAAATATTCCATTCGGAAACTTTCATTTCGACATTTTGAAAGTTTTCAAAGTTTTAGGTATAAACTAGGCGTTTCAAGGGCAAAAGTTTAGGTTTTGTCCTTAAGGCCTTGTAAATGCGCAGGCATAAGAAGGATCTAATGAATATTGTCCAACTAATTTCTTCGATTTATGACTTAATTTGCAACGATCGTAAAATGACTAACTGATAACCTTTTGTATGTTAATAGTGTAAATGATACGTCCAGCAGCTAATCATCTCTAATATCTGGTGACGATCCACTTCTGAATTCTACTTAGTCTCATCTTCTGCTTGGGAATTCTGCTTATTAATTCATTAATCGAACTGATGAGAAATCGTCAATAGCCTCTCATAATTAATTTTTATGTGATACGCACACATCAAAAATTTTATAAATTCGAAATGTCTCTAAGTAAAACAAGTTTCTCCCTGCAACGGAATGAGTCATGTTTCGTGCAATGAATGAGGGAAACATCCTCTGAATGCTAAACAACAACAATTGCTTTGAAATTTTAAAACTGCATATCACAAACTGGTAATACTTGATTCACTTAAGCTCAACTTCTGAGGTACTAACCTAGTGGCTATTCCTACCGAAAAATTCATAAAATAACGTTCTCGAATTTGCAGGCTCCATCATTCATTCTATTTTTCCTAATTGTCTTTTAAAGCATCATAAAATTGAGAATATGGAGTTGTTGGACCCTGCAGTTTAACAGTGTTCGTATTATGTGGACAGGAAAGTTGAATATATTCAGTTTTACATATTTCTGTTTATGATATCTGGGGTAGGTTTAATGTTGGATATTTTTGTTTAATAAATCTTGAAGAGAAAAACTTGTGGGATGATTTGCATACCCTTAGCATTGAAGCGGATAAAACCAAAATATGGAAATTTCACAATTTTTAAAATGTTAACGAGTTGCGGTACAAAGCAAAACCGAGTAATGGTTATTCAATAAGTTAAAAATATAATAAATGTAAATCGTAGTATTCCATTCTTACGTCGAGTACAAGTCTGGTGGAAGGCAAGACGACAACGTCCCACATAAAATCTATAGAATTGTATTGTGAATTGATTTGCATTCGTGAAAGACATTTTCCCAATAAAAGAAATGGAAATTGATCTTTAAATAATCGCAAAAGACGTTACACAATGGAAAAGTACTGAACGTATAGTAAAAATATGAAAATTTTTCAGAACTTGTGACACCTTTTCAGTGGTCACGTATGCGATTCTCGGGATAAGCCCAGATCCCGTAGTCCAGTTTGAAATTTACAACAAATCAATTCTATACGTTCCGATATAAATAAATATTTTGTTTAATTCAAAACTTTCCTGTCTTTTATATTCATGGAATTCAAAAATGCGCTACTATACACACCACCGATTTGTCTCTACAGCGAAAAACCTAGTTACAGTACCACCGGCCAATAGCTGGTAGAGTGGGTTGTAGTCTTATAGTGTTTTTACATTTGTGGAGATACAAAATTAACCAAAAATAAATAAATGAAATAAAATGATATGTCAGTAAATCAGTAAAACTCTTTAACAATTCAAATCACGCTTTTGATGGGATACACAATCGCCGGAAGAGATAACTTTTTTTTGCTCTTCTTATTAGAATCAAATGCAGATTCATTAGATTCTACTCATTCAATTCTTTATTCAATCAGTATTGTAGATATATAATTAACAAGTTTTAACACTTTTCTTTTGAAGAATGCGTGCGTAGTTAACTGCGTCAGTGACACAATTCCGTAGATGCGTCACAAGCCTGATGCTGATAGTAGATATCCTAATAAGATGTGGATTTGATGAGGTTAATGTCAAGAAGTAGTCAACAAGTCAACAAGTATGATCAAAAGCTCTTCTACGGAAACATAAATTAAATCTGTTTTCTTATCCTTCTCATGCCACACGAGTATGTACGGAGTTCGTCAAAGTAGTTCGATTGTCATGATTTGCATTTCGGTAAAATCACTTCTCTCTTATTTCAGATATTAAACAATAAGACAATAAATCAAGAAGAAGAAAAACACTAAACTCTTTTGAAACAATCAAGACGAGGAAGGAATAAAGTTCGCCAAAACAAAAACTTTAGCAAATTCATTCATACAATAGTCGTAAATTGCTAACAGACAGGTTGTTGCATTTTACGATAGCCGTGCCTGTTGTCAGCGGCGTAATTGCTGTACGTGATATAATTCTGACAAGTCAGGCGGAGCTTCTGGTTGTGCCAGAAGCTACCACAAAGCCTCAAGGATCCAATGAGACTTGAGCATAAGTTTAATACCAACAAAGCTTCTTGTTATTTGCATACTAAAAGCGTCTAACGTCTGTGACGTGCTACATCATGTGCCTTATGGATAAATACATGTTATTACTGTTTTATTGCTGATCGAACATTTCGTATACCTATGGCAATAAAATTTTTAACAACTTCAACATATTGAATTCTAATTTGATGGAATTTTACTACTCGCTTTAATTGAATCAACTCGACACGTTCTTATATTCTGGCGCCACAAATCATTTTTTCAAAAAGTTTTCAATTGAAGTATGCTTTTCCGTTTTCAATTCCACCTTCGTCAGGTGATTTTTAGTTTAAACAAAATATCATATTCAACATAAACTGAACAAGAAGGTTTTTAGCGCGTAAGTCACAAATTGGCTACTTGGCGTTTTGTATACCATTCGGTAGATTATTTTTCCGCGCATCCAATGGACCCACACTGGAGGAAATATAATCCAATTTGAGCGCCTTATTCAGAAAATAGTAACACAACACAACATGACAACACTTGTATGTATATGTATTGGAGTTTTTCGTCTCTCCTGAAAACTAAGCAAATCTGACTTACGCGGTATTGTTAGCTAAGCGACCATACGCGTTTACAGAAAACCACAATCAATTCCTGATGTGTGCTCTTACAATTTGTGCGATAAGAGAAACTAAATTCGACCATGATCTTCTACAGCAATTATCACCAAAGTTTGACAGATCCTTCACTATCCACAAACAAAAACAAGAGACGTTCAAATTCAAGATGGCGCTTGTGACTTTCATTATTGGAAGGGGCTTATGTAAGAATGTTTTTCATATATTTTTAATTGTTTAGATTAGCTAAACAGTAATTCCATAGTTTTGTTAAGTACTTTACCACCAACAATTTGTCACAAGTAGTGACAAGCTGGTAAAAAAACCACAGAATCCAGTTCCATATGCCATCACGATCAGACTTCTGACGCTGAAGCCACGACAGCTTTTAAAATTTCTAACGTCTGTTACATACGCCTGTCAAATGAACAGGATTTTCCAACTAGCTTGTTATTCGAGTAACATCTAGCACTTTCAAGTATATAACCCCTCCGTTGCTTTTCGTTAAATGAATAGAATTTTTACATGATCTTCTACAGTAATTGTCATATCACTCACTATCCACGAACAAATGTCGCTCAAATTCAAGATGGCCACTTGTGACTTTCATTATAGGAAGGGGTTATATGTTTTTCATATATTTTCAATTGTTTAGATTAGCTAAACAGTAATTCCATAGTTTTGTTAAGTTCTTTACCGCTAACGATTTGTCACAAGTAGTGACAAGCTGGTAAAAAAACCACACAATTCTGGACGAAAAAATTAATCCAGTTCCATATGCCATCACGATCAGACTTCTGACGCTGAAGCCACGACAGCTTTTAAAATTTCTAACATCTGTTACATACGCCTGTCAAATGAACAGGATTTTCCAACTAGCTTGTTATTCGAGTAACATCTAGCACTTTCAAGTACATAACCCCTCCGTTGCTTTTCGTTAAATTCTCTCAGAACAATTGCTTGAGCAAGTACAAAAACGCATTATGTTCCGAGCAAGTACGTGAACAGAATTTTTACATGATCTTCTACAGTAATTATCATCAAAGTTTGTCAGATCACTCATTATCCACGAACAAATGTCGTTCAAATTCAAGATGCCCGCTTGTGACTTTCATTATAGGAAGGGGTTATATGTTTTTCATATATTTTTAATTGTTTAGATTAGCTAAACAGTAATATCATAGTTTTGTTAAGTACTTTACCGCCAACGGTAAAAAAAAACCACGCAATGCTGGACGAAACAATTAATCCAGTTCCATATGCCATATCACGATCAGACTTCTGATGCAGTGCAAGCTAGAAATTATCAAGATCGTTTTGTAAATTATAACCGAAACGATAAATTCTGAACTATGTCACACACATGTCAGCAAAGTGGTTGGTGTTCTTCAATTATGATCAAAACAATATCGCCCCCTTTAAAAACTAGACCCGTGTCTATTGAACCCGATCACCCCCGATTCCGTGGCTAGAGTTTGATCACTCAACGATCTCGTTATTTTCTTTATTGATTTAATGGATGGGTTTCTTATACAATGCATTAATACACTTTAGTTGGGTCATTTGGGTTATATTAGTTTTTATTACTATAAGTGTAATTTGAGCGCCATCCAACTCCAGCACATGGAGGAGAGGGTCAAGTTGATGGCATAGACTGGCGTTTTCTGGTATGACATGGAAACAAGTCGAATGGAAAATTTTTCTGTGCATTTTGCATTTCTTTAATGAAAGAATTGAAACTTATAGAAGCTCTTGTCTTTATTGCGATGAGGTCATCGCGTTTTATCGTCTGGTCACAATTCAAGTCGTGGTCATAATTGAATCTTGTCGTATCTAGAGCAGACTCTGTGTTCCAACAAATGATCAGTTTTAATTGTTCAAACAAATTAAAAGAAAACCAAAGTGGCAAAATATGACAAACTATGAGCATTATAATTTTAGTAGTAATAGTCAGAAGAAATTCAACGAAAGTAGTGATTACTAAACTTTCCTGAATAAAGATCCTGTTGTTTTAAATTAATATCATTCATAACTTATAGAGTTAATTTAAAATGAATTGTAAGAGACAGGTCACTGTGGAGGTCGGAGAAACCACATTTCAAAGTCAAAGCACATGCTAGGAGTAATTGATGGATTGTGCGGGCCTATTGTTTTTGAGGTACTCGTATCGCCATCACAAAAGTGCAATAACTCTGATCATTCCAGACGGCTATCATAAGGAGGTGCTCCCGGAATATTGACACAATCATGAATAATGAAATTCGATTCTTTGTGCCACTGTCACGATGTATTCCTTTTTTGGTTTGTCCGAACTTCATAGCCACCATCAGGGGACTTCATCCCAGATCGGGTTTCGTTACCTGAGGGATACCTTCTTGATCATGATCAGAAGCCTGTGTCTGCTGTTGTGTACTGATTGACATTGGATACGAATATCAAGTAGGCAACGAAGTTGCGCCAAAAACCGAATATCAGATTCAGACGCAATATGCCTGAAATTCTGTTATTGATCATTGAATTGAACGTGACCATCATTTTTAAATGGGACAACTTTTGGTCAAGTCAATAAAATGTGATCTTGACTTTGTTTCGTACGATAATCCTTTTATGGTTGTACTATAGAATAAAATTTATAAAAACTATTAAATAACGATCATTAAAGATACTTATATGGAATGGGGTTCTTCATTAAAACTCAAAGATTTTTTAGTGTTTCTCATTTTACTTCCATATATACCAGGAATTTGTGAATGAAAATTTTGAAAAAAAAATTTTAATTTTATTTCCACCTATTTCCTTGGGTTTGTTTCGTCTTGTTGGTCGTTTCATTGTGGTTCGCTTCCTGTGCTGCCAGGAGTTCTTCATCTAGGAGGAGTTCGAAGTTCCCTAGGGCATCGGGTCCAGGTACTTTGTTCCATCTGACATCCGGGAATCCGTCTGGAGGAAGGACGATCGACAGAATGTTGTCGACCAGTTTGTATTTGAGGATCCTGTCGTTGACGGTGGTGGACGTGAGGGATGGTGAAGCATTCACTTCGACTAACCACGGTTTCAGATTGTTGTCGATGATGATATCGTAGCCGTAACATTCAAAGCAGTGTCGATCGCTGGCCATGACAGGAGCTACTGCTTTTAAGGAGTGAACGATTAACCAAGATATGGCCCCAAACAAACGATCGGTGACTTCTTTGCCCCGCGTTCCTTCGAGATACAAGCGCAGATTCTCCACCGACCACTTTCCACCGTGAAGATTATTGTATTCGCCGCCATGCTTTTGAACGCTGACGTTTGTCAAATGCACGAACATGTTGTCCAACTCACCAACACTTGTGTCATATTTCACCGTACAGAACCTGCAGAATCCGAGTTTGAACAGATACGCCTTCAGAGGGCGAAAGGATGTCACCAACACGTAAAGACGCATATCAAACTTTTTACCTCCAATCAACAGAGGGTTGTCGATGTACCGCGATATGACGTAACTCTCCTTGGAGACTTGGGGATGAAAGGCTCCTTTAGCCTCTCGTGACCACTTCTTGAGCTTTGACAGTTTGTTGATCAGGAAAATACCTGTCCCTTGAGACTTCCCGCAAGGTTTCATGATCCAAGTGCTGGACGGATTCTTCCTGTACTCCTCGACGAACATGTTGTAATCCGCCGGAAGCACAAACGTTGTTGGAATGAAATCCAAGTAGACGTAACGAGCTCCTCCAGGGGAGCTGATTTCAGTCCTCTCCGCCAACGAACTTCCTTCTCGCTCCAAGTCCTTCCGATATCGCTTGATGTTCTTCACCAACAAATCCTTCCTGGAAAGTTCGTAGTGATTCGGAAAATGGTTGATGATTTGATTGTCGTGCATCCTGTACCCGCTGTCCACACTGAAAATGTTCCTGCATGTCTGGACTCCAGCCCAGTAGAAGTTCCAGTCGTCATCGGAGTTCACAGGAGCCCAACCGCGTTTCTCAAAGTTATTCAACAACACAGACTTGTCCAAATCCGTACAGTAACTGACTTTTGTCTTCTCTACCGTGGAAGTGTTTATCCTCCCGTACATACTCACTAAATTCGCATTCAAACGTTTAGTTTCCGCAGCCATTTTCGAACGTCTATTAATCACTCAGAAATTTATGTTTATCACTTCAATAACACCAAACGTTGACAACACCTATTTTCGTGTTGTGTCATTTATATCATTCCAAGAAATATCGCTTGCTGTGCTCAACAGATGAAATGGAAATCAATAGAAAAACGCTTTCAGTGAACTTTGACACGTGTCTCGATGTTGATTCCTTCCGAATAACTGAAACTTTCGTCTTCATATGTGACACAAAACGCACAACAAGTTGACATCGTTTGCGATCACCCTGGCAACGTTTGTAGCAGACTCTTTCATCGAAAGGCTACGCTTCAATGGTTCCAGGAACATTTAAAATTGAATCGATCCCTCAACCCCACAAAAGTCACGTTTTCTGTTAAAAAACAAAAATTTCATAAGTTTCTTCAACCCCTAATTTCATGTTTTACTTGACTTCATTTGGTTATTACCATTAAATCTAATCAAATTGCAGTTGTTCGTGTTATTTGTATTAGACTTGTGTAACAGTTTAATTTGTATTAATAGTAGCGTGCCACTTTGGTTACATTCACTTCTTGTCTTGTAACACAATCCTTGATTAGGTTTTATTGAACAAACGCCAGTCACAACAAGAATTATCCGATTCTTCCCTACTTGCTTCAATTGGAGGTCTTTCTCGTCCGGAAGCTTTTCGAATTTCAACCGAAATCACTTGTCAGCACGAAAATGTCGCAAAGGAATTCTAGGACTTAACTATAGACTTGGTTATGTTCAAAGTAAAGCACTCATCAAGACTTTACTTTTCTACTGGCGTTAATATGGATTGAATAAAGAACATATGAAGATCTTTGCTAGTATGTATATGATCATACTTTGCTAAGTCTTCTAACATGTTGAATCCTTTTTGCATTAGCGGGAAGTTGAATCAATATATTGTTCAATGGTCAGAGGTCAGAGGTGAGTCTTGAAGAGGATGTCAAGATTATAAACTTCATCTAAATGTGACCTCTCGGTTATTCTCTCTGTGGATATTTCCAACACCTTTTGAATATCTCAAACCATCACTTGTTAATAAATACTTTTAGCAAATGTTTTGTAATTGAAGTTGAATGTGAATCAGTTAAAAACGTCTACAAGTAATAAATAAAGTTATGTAACGATCCACTGTATAAACTCATTATCCAGGAAGAGATTGACCCATCAGCGGCGATTATCCGCAAAATAATGAACAAATGATCCGGTGTATTTTCCATGATTTTGCACAGAAGCCAGTTCAAAGATTTCAATGTACAGAGTGAACTTGGTTTTGTTTCGATTTGAGACGATGCCGAGAGCTATTTATCTTCTACACCGATTGATATTCGACGAAGGTTCAACAAGACCCATTCCAGCAATCAAAGACAGAAGCAAAGAAGCCGAATGAGCCTTTCAACATTCAACAAAAACCATCCATGAATTGGCCAATCTGGGAAAGAGTACTCGAATACTCGAATAGTAGCATGAACGTAGTAGAAAATTCCATGGTGCACCAACGTCAAGGTAGAAGCCAGGCACTGCTGAGCATCACTTGTCCAACAAAAAACTAGAAAACACGAAATCAACTTGAATTGAATTGGAAATTGACGAGGCGATTCCTCTTGGCCAAAGACTTCGATCTGTGGTAGCTTCCATTGCCATTGCCATTGCCAGTGCCATTGCCATGATGATGTCGTGAAGATTTTGTTCTTATTACAGAAGACAGTCATCATGTCCCTTGAAAGGTTCCCTTTATGGGAACAAATAGAAAAAGGTATTTTTTACAAAACCCATAATTGGTATTAGCTTCGAAGTCGTAGCGTAAATCGAAATGAGGATTCTTTGATGACGCTACGACGAGTTGTAGTAAACGTACGAACAGGAGAAAAACAATTTACAATCATCGAAATACCTTTTTCAATGTTGTGGTTGATTTACAGGTAGAACATCTTGAAGATGATCGAGTGGTGGAGTGGTGGAATTCATAAGAAACATACGTTCCTTTAATCAACATGAACGTTTCTTCTTGACTATGGCTTCTATGAACATTCATGTGAACTCTACACTTCTACGGAATTTAATAAAGTTTCTTGGATGGTTAAGGAATCTATGGCTGAGCCACATAGGCGTGAGATAATTGGAAACGCATTAACAGGGCTTTGCCTTGACCTCGGTGCAAGACGGGCTACAGAGTGACTTGTTTTATGAAGTTAAGAAAATTGAATAAATTTTTCTCGTCCTCCGTTGGATGTCTCTATTGGTCTTGGACCAATACATGATTTAAATGCAATATTGAATGAAGAATAAAGTTTCTGGAAGAGTTCTAGACACATTTCCTTTAAAATCCTTGGATACTGCGATCAGTCTCATGATAATGTTAGCATTGGTCCAACGTTCTAGAGACATTTCTTCAAAAACCAAGATTCGTTCCCAAGAATTTCCTTTGGCTATCACGATTTCGCTTGGAGGATACTTAAAACACTACGAAAAATGTGTAACAAACAATGGTCAAATTACACCCAAAATTGTAGTCCTTTTGGAAGTCGTGACTTGAACTAAATTGATCTAAAATTGAATTCCATTTTCATCGGAAGCAATGTTCATCTGAACACACTGTGATCAAAAATTCCTCAGAAATTATAAAAATTCCACGGCCATTTCGCTTCTGGTTCCGGAGTCTAGATTATTAATTTTAAGGCGAGTCAGACGCGCCCATAAGGGACGGAACTTGTCTTCACTCCTTTCTTTGTTGAGTCTATAAATCACCAAAAATGACGACGATCAGAACGTTTCAACCTGCAAATCCAGAACTGGACGAATCGGCATATCAGATGTCAATCCGTTTGAGGCAAGAAGTGCCACTCGAATATGAGAACAAAAGCTTAATCGACATTTTGCTACAAAACAAAACGTTCCACAATGGATTCAAACAAAGAGTGCCTCTAAACGTAAGGTTTCAGGTACGTACGTAGGTACGTGTCCAGCTCCAGGCCGAAGTGCGTGCGTAGTGAACGATGAAAGATTCTTCAAAGAGAAGAATGTCGAATGGGATAAGTTGGAATTGAAAGAAAAAAAAAGATCATCTTATAGCCAGTCTAGTGATTTGAAATTCATTCTACGAATGGCCACAATCAGCCGAGACGATCGCTCGGGTTTTCAAACAATGCCGTCAAACGAGTAAAGATCAACACACCAAGAACAGTCAAGAAGAAACAAGAACAACTAAGGAGCATCATGGATTGGAGTGATCTTGCAGGTTCCTTACGCATCCCATACGAGTTGATTGACTGGTCTGATCCAAGTTTGGTAATCTAGCTTTGTGACCAGATTTATTGAAGATATTGATTCGAGTTTGTTTTAAATCAAGTTTTGCTTTGTCTTTCCTTAAAGAGATATTGTTGGATCTGCTGAGATCTTGAGTGATCTGGCCAAGATTGGAAAGTTGTAAGCTACTGTAGATCGTACACACATACGTTTCGTATTTGTTTTATTGGAATCTAAGGAATTTTGCAAATTGAGGTTTACTATGTGCTCGTGGAAGAATCCAATACAAAGTTATCCCCTCATTGATCTGAAAAGATCTTTAAATGGTTTCCCGTTCAACATTCTCGGATTATGGTATTGTACGTGAGATGAGATGATACCCAATGATAGCTTTGTACCGGTTCACATATGCGGTCTACCTGCATACTTTAACCGATCTTTGGTTTTAAGATAAAATGATTACGGGGATTTTTATTTATTTGGAATTTTAATGAGGGTCATGGTCGGTCTAACGCATATCACTTAACGATATAAATCACATTAGATATTAAGTTTAACGAAATTATACGTTTGAATTGTTTCTAAAAATTTTTCACGTTTAGTCCAATGATTTTTCCCACAATATCACAGGGATATGAGAACATAACTCTTTCGCTTTAATTATCTCAAATTATGAAGCTAAACTTAGTGCCACATTTAGTGCCATAAGTTAACACCAAAATCGAAATATGTAGTTTTTAAGCAAAATTCACGCACACTTAAGCAATGAAGACAATTGTGTCTATTCCATCTGCAGTGGTTCGTGCATCTTTGCTCGCTTGATTTCATTGAATTTTGTGGTCAGCCTATCATAATTCGATTATTCGTCTGATTACAGTGGGCTACAAAATTACTTGAGATACAACTATAAGTAAATGAATGAATTGTCCTTAATAATGTGACCAATGAAATTAATTCAGCAATTTTATTTAATTATATTCTTAATTTAATTTTTATTGACATTATGTCATCGTCAAGTAATATCAAATTTGAATTCTCTACATAACACACGAGTGGTCACTACTTTATCTATGGAAAATCACGAAAAACGTGAGACTTCCTCTTAGAGCGGACGTTTTAACTAAATATTCATTCTTCTATAAATGACGTGATATTGTTTGTGTTATTGTTTAATGTTGACAGGTAATTTGAAATTTACATTTAAAAACAATAACTTTAAAACATGTTAGTCTCGAATTTGCCTCATATTCAGGTAATTGCTCACACCTACTGTCTGGAACGCCACAACGAGAAAATCTGAATCATCAGTAGGTTTTCTCTACAGAATTTATGCCTGGACTTGAGTTGGACAACGTTTTCTCTACGTTCGTTACGAGGAAGGTCTATTGTTTGATAATATTATTTTTTTTTTGTTGATGACGGGGGAGTCATTCTGATGAACTTTCTGCTGGGCATACAGAATGGGCCCCATTTACATTCGGAAAAGCGTAAATTCTATTTGTACTTTTGAATGCGACGTACTGAAAGAGTTCACTAAACAGCAGTGGATCCAAAATGGCATGCATGCATGGATGACTTCCTCGACGATAGGATAGGAGTAATACAGAGTATAGTAGCGTATAGTAGTAGAATCGTTGAAATGGCTCTATTGAATTTGTGACTCCATTTGTGAGAATTGTCGGACCTTACTTTGTTTACTTGTTTTTTGTAGTTTTCTGTTCACTTTGTTCGTTATATACATTTGTGAGACTTGAACGTTTCGCAGCCTTGGGCGTACGTTACGCGTCATATCATTCACAGTATAATTTGCAAAGTTGAATCTCCATAATTGGGTATTTCGTGTGGTTGTTGTAGAAACAATTGTTTATTACCAATTCTGAATAAGTTGTAAAATCTCATCTACGATTATTTTTCCATCGTACAATTTATTTTGTTCATGTTAAAACAGTTTCACGCATTGATTTACGCGAAAACGTCGTAGTCACGTCATCACGTGAATGCAATTTCAGAAGGTTTCTACAGAAACTATAGAATGCTACAGAAAATTCAGGTTTATCACAAAATCGTGAATCCACACATAAATATACCAATGACTTCAAGGATAATTTCGCTTCTGGTGAAATATCATATATGATTTCATCGTTAAGGGATTTGATGGAAAACACACCTAACGTGTTACTGTCTGGAGAAACTTAACGATGTGACTATTCTAAGAATGTGAAGAATTTCCCTTATTTGTAACCTGATGTTTCTCGAATGTCCTTTAATTGGTTACTATATTCTCTAACTGCAGTTTTCCATTGATTATTCTAAGGAAAAAATTTAACGCTTCACTGTGTTACGTAGGAAAAGTTGTACTGAGGTATTAACAACATAATTAATCGGTTCAATTGATATCATTTCACGACGCGTTACATATGATGATTTATTAGAATTGATTTTACATCCTTTTAGATTTTGTCTAATGCTACAAACTATGTTACTATATTGATTGTCTATCGAAGCGGAGTTTAATAACTCTAATTAGCAATTAGTCTGTGACAGCAAAATGTTGTCATGCAGTCAAAGTTTCTGAAAGCAATAAACTCTTTAGCAAATCACGTAGAAAGCGCAAATGTTGATTGAAGTAACTTTCAAATTTTGAAACAATGAAAAACTCTAAAGGCAACGAAGCGTGCCTATAAAACTTATCTGCCGGAAAATGTCCCTTTTATGTGAAAATGCATCAGACAAAGTTGTGTCGGGGTCTTGCACTTTCATGGTCATATTTGTTGAGTACTGTAGGAAATCATTTGCATTTGATGGCTGGATAATGACAAGTTTGTTGCCTAGATTGCATCCACCACAATCAGAATCCATTCATTTGTAGTAATTTCAAAGCACAATGAATCATCCAGGGTAAGCAAGGACAATAAAAATTTTATCAAAGAATATAATATATGTCAAGTAAAGGACAAATTCTTGCGGTACCTGAAGGAAAAGTCAGAAATTTCTCACCAGAACAATGATCAATAGGATGCGCCAAAGAAAATGTGAAATTCTCGGATTTGAAATAGCACTTGACGACTTATTGACTACGAAATGTTATTTACCTGTTAACAAAAAGGTGCAAAATCTAATGAATCCTAACAAAAGGAAGATACTTGAAAAACCTGCTGGATATAATTGATCCTTCGTTCATGCGTGTTCGCTACTTCATTGGAAAATCCCAAAAGGTAAGAATGACTTGATCATTGAACTCATGCTTAGTGATTCGTATATGGTACTATGGTTTAGTAGGTGTAGTGGGTGGTTAGACAGATCCTTGAAAAAATAAATAAGTTTCAATTGTTATATTACGGTTCTAGCAATATATCAGCATTTAGGATTCTACCAAAATCCCGATTCCCGTTGACACATTTTCATCGTGTTGTTTTTTCAGTTTTGTCAAAGTGACTTGCACGTGAAAAGGAAGAAGCGCCAGGTGGCTTTTTGACAATAACCTGAAATGCTAGACAAAGATTTAAATCATAAAAGGTACTTGAGTTTGAAGTACTTTAACCTGAAATTTGTGTAAAATCAAAACAATTGTAGGAACAAAAGCACACTCAGCAAAATGGTTATACGATTTCAATTTGGTTCTTTTTAAGAGTGACAGGGATGTTGTACCTTGCGAGAACCTTATGTCCAAAGATTTAGTTTCCATTTTGGATCAAATGTTTACAAAGATACTTTGATTCAAAAGCTCATTGAAATAAATTAATAAAATGCTTTGTTCCCGCGCACGTTATGATAGTCATTTTAAAGTTCCGGTTTTATTAAGAATTTAATTCGGTGAATAGCTAATAGATGGCACAATTGTGATAAAACTACGTCAACACCAGATGCGTGTTAAAAGTTTAATTTGCTTTTCTCTAAAAACAGATTTCTACATAAGGTCCTTACTAATTTTAACATTGTTAACACGTGGAAATATCCTGAAAGTGATCAATGGGATTACGGCGACAAATTCATTTGCATATGCCTCCATTTTGAAGCGGATGATCCTTTCAAGGATAATAAAGAAAAACAATGGTGGACGTGGAAGAAGGTACTTGAGAGTAAAATGCGATCATAAAATAATCCACTTGAGATTTAACTAGCACAAAATATAAGAGGATCCTCGGATTTTGAGGGTTTTTACGATCGTAGTAACACCTACGAACCTTTTCATTGTTTATTCTTTTAAGGATCTTTTGTTGGTTTGTATTTCTTTTTGTTGAGATGATAACGCATCCTAGAAGAGTACACACATTGTGTGTAGTGTGTGTGCCAGATGAGGAATGACTGTGAAATTAAAGGATGCCTACATCCACTTGAGTCATCCATTGTTAACTGACCTTACGAGAAAAGGTAAATCCTGAAATTTTCAAGTGGGTATTGTTATTTAGCTTTTGTCCTTTTGATCCCTTTAGGACCGGCCAATTATGCCATGCTAGCAAGCAATACAACAAAATACACGACCCAGACTCGGTCTGCATATGATGAATAGGGGTTATTCCCATTTAAGGTGGTGCATTCACGGATCTTCTTAGTATTTTGAAACTTCAGTTTTTCCGGATTTTCTGGAAAATGATGTAGGTTCTGTTGACTTTTCGAAACCTACTCGTATTTCATAAAAACCATTCCCTCCGGGTCATAATTTGTTCTTGTCATATATGCATTAATGAATTGTTTATCAAATTGCAATTGTTACAACTCGATTTAAATGGAAAAAAACTCAACATGAAAACATGAAAGTATCAAACTCCATTCAAATTTATGTGAATTCGCATTTGTTAATGCTCAAATTGCATTTATGCATTGAAAACGTTGCAATCTGATGCAGTTACTATACAGAAACGTGCTTAAATGACAGTATCATATTACCAACATGTTTGAGAGTTTTTAATTTAATTTTTGGTTTTGTCGATTTTGTTGGCTACTTGTAATGCTTACAAGCAAAACAGAATTATATGTAAAATGCTATTTTGAGCAATTAAACGTACGTGAGTGCTACTAAAAACTTATTTGTACTTGTGTCAGGTGTGAATTTGTAATTATTTTTGAAAACATTGCACATATGGCTTCTGAACAGTTCCAACAAATTTTAAACTTTGATAAACACGAAACCTTTGACCTGCATTATTTGCAGGATAAATTATACGAGTTTATTCATATGAATCGAAAGGTTGATGCACCTTTCAGTTACATAAAACCCTCTCTCAGTGATGTCCAGGTTCTGTAGCATCCTTTAAAATCATTTATAATGAAAATGTTATAGTGCTGCAATGTGATCAAACGAATCAAGGAAAACTTTGATATATAATACTTTTATCATATTTAAAGTTATCCCATTTGATTCCAAAAGATCATGAAATCCGCGTTCTTACGATATTCCAGGATATAAGACTATAACTTTATCTTAATTTTGGAGACACCATATTGTCTAAAATAAAACGGAGACTTCGTCATGAATTTTATACTCGATTTAAAGTATTATGCCTTTGACAAACGGGACAGTTTGAACTGGTTCATGACGTCATTATGACTTAACAAGTTCAAATTTGTATGGGCTTACGAGAAAACCAAGGAAAGTTGAAAATTTCCCGGGAAACTTTAAAATTATTCTAAAATTTCTCCTCCGAATTACTTCTTCCAACACGGCACTCGTTCAAAAAGAATAATTTTGACTTGCTGGTTTATTTTTTAATAATTTGACTTTGCATTGTCAAATATTTCGCTAAGAATTCATTCATTCATTCAATTCTCGTTAAGTTTCCTTTTTGATTGGCAAAACAGTAATGACGGTAACTTACTTTTTACTTATCAAAATAGCAACAACAGTAACTCACTTTTGGATAAGTCGTCTGTCGCAAGCGTCAAACCATTTTAAAAATGCCAAACGTGACGTCATGAACTAGTTCAAAATGTCTCGTTCCGTGCCGGTGTGACTGAATAGAAACAAATCGTGTGAACTAGACGTCAGATGTTCCTGTTTGCATATTTGTAGGCAAAATAATACTTTTTATTCATGGTGCTGTCATCTACTGTTCATGGGCGAAAAATGGTTAAATTATTCAATATCTGATTAATAAAACAAATGATTTATTTTAAAATTAAATTTATTTTGCTTAAATAACATTAAATTTTAAAGGATAATGATTAAAACGGAAAAATCATGGAATTGCGTTTATACCAAATGATTGTTTACTTTTGCAAATAGTCGAAATGTCATCTGGTCGAATAGTCACCTTTTTTGTTGTGCAAGAAAAAGTGACAGCTTGGCGATGTGTCAAGAACTGACAACACAACACACCCGCTTGGAGTATAGATATTTCAAATTTGCAAGAATTGTATTGAATTTATTGAAATTTCCTTAAATATAGTTTCTGTTGATCAATTATCGTAAGAAGGAAAATAAATTTGATTTTGAAGATTGTGTAAATGAAGTGAAAATGTCAGAAAATGCTGGTACAGAAGTCAAACCAAGCTCCGGTGACGAGAAAGTTTCTGAGATTGCAGCTTCAAGTGTAAGAACATTTGTGGTTTTCATAAAACCGCAATCAATATTAAATCATATCAGTTTTGATGAAGTTTATTTCCGTTTAGATAAAATCATGATAACTTTATTTGTTCTCTTACATTAGATTCGATCTGGCTTGGCTGAACTAGAAATGCAAACACTTCACACTTTGCAACGTCTTGAAAATGTTCGTTTTACAAATAATGACAACACAGCACCGATGCCTTCTCCAAGTTCTGTGGTTTCACATGCATCAGGATTGTTCCACTCAGACAGGAAGCCTCCGTCAGATATTTTGAAATCGTTAGAAACTCTGATTGCATACTCTGACTCTGAAGACGATCCAGAGTTTCCATTACCAGCTCTTGATGATGTGTCACAATTAGCATTGATTTCACATAGCATTGTTGCATATTTAAGTCACCTTGATCGTCAGCAATTGTCACGTGTTACTGGACAGATATCCGGTGACACATCTCGTTGGCTCGGGAGTTTGTTTCGTTTTATGGACAGTTCTGCTAGTTACCATTCAGATAATGCAGAAGCTACTTTGCGTGCAGTGCGTCTAGCTATAATTTCACGGTGTCCAGGATATCTCGAAGGTGGTATTCCAGCTCTTGCAAATCCCTGCCTCTACATTTCAGAGAACACAACACCAATACGGCTACAATTCGCCTGCCGTCAATTAGGAATTCCATTAGAATCGATAAGATTAATACCATCGAATTCTACATTTGGTACGATGGATCTATCGATTTTACAGAAACAAATTCATACAGATCTGTCAGCTAATCGTACACCTTTACTTGTTGTTGCTGATATTGGTTCATCTGTTTGCGGTTATGTAGATAATTTAACACGTTTACAAGATATTTGCAGAACGAATAACATTTGGTTACATGCTGCTGGCCACAGTTTAGCAGCTCTAGCTACTACACAAGGTCCAGGAACTGTAAGTTGAATATTTTTTACAAATGAAAATCGATTTTAACATATATTTGTTCGAATGTAGATAAGATCGGTTGTCGACTCTATTACAATAAATCTTGGAAGTTGGTTGGGTGTACCAAGTTTACCAATTGTTGTAAGTATAAAATATAACTACAAAAAGGATTTCATTACAATTAATCATTCTAGCTACTTCATCGGCAAATGCAAAATATAACTTTGACTGTTTTCGATTCGGATCCAATTCTATCACGACGCTTAACAGCTCTTTCCCTTTGGACAAGTCTACAAGCCTTAGGTCGTGAATTAATTGCTGAAAAAATTCTTTTGGCATTCCAAACAGTCAACATTTTACATGAGATCCTCCTTAAGTGCGAAGGACTAAGAGTTCTGGTAACATGATACATTAATATATATTTTTACAAAACATTTAACGATATATATTTGCGTAGAGTCGTGCTCCTGGAGGACAAACTGGTGCTTCTTTAGGTGATTTGGTGGATAAACGGGTGGATACAAACGTAATTACTGATTAATTGCAGTTGCTCATTACACATTGTAATTTAATTTATTTCCTCACAGATTTTGTTTGAAGCAGCTGTTCCAGTTGTTGTTTTTCAATTTGACGGAAGTTCCATTCTACCTTCAACTGAGGAAACTTCAAATACTAGTACGGGTGATCAAAATCAAGATTTAACACAAGCTATTATTAATAAATCAATTGAAAAAGTTGCAAACGCTGCATATTTCGATCGTTTAAATTCGTGGCTAGGACAAATTATGCAAAGGGATTGTCCCAATGTAAGTATAAAGGTTTTAAGAAAATTATTTTTCAATATCGGGAGGAAGGGGGAACGTTCATATGGAAGCGTTATAGATTTAATACCATCCAACTTATACTGCAAGTTAAGAACTTATTTAGCTCAATTGTAGACATCCCTGTAGCTTCTGTTCGAAGGGTTCACAATCATTGCACATTTTCATGTTTAAGAATTCATAACTGATTAGTTAAATTTACAATTTGAGAATTTTGCATGTTTGTTATGCATAGATATTAACAAAATCTTGTGCACTGAAATTTTTACAATATTTTTTTTATGCTATTTAATGAGCTATTTCCAAGAATGCAGCTTGACGTCTTATGAAGCTGAAGAGTGAAAAAGCAGAAAACATAAAATACTCCTTGCAAAGTTGAATTGTATAATAGCCTTGCTTGTTTCTCTTCTTTTATGTACGTTAACTATGAAGTCATTATAAAGTTTGATTCTTTTTCTAGTTCGACTTTGAAATAATTGAACATCAGGTGTACGGAACGGCCATAAGATTTTGTCCATTAGAGCTGGGTTTGGGGGAAACACCACCAACAGCTGAAAATTTGGAAAGCTTAGCACAATGCATAGAGTCGCATGTAGATATATTACGTGCTACTATTAAGCATAAAGCGACATTTAACAAATTAGTTGAAAAAAGCTCTGTTTTAAGATTAGTTCAATTACCGGACTGGGCAGGAATGGGTGGTGTACGATTCGTACCTGAAGGCTGGGAGACACTTCTAACAGATCAAGCGAAAACTGAATTAAATAAATTAAATGCTGATTTAGTGGAAGCTTTAAAATCTACTGATAACGCATTTTCACTCGGTGAAGGAGTTGATGGATTGATATGTGTTCGTTTCGGAATGGTGACTCATGATACCGACGTTGAAGAATTATTGGAATTAGTTATAACAGTAGGAAAAAGTGTTCAAGAAAATTCTAGGGTGCTTGATTCAATGTCAGAAATTGTTAAGAAGGTAATAAAAGGTAAATAATATTCCTACATAAATGTGATAAATTTTGTGTTACCAGGGGATTGAAGCTGCGACTGCTGATCTTCAACGAGAAACTGAAGAAAAACTATGGTCAGACGGAATCCTGCGACATGTACCTGTTGTAGGGCGTGTCGTTAACTGGTGGTCACCACCGCAGAAAGAAACTGGAATAAAAGGTCGCAGTCTGAATTTAACACAAGGAGTTGTCGAAAGTACAGAAAATATATACAAGTACGTAATTTCAATGTTAAATCAATTTATCATGCATTTTAATTGTCTGTCCTTCAGGTATCATGCCCAAATAATTGGAGCACATAAGCATATTTCAGATAAACCGCGTTCGACACCTCCTGCGCAAGTTCCAAATGATGTGGCAACTACGTCGCAAAATCAAACTCAAAGCTTTGAGGAGAATAATAGCGTTCCAGTTAAAGAAGAAAATGAGCAGTAGAATTAAAAGTTTAGGTTAAATAAAGCAGTTTAATACATATTTCCAAAAATACTTATCTAATCACTTTAGATTGGTTTGGAATCAACTGAATACAGGCTAAACGTTTTCCTTATTAGATATTCTTTGAATTATTATATCAGTTAGCTGTTAGTAGGACAAAAAAAATCGAGAAACCTTGTCTCTATCGAACAAATGCTTACTTTACAGAGTCAACTACAAGTAATTGTTATTGTTTAGAAACCACATTCAGAAGTTGTAGATCAAATTAATTGCTTTTCTTTAAGTAAAAAACCGTAATTGTTTAATGCAATTAAAAAGTGAATTAAAACGAAACCGAAGATTTTTCTACGATGAAAATAAATAATTATATCGTCAATTGAAGAAGGACCCCTCCATCAAATAATCTTAACGAATTCGAATAAAATATTATATATAATATAAACACCAAAATAGAAAACACAATTTCTATGGCATCTCGTCATATTATTTTGAAATAATATATTATTATTATTATTAGTATTCGTTACTTTTTCATTCCACCAAAACAATTAATTTAGAAAATTAAATTAGTTGAATTATATATCAATGGCACTAACATTTTCAAATTGTATTCCAATAGCTCATGTCTAATGATACTTTATTTAGTTATTTTACACACCAAATGTAAATTACAAATTATTTTCTCGTTATTTATTTGTAATAATTTAATTATTAACGAGATGTATTACACATTAAGTGATATTACGCTACCAAACTGTTAATTTCTGTATCTGTATTTAATCTTTTCTTTGAAAAATGTCACTGTATATTGATTTATAAAAACATATTCTGATGTTCAACATCTAGAACATGTACTTTATGTGTTCTTTATTATTTAATCGTTTAAAGTTAAATTAAAAATTGTTTATTTAATGAAAATCATAGACTTTTCAGTTGAAAGATGTGAAGTGCACAATAATAATAAAATGTTTATAAAGTAAGAAACTGCCTCTACTTTTATTGCACCTTCCTATGTTCGTAATAACTAGAACAACCTTTCAGATGACTTTATTATTATCCAAATTAAAACTGCAGCTTAACAGCATGATAATAAAGGATGAAAGAATTGTATCAGTTTTGGCCTTCCTGGTTGGTGCACAAAAGGTTTCATCGGGATATTTATCTAATTAAAAAAAGTCGTTTATTTCATGTTATTTAATAATCAATTAGTTTATGTATACATTTATAGATACATATGCATTAATAACTTTGGTTTCCTCTTAGTGTCTTTATTCAATTATTATAATATTCTTAAAGTAGGACCTTCTAGCCTTCTTCATACACAACTTTGTTTTAAATATATTATACTTATTATGAGTAAAATGGGTAGTATAAATTTACAACGAACATAATATTTTATATTAAATAAAATTATTCTCAATATTGTTTCAAATAATTCAATGAGTTTTGGTATTAAAATATAATATACAAAATTCAATAAATCATGTGTGAGGATTAATTTTAACTTTGACAACATCTATGAACACCAAGTATCAGCGTATATAAAATTAAAAAATATTTTTTAGTAATACATTATCATTATAAACAGTCGATAGTTTTACACATCCTTTTCAGAAGTATTTTCGTTTTTATTTATCTTTATATAATTATATCTTTATGTTGGAATATTTGAGAGTTTAAGAAGCGTTTTTCTACACGCTTTTTGTAGTCGATTCTAATTTATTTAATTGTCTTTCTGTGTAAAGTTAGTTGTCTTGTATTTTGCTCTTTTAATTCTTTAAATATAATTTATTCAATTCAAAGAACTGAAGCATACATTTTTTTGTTTTAATAATTCGATTTAAAGTTCTGTAAATAATTGCATTGGAATAATCTATGTATATGCACTATATATTTATACTAAGTTTAATTATCACAATATAAAACATATTTACATGAAATAAACAGTAAATAATTTTCTTAACAAACAAATTTTTTTATTGAAATTTAGAATGACTTATAATAATTTTATTATGTTATTGAAAGTAAATGAATTCGAAAGTATTTCATGATTTAAAACGCAATTGTTACTGTGAATTTAGTAGTTTCAAAACAATGTTTTAATAGCTGCCGTTTCCACATAACTTTATAACAAAATTTCAAGAAAATTATTTTTATCATTATTCAGCGCGAAGAGGAGAACTTGAAGTGAACTATAATTTAGGAGTTGATTTCAAAGTAATACTCGTAGATACTTGTTGCAGCTATTAATTAGAACTTTATTACCTCTAAATGATTTTGAAGTGTTAAAGATAACATTATCATTTTGTATGCTTTTCGTTTGAATGAAGAAATGTTTATCTGATAAAATATTGCAAACATTTTCTAATTGAATGAAAATGGCAGCTTTAGTCGATGTACAATAGTTAGTTCTATTGGTAATGCTACTGTAGTAGGATACGAAGATCATCATAATTCCATTCTTAAAATCTATGCTATATAATGAGCTTCAGTAAAATTGTTGGCATTTAATATACGTGTTTGTTCTATTAACCACGTTCTAGTATTTATCCTACTGAATGAGCTATTCATCTGAAAGCTACTAAAATTCTGCTGTTGATTATTGTCTAAAAATTGATTTAATTAATTAGAAAATGAATATCAATAAATTTGAAATTGTAAAACATTTCATTTCTCTTGTTTATTTTTTGTAGAAAATTTTTAACATTATTGAATAAATTGCCTTATGACAAAGTTATTATTTTCAAGTTTTGTTCCCATTTAACTGAGATTTTTTAATTAAATGTTTCCCAATGGTTATTAATTTTTTTGATATCATTTAAAATTCACATGAATCTTTTATTCAACATCTTTCCATATTTCTAATTTTGATTTATGTAAATTTATTTAATTTAAAAAATAATTCGAGAAACAGATCAAATAAATATGAATTTTTAGAACCCAACTTATTTGGGACATGCAAAACCCGCAAATCCTTAAGCCTTATACAAACAAACTTAACACCAAACTTCCTTGCCAGATAGGCATAAATTAGGAAAAAGGCCGTTTGAAATGTTATTAATTGTTAAAATCCTTAGAGATGAATCTATCCTTCAACTTGATTATTGGAGTTTTCAGAACATTTGGAGTTATGGCTGCAGTTATAATATGATCATGATTGAACGTGATCATATATCGAGTAAAATAACAAAGTAAACGTTATAGAATTTGAATCAAGTTTGATATTAGTTAAATAAACTGAAAATACCTAATCTGGTAACCATCGATCCTAATTTACATACTTAAGAAATACCTTACAAATTAGGATTCAATTCAAATATTAGAAACCTCATTGAGCTTAATTATTTGCATGTACACAATTCGTCCAATCTCGAATATAATGTTGAAAATAAAATTTTCTATATTGATACTACAGTAATATATAATGTTTGGTTTTATTTAAGATTAATCACAACGAGTACTTACTAAAATTATTATTCATTATATTTCTATACAAAATGTTTTTGTTTTAATATTATAAACTTTTCTCTTCATATGAGGCTTGGTAACTCTTGATTCATTTCCAAATGTGAATTAAATAATTTAAATGCATTAATTTCATTAATTAATTGAGTGTACTTAAAACTTATATTTTACAATTTAACTAGGATAAAAATGTTATCTTATAAAAGGGGTTGGTGTTGGAAAATTTAAAAAATTTGGATATCCAATGCTTTTATCTTAATTTCGAAAATTTATGGTTTTTACTTAATATTTTGTTTTGGCAAATTCAGCCTTTTTGACCAAAAGCAGTTCCTGGAGCAGTTTTACTTATTAGTTAATTTGAAAACTAAAATATTAAAATATCAAAAAGCAAATAAAACATCCATGAAACAAAACAAGAGACAAATTCCTTTCAAAGTTTAATTATGAAGTAACTTAACGTTTTTCGTATATTAGACATATGTACTTATTTGTAGTGAAACATAAAAGAAATGCATATATTAATATATTTGTTTTAATGCCTAAGACTAGTTCTAATATTACCATACAATTCAATGCTTTACACTTCATTGTAACCATAAAATTGGCCAAGATTTATTTGGTTATCGAATTTTGGTTTTCCCAAGAATAATTTATTTTTAAAGTATTTATTTTGTTAAATTTAATGTTTATTTATTATAAAACAGATTTTAATCCTTTATTTATTCTGATTTATTATTGTGTGCATTTGATCGTTGTAAATTCTCTTAAAGTCAGTTATTGTGCGTTTATCTATTGGTAAAATTGTTCTTGTATGGTTTCGTTCATGTATCAACGTGAATTGAATCTTTTATATAAATAATTATTAAACTTTAAACATTTCCAATCGAATGTACATACAATACATAATGTAAATGAAACTTATTCAGTTAGGAACTTTAAATAAATTCAAAATTATTGGGTTTTTCATGTGATAATGTACTATTGATAAGAAGTCTTGTTAACGATTTAAAATCTGTTTTATAAAAATCATAACCTTTTTACTTTTTGTCATAAATAGTTTTTTAATATTTTAAATTCCATTTCAGTAAAGTTTTTTAAATATAAAAAAGCCATGACAGCCAATTTTTATTTACTTATTTGTTTTTTGCTGTGAGTTTTAGTAAAGTCTTATACTAATATAATAAATAATTTTCATTTAGAGCAATTAAAATAATAGTACTTTCAATAAAATTTGAATACATTTTTGTTCGCAGCCTGTAGCGATTAAAAAACCACAAAGAGTCCGTGCAGCTAATGTTTTAAGGACTCTACTACATTTCTGAGGATGACAACTATTTGACGAGCCTTATTTGATGCCTACTTACAACTCAGTCACGGCATAGTTGGACTCATCATTTGGGTTTATTGTCGACTCCTCTTGAGCAGCATTGGGGCTAGTTGGAGCAGCTGTAGAAGTTGCATTTGGAGAAGGGACTGACTCCTTTGCAATCGATGGGGCTGTAGAGTTAGTTGTTGTGTTTGGTGCTTCCGTAATGGTCGGTGGAGATGATTTCTCCGGAAGACTCACACATTTCGATAGCATATTTGTGTGTTTGATATTTGGATGAACTGTCGATGTAGATGATAGAACTGGTGGTGGAGAGGATACTGATGTTTGGGTTTCTATCTTTGGAGGTGGTATAGCTTTACCAGTTGGAGGTAGCTTCATTGGTGGTCTTTGTAGTGTTCTGAATAAATGAAATCATGAGATTATATTTGAAAATAACTATTGTATATTTTTATATTTTTACTTACTTGGAATAACTGGAATGTTGATCTTTATTTAAAACCTCTTTTTTAGGTGATTCAGCATCCTTTGGGATCTCCGGCAGTGGACAGTTTAAAATTGACGGCTTGTATTTTGGATCCCATTTCCCTCCCTGTCTCAAAGTGGAACAACGATAAATTTGCTTATCGCGTTCATACATTGCGCTATCTATACTATTTGAACTAGGAATAGCTTCTACAGTGTCGTGTTGCTTTGGCGGTGCAGTGTTTAAGCTCTGTTGTCTTCTCATAGTGGCAGTAGCAGTTGTTCCACCATGTCCAGCAGCAACAGTTGCTGGAGCTGGTTGGTATATTGCATGTGAAGCTGATGATGAAAGTGCTGATGCTGCAGTTGATGATGGTGCCATTGCTGGAATTTGTTGATAAATCTGATGCCCTTGATGATATTGTCGTTGCATATGCTGCTGATGATGTTGATGAGAATGTGGATGAACGTGACTATGCGGATGATGACAGTACAATTGGTGTTGTCTGGCCGCATCGCCACAGGCTGGTGATTTTCAGTAAAAGTCATTAGCTTCCAATGTTTTACATTGTTTGCTTAAAGTAGCATATTTGCCATTATTGGGTCCTTAAAGAATTGTTTAAGTTAGAAGAATTTGAATGTTACTTTCTTCGATTACCTGCAAGATGAGTAGGACTGTGATTATGAGATGGTAGTCGTCCTAATGTGTGAGTTCCCATGGCTCTCATAGTCTGCTGAGGATGACCTGGCATCATTTCATGTTTCCTTGGCGGATGTTGAAGTGTGTGAGATCCACTAATGGCTGGTGGACTAAAGTGTCTGAAAAGATGCGACATAACCTCTAGAAGTTATTACAAACCACTTTATGATTCTTACCCGTTATGATTCCTTGGCAAAGTTCTTGCATTAATTGGTTGATGGTTTTGCGGTGCTTGATGGGATATATACGATGGCTCTTCAACTTGTGCGTAATCATTGCGCTTGCGAATGTATATCCAAGTGTGGGAATCAACCCATACCATGATTGTGAGAAGTATTGCAGCTATGAAACTGGCAATCAGCATCAGAACCAAGCCTAGCAGACCACCTTCACATAAACCACGAGCTGCATTCAAGTAGCTGTAGTGGACAGCCTTGCAGTCTACAAGAGCTGTGAGTTGAGTTAGAAGCCGTTCACTGATATTGAGATCAGCTAAGACAGCTCCCAGTTTCGGTTGCAGACCAGCCGATTTGAAGATCACCGATGAAATCTTTGACACCATGGTCATGGCCTGTCGAGCATTGATAATAGCATTCTGGGATTCCCTCAAACGTAGTGTGAACGGATTCGAATTGGATGGTTCACATTGGGTGTAGTGTAGCAAAACATTTGTTGGCAGTTCCGAGGGAGATGCCGAGACAAGATATTCAGCTGGATTGATACACAAATCCCCAACGGCCACAGATGACGACAAGTACAATCCTGACATTAGCCATGATCCTGTCACAGCCAAAAGCCCACACACACTAAACAGTATCAATGCACATCTAGAGTGTCGTGCAACTCCAACTAGAAGGACTGCACACAAAACTAGCAAAAGTGCCAAGACAGCTACTGTCCCTGGCCATCTAATCAATTCCCATTGATCTCCTTTCTATATAAGATGAACCCAATTAAAACAATTATCTATTAAAGGCAAGATATATCATACCGAAAGAAAACCAGACATTGAAATACCCATCAATGGTCTACGTATATCACCTGCTGCATTCGTTGCCAATGTTACATTTCCCTGAACAATATTCAATGAGACAACCAAGAGTGATAGTGCCGTTTGATTTGTAACTGGCTGGTCAAAGATATCAGCTAATTCTACAAGTGTTGGTCGAATTTTTGTTGTTAAAGTATTCTCAAGAATATTCGTTTGATTACGAACTGATGACACTAAATTGTCAACTTTTCGGCCAGCGTTCAAAACTTCTAGAAGCCCATTGTGTAAATCATCGTTTCCATATAAGCCTGTTGTGAAAATTTTTAAAATTTATTTTATTTGATTAAATTTTCCCTCGTAATCAAATCTTATAGACTCCAGATAACCAAGTCATGGTTTGCCATATCAACATAATCCCTCTTGTATTTACTTGGTTATTAACAGACAAACTTTTTAAGATATTACCATGTATGTAATACTATGCTTACTTTACTAAATCCACTTTCACCCAGATTATATATCAAAATTGATAACATATCATCGATCTAAACATAAAATTTCAAAATCCACAGAAATAGCAGATAAGAATAAGAAGACTCTTAACCGGATATTCGTACAGTGTTTGATAGATAAAACAGAATATTTGATAATAAATGAAATTTCATATCATACTTCAGTATTGGATGAAAGCACTTTAGTAAAAGTTTCTACAGAAATTTAGAAGATTCGGAAATCGAAATGTCTCACGATTCTACCTTTGAAATTTAAACTTTGATCATAGTCGAAACATGTTATATAAAACGAATTCAAGTTTTGAAACTGAATTTTGATCACATATGAACTATTAATGACTCACGTTAAATTTAGATTAAAAACTCTCGGGATTGTCTCCTTTAACGACTTTGGGTTAATGAAAAACTAATGAGGATATCGATTACAGAATTTGGGTGAGGTGGTTTAAAGATATTCAGAATCTAAAATGGTTGTAACACACTGTACCACCCTTCTAAACTTATATTGTTTAGCCTTATCAAGCAAAATCAGTTGAAACCTTTCAAAGCATGTAAGGAAGTTTTGTGCAATTTATGTAAGCGGAACCTCCTTGTAACGACAACATCTGTGCTACACATTCATGTAACAATTTATATGCCTGATTAACTTTTTAAAGTAATAACCTAACTCGATTCACAAAACCACATCTGTTTCGTAATATAAAGGAGGTTATGTTACTCGCTAAAGGCAACGAAATATTAAGAAGTCAGAAAGTTTTGATTTAATGAATTTTTGAAATACCATGTTTTATGGAATGATTTAACAATTTTCCAGGAAACAAACAGGTACAGATTTTGTAAGATATTGATATTGAGTTACAACTTTTACTACTTTTCTACTTTTTACCGCAAAACATCCATTTGTTATTTTATTCAATTTTCTTAAAAATTTGTATACAAACAATTTAATAAACATAATAATTTAAAACTCGAAAGGACCTTAAAGGATGTTTTCAAAGGATGAATTTCAGAGCAAGGAATGTGATTTATAACACACACTGCCTAGATGTTTCAATATGTCCTTAACAATGGAACCATTAATTGAGCCTGTTGTCGGACAATATTCCAACTGAAATGTGTATCCTTTCTTGCATCTGCAGACCATATGAAATTTTTGGGTAAGCCGATAAGTCCTGTGATTTTGAATTCGACCAGGGAGGTTAGAAGCAAAACATCTGGTGTGTTTCAAAATTTTCTTACATATGACATTTGTCGCAATTTGTAGTATTTGAAAACCCGATCGGTAAATAATAACAAATTGTATTAGTTATTCTTCTTAAATGCCTTAACCCTTAAGCACCAAGGATTGATGATGGAAATTTATGAAAAAGTATCTTCAAACAATAAATCCAATGTTGAAAACGTCCAAATTCGTATTGTTTACTATATATGAAATTCAAAATAAATACCTCTACATCACCACACAAACCATTAACCAGGGACACCAACTGTCGTATTGTTACGTCTAAGGAGTTTCATGAGAGTGTCCGGTTGTCATATCATTTGATGGATATAAAAGGTCTGTTCACGTACTTGCTCGGAACATATTTCAATATATTTTGAACACGAAATTGGCTTTTTTGTACTCGCTCAAAAAATTGTTTTTAGAGAACTAAACGAAAAGTAACAGCAAGCTATTTGGAAAATCATGTTCATTTGACAGGTACAAGCAACAGACGTTAGAAATTCAAATGTCAAATGTCCAATTTGTTTATGTTCGTTCATGAAGTTGCTCGACGTTACTCAAATGCGTTTTTGTACAATGTTAGTAATGAGAGAAAATCATATAGCTCATAGCTACAGAACAAACTTTTCGGCATACTGTGGTTAAAGGAAAAGATCCAGTTCCATCCTAATAACGACTTCTATCATTGCTTTATGGAATGGCAAAAATTAGGATAATGCAATAAATGGTCTCTGCGCGAGAGGAATTGTTAAATGGTCCAAGAATCACAGAAATATATCAAAAACAATATACAAATCACATAATATGATATAATTCACTAGAATGTTTTTGTGGGCTGAAGACACGGAAATCCAAATCCCTTTAAGAGTAATGACACAACCAAAAGCTCAGTGTGTTGTCTGAGAGAAAATTTACATAAGCTTTGTTCTTCTTATAGCAATGTACAGTTGGAACCAACAACATTAATCAAATCAGAAAACATCTGCAATGGAAGAGTTCATGTACTCGAAAAAGTGTAAAGAAAAAGAGGACAAAAGGATCTCATCCTTACACATTGTCCTGTGAATAATGGCTCAAAGGTTAAAGGACTCTTTGCCAATGATACAGAGTGTGTAAGAAGAAAGTGTATTATTATCCCAATTTCAAAAGTGATATTTTGCTGTTAGCAAAGAAGACAAAAAGTAGACAAGTCCTTAAAGTCTGAACTAACACTACCATACACTAAAATCCCATTTGTATGTATTTTACATAAACAAAAAGTGAAAGTAATCAACCTATATTTTTTCGTATATGGAAAATGTCTTTCTTTTCTAAAACTTTGCTTATATAATTCACATATCCTGTATCTGTTATAGCCTTTTATTTTCACTATAGTATGCTGAATTTTGTATCCCAATCCTTTTTTTTTTTGGTAAGTATTGATTTATTCAATCGATAGCCAAGCCTAAGGATAAAAACCTAAACAAGGAATTTATTCCATTTGAACTCGAACCTCTTCGCTTTTCGTCATTTTTATGTAACGATTGTAGGGAAAAGGAACCGTAACTTTTACGATACGGTTTTTCTTATATAAAACTAAAATGTATACATACCCAAACCAATAGCAGCACAACACATAACTGTTACAATAGAGAGTGTTACTTTCAAGCTGGTTATAGAATGAGCCGGTCTTGGTTTTCTATCACAGCATCTTGTCATTAAATACAATAAAAGACCCAGTAAAGAGACTATCAGTAGGGCAGCTGGAACAGAGCCCAAAATGCCCAAACTCTATAAGGAATAAATAAAATAAAATAAGACAAGAAGTTCTTTTACTGGCCTGGACAGGATACTCACCTCGCGGTATACTTCATCTGTTGGCCGAAATGTACTGTTTATCCTGTGGAATGTTATATTGTAATGGGGTAGGGCATGCAAGAGCCTTGCTATAACAGGCACTTTGTATTGGTCATCAAAATCGGATTGTCCCATTTTTTATGTTATTATCCTTATAAATTTTATGTTTTATGAAGAATATTTTGGTTGACGTTGGATTCCTTCAGTTAATAAAATTTTATATCTTCTTGATGTTGATATCTCTTGAAACCACACCATCAACTGTGAATTGTTAAAGGAGTCCCTTACTATTCTATTCTTTTATTGTATTACATTCTGTAATTGTCCTTATTTCTCTCTTAAGTCATTTTTGTAATGAATTTGTTTTTATTTTGTGACTTCAAAATGCCGCATATATTTAAATATAGTTTTATAAAAACTTTTCCTAGTATAACATTTCGTATTCACTATTCATTAATCTTTCAAAAGTACACCAACCTCACTAATACAACGACGAAATGAAATGATTATATGTAGGGGAAAATGTCCTTAAGCGCAACGAAAAAAATCTGATCCTGAACACAGACAAAAAATATGTCACGATTCGAGACACATACAATTTCTGCACACTAAAATTGTGTTAAGGGATGAAACATATTGTATATATATGTTAACAATTTTTACAATTACATCAGTTACAATATGTTGTTATACACACACTAAGATAAATGACAATTTTCAGAAGAAACAGAATTTGGATGAATTAAATGGGTACAACACACATTTCCGGCTACACTTTATCTTCCTCTTGGATAACAATTCAAAACTCTTGATCCACTTCTATGTTTCTTAACTGTTTTAAAAACGAAAATAAAATTAAAAATTGTAAATTTCCTTTAACCAGGACAAGTGTATACTACTAGGTGTAATGACTGTCACAAGGGTGGTGGATCGAAGACACAACGAACTGAAATATAGCAGCAACAACAACACAAAACACAGAAACACCTTTTTTAAGGGGGATGGTAAAAGAACACTCACTCATTCACTTAGCTGGATGCACTTAATTTTGCAACCCCTTGATGCATTTTTCTTTGCGGAGCACTTATTTCGCGGTGTAATAATACGCGATTCCTGTAATTATTTCTGGAAGGTCTTAAGGGTTTTCTAGGGTAGGTCTTAAGGGTCTTCCTACTTTTGTGTATATCCACATTTCACGATGGCCTCATTTTTCTTTCTACACTCTATGGGACACATAAGGAGTATCCGTTAAATTTTAATTTTAATAACCATACTACCCATATTCTCACGATAAAATGAAATTTATATAATTAAAACCCTTGAATTATGTTGTTAAATTAAAAAATTCTTATTAGAAATTTTCCAAACGAAATTTTCTTCTTCCATTTCTGGTTTAGAATTTGGTCACACCCTTTGATCCTCGGGAGCCGTTTTTCATTTTTCTCACTTTATACACACAATAAATTATGTACACATATTTACACCCTCGGTTTTTTATGTTTTTAATTTTAAAACCAGATAAAATAAACACATTAATAATATTTTATTTTATAAAATGCAATTAAAATTATTAATTTCTTTAAAAACCGAAACGTAAACTCCACGGAAAATTTCCACTTGAGTCAGATACTGATTACTAAGCAAACTCTCCCCCGGACAATAAACGAAAATAGGGAAAACTTTTATCACTTTCCCACCAGGAAAACTGGGAAAATTGGGAAAACTCTCAATTCAGCAGACGCGATTTGACGATGACGACTGGTTATAACGTCTCTGACGACGATGAACCAACCTGGATTCGATTCATTCTGCTGCCTGTAAAATGAGGGAGGGAAATTCTAACGCTCATGGAAAACTCATACAAACACATTCAAATGGATGGGGGTGGAAAAATATTTCGAAATGTCAAAACCTTCTGTAGTATTATAAGCAATGAAGTAGAAAATGCGTATGTGTGAAAGTAGTCCGACTACTCTCGATATTCCACATTGTGAAGTACGGGGAATTCATGGCGTTTTTTATTTTATCAACGAATTTAAACAGTAAAAAGTAAATATTTTATATAAAATTTATAATGAGTGTTATTATTAAAATGTTTTTTATTATTATGAAATAAATTCCTTATTGGAGAATCCGCGAAACACGTATAAAATCGAATTTTGACGTTTGTTGTTTTGGCGGAAAACAAACGCAAATATTCATTAAATTTAGTGTCTGTGATTCTGAAATAGTGAAATAATTTTATTATTATAAATAACATAATAAGAAAATAATAATTTATTGTGATGTTTTCAAAATAAAATAATTCATAGCAATATGTAAATTGCTAATAAGAAATTATTTGTAGTGTTTCAAATTATGAAAACAAATAAGAATTTATAAAATATGTAAATATCATTTAGTGATAACAAAAATAACTTGAAAAATATTAAGAAGGGTTTTTCTATTAAATTTTTCATATGCAAAAATTGTTAATACAATTTAATTTTGTTGTTAAAATTGTTTTTCAAAACTCCCGCGATGAAAATATCATTCTTCATATGAGCAGTGAGCCTACTTTGCCTATGAAAGTGGTAGTAAGAAAGTCTACTTCATTGCCTGTACTACTACAGAGGGTTTTGTTGGATGTGATAAGAAATGGGAAATTGTTATCAGTGTATTTAAGCATGACAGGAGTGAAATTTTTTAACGAATTTCCTACCCTTCCCAGTGGCCAATTACTATTAGTTTAATTTATCTTAAAAGAAATTTTGGAAGCATTTTCCGTGACTTCTAACAGAGTTTTCATGAAAATGTGATTTAAATTCAAATCAATAGTCGCTAGCGCCATGTGTCACAAAAGCGTTCCTAAAACGAACTAAACTAAATTTCCAATCTCAATTCAGTCCCGTGTAACAGAACGAGAGGGAATGATAAACAAATTCCAATATTTCCAATGAAACGATTTTGACATTTCGTTTTCCCATGACTGGAACGTAACCTTAAATAGGAGAAAAGTCGATTGATTGCAATAAATAAACAGAAAGTGATAAGACGAAAAGTGTGTATTAAAAGTCCGGGAATTGGCAAATAATCAAATTCAAATGGTAAAATCGAAATGTAGAGGTGACGGAATTGAGAAAAGTAATAATTTTATATCAACTTCGAATGAGCACCGGAAAAATGGGCTCACAAAACGACGTCGAAAATTTTGGATTGTCAACAAAATCTGCGCTTAATCGGCTGCATGAAGAAATTCATAGCGTTTTACTGAATTATGAAGTAAAATTTAAGAATGAAAAGTATATCCAATTGCATAATGGTATGAATAATTAATAAAACAATTCAATGATTTCAGTGTTTTCCGCAAAATACAATCGTCATTTGTGAAACGCTATGACAGTCCCTTGGGTTGGTTCGCTACGCTTTGTACAATTTTATCAATAGTTTGCCTTTATGCGTGCGGACAGTATGTAGCAGCAACTATAATTTTATTAATACTAATAGCAAACTTATATTTTGTAATAAGAGAGAATAATTTAAGAAGAACTGAAATATTTCGTAAAATTCAAAAAGTTTTGGATGAAATTAAATTAGCTGGAGAGGATTTGTGTAGTGAATGGGAAAAGTGCAATTATCCTCATTTATGTTGTCCACTATCCCCTTGTGTAACATTGCAATGGACATATCGTGATGGTAATATTGTTAATTTGCCATGGGCTTTACTTGTACGAGGGGATTGTATTGTTATGCGTCCGGGACAAGTATCACCCGGTTTGTGTTCGGAAATGAATGGAAAACGGAAATTTAAAACAAACGAAACATATGGCATAACACAAGCTACAGATCCACCAGTTAAACCAACTGCCAGATCACCATTACCAGATTTAATATGTTGCCTAGAAAGTACACCATTTTTAGAGAATTTAAAGACAATTTTAGAGAATTTCTTAAACAGACCACCCACTATTTATAACCAACAACGATATTTAGTATGTTATATTTGACAAAATAATTGGATAATATTACTAAATTTGTTCAATTACAAACAGCTTGTCACTAAATACATACAACAGTGGGGATTTTTAGCATCTTTATTCACAACAATTTTAGCTGGTATTTTAAGATATTTTGGTGTCGTATTCACAGGTAAATAAATTGATTTAAGTAAAAGTTTTTGATAAACTAATATATGCTTGTAGATCAGAAAAAAATGCATTGGACAGAAATCTACTTAGAAGCGCCAGTATCAACAATAATTCCAATTCTTCCATTAATATTCCCTTTAATGTGGATTGCAATCAATTTATGGGGAATAGCACGTCTTGAGACGTTTTTATCAATACCACATCCAATGATGCCAACTGAAGCGCAAAAATCATTTCAAGAAGACTTAGATACACCAACATTTGATTTGGAAAACATATCATTACCACAAAAGCAAATATTAAGCTATTGGATATCACTTTGGAAAGGTTCTAGTAATTTATTGGGACGAAGTGCCAATGTTGTTCAAGTATTAGGATCAATCACAGCACTTTGTTGTGTTGATAAAAAAGGAATATTATCATGGCCAAATCCGACTGCAGAAAAAGTTTTCTTTCTACATAGTGCAGATGATAAGAATTCGGAGAAAAGTGAGACTAGCTTGGAATCAGAACAAACTAATAATAATACGGAAAAACCAGGAATTGTCTCCGAAGTATTGGATCTAACTCATGATCAACACTGCCCGTTTAAATTAGAATTTGATGATCACGAATGGAAGAATCACATATCATCGTTGAAACCTTTAGGTAATGATTATTACCGTTTCATATTCATATTATTACTTTTCTATTCTTGCTTTTTTAAGTTTTTCTTATTAAATTGCAGTCCTGTATGCAAGCTTTATAATTTATTTATGATTATAAGAAATGCATTTCAATCCCATTCGCCCATTTTTTACTTCTTGCGAGGAATAGATTGTTTTGCTATAAAACTATTATTGTTTTTCAGGTCTTGCTATTCTATTAAACACATGCAGTCCATTAACACATTCACACTACGCTCAGTTTTGCGGACACGTAACTGCTGTTGCAATGTTGGACAAAGATTTGGTACCAGTTACCAATCGGTACGCGATTGTTGAAACCAGTCTTAATAGCTTTATGCATGGGTATGTAGCAGTTGACATGCCGATAAATATTGCTTATTATTCAAAATTCAAATAATGAAATGATCATATTCTTATGAGCTTTGAAAAAGACAGAGAAATTAGAAGAACTATTAGGATATGGTCACTTTAAAAACATCACCATCGTCACAACTGAAGGATTGATTATTGATTTTTTTTTGTGTTTTTCAGCTTGACGCTGTATTGTCCAAAAGGAAGTACTTACTATATGCGTGTTAACTAGTTTTCAAATGTGTTTCTTTGACCCATACTTTTCAATTTGTTTTCGTTTTCCCACCTTACATCATCTTGAAGAAACTATATTAAAAACTTCGCCTTTTGTGTTGGGCTTTTCTCATCTGCTTTGTTACTTATTTTGTGTGGTGTTACTTTTTGTGGACATTCCTATTATTTTTGTATAGAATTGTTCAAAAATATGATTATGCTTGTCTATATAATTTAAACATTAAAACTTGTCACATAACCATATAAATACAATTGTATCAACTTGCTTCGTGATAATAATTTTTATATTCAAATTCAATTCATTTCAATACCGTATTGCTAATTATTTGCGTGTGGGATTATTTCTATTTGGTTAATTGGTTATATAGTAATAGTACAAATAAACTCCGATTTGTAACTAAATCTTCTTCATTTTCTAATAATAACTTTCACAACCCTTTAATGTAAATAGACTTGCTAATCGAAAGAAATCCAGTAAATCTTGTATAAATTTCTTTTAACGAATGTGTAACGAAAATATATTTTCTTTATTAAATAATCAATTCATCCGGATTAAAGGATTGAAAGTTACCACCACACTACATTCAGGAAGTATTAAGAAATTCATTTTCTAAAATTTATTTGTACTAGTTAATTTACTTTTAATTGATAAAACGAATCTGAATATCGCAACAATATAATTTTCTTGGTGTAAGGAACAGACCATAAAAGTTTACACCACTTTACAATGGATTAACCCCAAAGACTTCCTAGATTTAAAATAGTATCTTCCTAGATTTAAATATGAAGCTGTAGTCTGTTAACATGTTAGAAATTCAAGGTTCATGAAAATGTTTCCTACGTTTCTAGTGACTGTAGTTCCTTCGTCCTCTGCTTCGTTATGAATTTAATGAACGTGCTCACAAGAATTTTGAAGCTACTCGTAAAAGTTTAAACTCGACAGGAAAGATATCTATATGCTACATGATCTAAATGTACAGTGTCTACAAGGTTATAACAAGAACCTGAAAACTTGCTATCCACTTTTTCTTCTCACTAGGGAATATCCAAATAGAATTCTTTATAAACAGAAAGATTCATAATCATAAACTCTTTACATTTGTAGATAGTGTATTAGAAATAAGCAATCCAGTTTCATTGGTAGACAGATACATATCTATGGATGAAAGCGATGTAGATGCCGCATGACTGCACGTTTAGATAAGGACCAATTCATTTTTGTCAGTTGAAAATGTTACTTTCTGTTTTTTGGGATAGTTATATCTAATATCACATCATTCGAATCACCATTTTAGGATATATAAGCTCTGTTAAAAATGTGTTCATTTCAATTTTGTCATGAAAGTTATTATATATGAATTGATGTATTTCGTTTATCGAACTTTCACTGCTGTTCCTTAACATATTCATGAAATGTTCCTTTAGTTTTATTTTGTTAACTTTTCTGAAAAACCCATGTAAAAAGTTTTGAAATTTTTTGTATACATTTTTAGAATGAAAATGCTTTTTAACTTGTTTATATGAATGCGAAAATTGGGAAATGTAAAGCTATTTTTAATTTGAATCCACATAAATTATTTTAGTCGATGTCTCTGTGAACTGGCGAAACAAATTGGATTCACAACACATGCAACTGATATATTTTCCTTGGAAGGACAACTAGCTACATATCGTCATTTGGTAATGTGTTTTTAATATGTTAAGAAACTATTAATGACTTTATGCTAAATTTTTTAGCAACCGGATGTAGTTCGTCGTGACATACGTTTTGCCAGGCAGCTACAATTATCTTCCAAAGTGAAGGTTCCTTTTCCACATTCATTATCAGTAGTTTTAAGACAATCTCCTGGAGGATATTTGTCATTATTCACACAAGGAACAGCAGATATTGTGTTAGATTGCTGCGATGATTTTTGGGATGGTAAAGACTTGCGTCCACTGGGTCCACAGGAACGGAAACGAGCTCAAGATTTCTATCAGAGAAGTGCATTAACTGCATATTGTACAGCGTTTGCGTATCGTCCATTACGTCATGGGATTTATGGAGCATTGAGTGGGGCACAAAACGAAAATATTGCATATTTGGAGCTGCCACCTGAGACGAAGTGTAAAATGCAACATGTTGATAAGTCACATTGTGATTTCGAAGGCCATACGAAGTTAAGCCATTCAGTTAGTACAGATTCATTATTATTTTCTGAATCCAAAGATGAAGATATAGCTGATGTAGAAGGTTGTTTTGAGATGCAATGTCATCAAGTGTTTATTGGTATGGTAACAATGCAATATCAAGCACAAACAGACATTGTTCAATTAGTTGAAAGACTCGAACGTGCATGTATACGATTTGTACATTTCAGTAAAGAGAACGAACTGCGATCAAGAGTATTTTCGGAAAAAATGGGACTTGAATCTGGTTGGAATTGTCATATCTCGTTATTGAGTGAAGAAACCCACTCAAATCCACAATCTCCGAAAAGTTCTGGAAATTTTGAAGCTCATAACATTAGTCTCGGAAAAGACGGAGAGGAACACATCGGCGACGGCGATATGAATCATTTACTTGCTCCAGCAGGCCTAGAATCAACAAAGACATTGAGCTCTTCTGCTCCTGGAGCTATATCTAATCAAGAATGTAATTTGTTGAACATGAGTTCCCGACAAGGATCAAGTGATTCATTCGAAATGGAATATGAACATCAAGGATCACGAGATTCTGCTATGGAAGAAAATTGTCGATCGTTAAGCATCCTGACCGACAGTACGGAACAAAGTGCTCCGGTTAATTTCGACATGTCTAACCGGGCGAAATTACCACGCGGAATTGAAAACATACGACCGCATTTGGAAAAAGTAGATAATGTTCCACTACAAGTTTCACTATTTACAGACTGCTCAGCAGAAGCAACAAGAGAAATGTTGAGTATAATGCAATCGTATGGTGAAATAGTGGTTTGCATTGGATCAAGTGCAAGCAATTCAAATGCTGAAATATTCCTTCAAGCTGATTGTAGTATAGCTGTAGAACCACTTTATCCTCAGGTACATTAATGTTTAATATTTTCTTTACATTTATTAACTATTTTATTTATAGGTCTGTCAAGACATTCCCGCATACACAGAATCAAATATTTTAAATAATAAATTACGCTTAATTCGTTCAAATGCTGAAAAATCAAAAGAAAGCTTCCTTCCTTCAAACAGTATACACACATCACTTCTTAATAATAGCAATACAGTATCACCAATATATCTAAGTCGACTGTTAAACTCAATACCATGTTCGATATCAGTTTGTCGAGATGATCATTTTTCTATTGTATCGCTAATTGAATTGTCACGACGGTTTTCTTCTGGCCTTTGGAACTGTATTCAATTTTGGGCATGTTGCGGCTGTTCCCTTGCAGTTGTTAATATGTTAAGTGCCTGTCTATCGCTACCACCGATATATACACCAATAACTTTACTATATTTAATGTGCATTATGGTTCCTCTAATTTCACTGTCTTTGACACGAAGCGAAATGGATCCAAAAATTATGAATCGTGCTACTGGGAAAAAGCAAACCAGATTTGACTCGAGAGTTTTTGGTTTCGTTATTTGGTGCTATGGATGTAAATTTTCAACAGCAATTTTGGTTGTGGTATGTATTTGATATAATGCAGATCCATTAGAATATTTCATATCATTATTTTATAGACGTTATCTTATTGTACTTTTATGGCTCATCCAATTGAAATCCTGGACATTGATGAAAAGGAATACGACGTAAATTTAGAAATCGCACGTATATTTTCTCTCTTAGGAATTGTGCTACACTTTAGTAAGCCCAAACAAATTATTTTATAAAAATAATCCCTTTAGCATTTTCCTCATTTCCAGTAATTATTTCAATATCATTCGTTCATCGTGACCATTCGATTTGGCGTAAAAATCCATTTTCAAATATCATATGGATTTTATCATGTTTGAGCGTTGCAGTTATTCACGCAATAGTATGTGCATTGCAATTAAGTTTAAGCAATGCTATTCTATTTGAACAAGTCACACTTGTTTGGCCTGTCATACTTTTTATTTTGCTATCATCGATCATAAGTTTTCTCATTACGGAGATATGCAAATGGCAGGAGATAAAGTAATTTATATAATTTTTATTATATTCATCTGTTCCGACTCTAATCTCATACATTTTATATTTCAGAGTCAATTTGCGTTACCAAAGACGAGCTAGATTAGATTTCGGCACTAAACTAGGAATGAATTCACCATTTTGAAGAAATTAAAATACGACTGTTATGATTTTAATTTATTTGTATTTATATCAATGTTTTTTCTTGTCTATTATTTTTAAAATGTCTTTTTTGTCATTTAATTTTTGGAACCAGTGCCAGTGATTTCATATTTAATAATAATATATTTTACGACTGTAATAGTTTACTTTCACTTTTTGATTCATTTACTTGTTAGAAGTAAGTCAACAATGAATATTTTTTAAATTGTTTTCTGGTATATTAATTGCTAAATATATCGTAGTAAGATATCTTCAACATGTGTTCATTGCCTATATCCTTTAACCAAATCCAAGCGATGTGAAAGCCGAACTTTTTTGTCTTAGCATTGGATTTCCCTCAGGATAAAGATCCAAGAAATCCTAAGGCTTGAAAACTACATACAAATATCACACTGATCTCCCACTTCGGTTTGTCGTTTTATCTTTAATTCAAAGATTTTCGTTTACATTTCAAACATAAATATATTTTCAGATTCCATACAAAATACACAAAATCCATAAAAAAATAAAATGAGAAAAGCTGTAAACTTAATTGGTAAAATTTTAATAACTAATATTCTTAAAATTTATAAATACAAAAACAACTTTTGCTGCAATAACATTAACGAAATATTTACAGAAAACTATAAAACAAATTTACGTACTTTTAAAATAAATTTTTAAACTGGTCTTTGATATAATATTGATTCATATAACCACAAAGTTTTATTATATAATGTTGAATATAGAAAGGATTATACATTTTAGGAGAAAGAGCAACATTTATGCAGATAACTATGGTTAATATACAATAAAAAAGAACCAGTCAAGCTTGAACTGTATATAGAAATCTTATATGGAGCTATTATTGCAGTAAGAATACAGAAACATCAGTAATAAAGGATTCAATATGTATTTAACTTGAAAATTAGTAATGGCACAAGATAATCTAGAATCGCAAGCATTTTTCTTGTTGCGAAAAATATTTCAACGTTTTCACCCCCTAGGAACAAGTGCTTTGCGTTGCAAGCACTTACTTATCTACTTCTTGTTATATTATTCAGAATTTCATACAAATTGGTATCAATATATAAAAATTTTTAACATTTTACAAGAAAGAATTTAAATCGTACACTTGAATATATTGTGTACAACATTTTTAGAGGACAGTAGAACTATAGTAATTTACAGGTTAACTGTGTGTGATTCTACTTTTCAAGTATTAAGGTTAATATATCATTTTACAAAAGTCTAGTCTCATATAGCCCAAATAGACCTAGCACGTACTATGTCTAAAAATTTATGAAAAACAAATCATTTAATAAACAAATATGTTAGCAATGGTACATTGTAATGGTCATTATTTGTTTCATATCATTAAATAGCTAATTGAGTCATTTATTCACTAGTGGGCTTTTCGAAAACCTTAAAAATGTTTGAGAGTTCATCCAAAAGTGTTTCATAACGGAAGGCTACACGAATATCTGGTACATTAGTACGTGATATATCATTTCCAGGTACACCCTCACGTGTGTAGCTTGGACCCAACCAATGTTTCTTCATCTAGAAGGTATATTACCAATAATAAATATGAAAACAAAATGTTTCCTTGACGGAATTTACCTTATGCGGGAATCCACTCATTGAAACACTGTTGCGTGCTAATTCACACATGTCACATGAGCTAAGTTTCCACACTTGTGCTGCAATACTGTACTCTTCCATTAAAGGTTCCTAAAATAAGATATTTTATATAATATATTGTTTTCAATATTATTCCAAACATGGTTATACCTTAGTGAAGTGAAATTGTAAGGGATCATCTGTACTCAACGACACAATTAATCCACGTGCCAAATACTCCGGTAAAGGATTTCGATGATAATTTAAGAACAATGAATTATTCGACAATGGAGACATTGCAATACCAATTTGTGCTAAGTAATAAAGATATTGTAGTACTGGCACTTTTCTCAATAACAGACCGTGAGATATATTTTCAGCCATCAAAAATCCACAAACTAAATGCTGAACCGGTCCAGCTTCTCCGCAATGTGGACGTAGGACGAATGTGTTAAATCCACGCTCCCTAAAACAATTTCGATAACGATTTATGAACCATGATATTATTTGCAAACTTACTTCCTAAAATGGTTCAATACAGTCATATTGGCATACATGTAGTAAATGTAGTATGCATATGGAGGATTGTCTTCATCAGTCCAATCTTGAGGTGGTGCTATATCCTTATCGAACAACGGATTTTCAGGTTTAGATTCATCATCGACTGAGTCGAACCCAATCACATACTGTAAGAAACGATGCAATTCTGGGTGTGAGCTTGGATCGTTTGTTGCTTCGAATAGTGGTAAAAATATATTATCAATTATCTCTTGGAATGAGTTCATCAAGTTATTGGTCTTGAAGATGTCACTAAGAATTAATGATAATATTAGATAATTTCGAAGTAAATTTGATTATAAAATCTTACAATAATCTTGGAATTTGTATTAACCAGCGAATATTTGTTGAATAAACATCATAATCTATTGCCCACTTGGCTAATTTTTTCCATTCATCTCTGGATTTACCATAAATTGATAGACGCAATTCAGCGTTTTGGTATTTGGATTCTTCTAAGTCAAAAGCAACTTCCTGTAACGAGTTAAATAGCATGCAATTAGCACAAAACGCTCTTTTTTTAAACGTACCTTTATGATTTGCGCAAAGTATTTTCCATTTAAATAGTTATCAGTTTTCAAGAAAACTTCACGTAAACGAGATTCACCAATCGGGTTATATTTGGCATTGAATTTATCAAAACGATGGAAGGTATTTCTATCAGCATGTACATCTAACATATCAACTGTTAAATCATATGTTGTTAAGTTCATTGACTGGAAAACTTGGGCCAGAGTCATTGGTTGTCCTTTCGTTACTGTGACAACTTCGTCAGCATTGGTTTTCAATGTTTTCTTAATAAAACGCAATAGGTGTTTCTGATTCATGCAGGATGCCGCATGGATGTGAGTGTCAACTTTTCTACAATTTAAATAAAAAATTTTAGATTCTTCATAAATATGCCAACAAATCTATTACCTTATATTATAGAAATCACGGTGTGGAATAGCTTTCTGAGATGCCAGCTCACGGAGCTCGTTCAGCAAAACGTGTAATTGAAACTTTGAGTACAAATAGCTCAAACGACGATAGCAAAATGATTTCCTATACAAAATATTGAGAGCTTATAGCATTAATTTATTGGAATACTAATAACAATAATGCTACAACTATGAATGATAAGATGATAAGATGAGTTATGGACACTTGATGTTGAATGTGTTACTCACAATGGTCCATCAGCTATCATGGCACACAAGACCTGCATGTGTTGTACGAATGTCTCCAATTTTGGGTACTCAAAATTCAGGTGTTGTGTGCATTCCTAAAATTAAATATAAATTAAAATATTCATTTCATCTTTAATGTTATTTATGTAATACTTACAGCATCAGCAAACAAGTTAAAGACTCCATTTACAGATTTGATGGTGTAGCCTTTCGAGGGTGGAAATTCGATTTCCCAAGGATTTGACAAATTTATAGGTGGATCGATAGGATGATCTGGAAAATTATATTCAATCATTATAACAGAGTGCAAATTAAATTTTCACATTGTTCCACAGATAACACTGAAATTAATTTTAAAATAATCTTGTAAGAACTTAATACTTTTGCTTAACTTTATATATAATGGTTTTTCGGGTTCACTTAAACTAATTTAAAATTAATATCAAACCAGACGGGTCCTTCCGCTTTACAAAACACTTTGCTGTGGTTTTATGTTGAAACAAGGGTTTCTGCTTTGCGTTAGTAACAACCATGAAACAAACCCAGTAAAATTCTTGGAAAAGTGTATATAATGTTGTAGCGATTTGTAGTGTATCATGTACTGGAATAATTGTTTTCTTGTTATTAAATTTACGTGTCATGGCATTTGTTTCTTAGAATGGATAAGCTTTTGTGTAATCTCGAAATCTTTGTTCTTCCTCAGTTGGTATTAAAAACTTGGATGTAATTGATACTTTCACACATCAACGAAAACGATTAGCACAAAAATAAATCAAAATTAAAAACAAAAAAACAAATAAAAACAGCATTTTAGTTGTACAAAGGAATAATTAAATACTGTAACTTCTTGAAAGCATAACACCAGTTCCTTGAGAACAACCGTTTCGACGTTATTAAGGAAGTTATATAAAAACAAATGATATGATATTCGTTCATTTGATATGATTCGTTCGTTAATTATATGATTGGATTTCACGAACGAATTACCTTGAATGTTGGGCAGACTTATCTTGCGGATTAATTCTATAAAAACGTGTAGAAAATTGATCATAAATAAAAATGTATTAAAAAGAAAAATAATTAATATATTTCAATTAATAGTTATGAAATCATATGAAAAGTCTAATTTCTAAATAGGGTAAATTTCACTTACTCTCTAACTATGTGCAGAAAATTTTGAGTTAATCTGAGTACCAAATAAATTAATTTAAGTATCGCTTGGGGTTGGTTATATTTGAATTAAAGTTTATTCAATACCCTAAATGAAAAATATTACCTGCAATTGTTTGACGATCCTCATATTTGATGTGATTGAAACGATCTTTCTCATGAATTGATTTTAAAAATCTAGTTGTTGTGGTTGGAAATGATTGTTGGGATAAATCCATGTATCTTTCACGTAGTTCCAATGCTTGTATGACTAGACGTGAAGCACACTCTAAATCTTCTAGTGGAACTCCACTTGTATCTTCACCTGATATTGACACACGTTGGAAATGTGACACAAAGTCGACTTCATCCTGGGCAACGTGGTCGTCTGCTGCTGCTTCTGCTGCTACAGACTGTCTGTCACCCATAGCCCTGAAATGAAGACATAACTATAGACATGACTTGACTATAGAAAATAACTATTTCCACTAAGAAGAAGTCAAAGGTTTAAATCAACAAACTAAAATAGTGTCCACTAAAACACCGGATATAGTAAATCTGGATATTATTAAATTCATACCAACATTCTTGGCCTCCTCTCGCGAAAAACATTCGTGTTAATTAGCAGACTTGTATCTATTAATTAAAATTATACTCGTTAAAATGTAAATCACTAAGAGTCACTACTAATGCTAATGTCACTAAACAACGAATGTCCGAACTGTCTTTGTGGTTTCGTTACGTGGAACAATCGGACAAAGACTCTTGCATCCACATCGAATTGGAGCACAAAGTTTTCCATTATTCTCTCCTCAAAGGATTCCATAAACATTTGTTTAATGGAAAAACAAGAAGCTTAAAAAATTTGTTGTAAAGATTAAGAAGTAATTTTTACACTCCTTCAATAACACTTTGTACAAAACGCGATAACTCGGTTAGACAGTTTATTGAAGACAAATATTTACCACCCTGCAGAGAGCGCTTACAGTCTTACTAACAATTACGCTTATTAACTTCACTTAAGGGTTAGGGAATGATAAAACCATAGATTCAATTCAACTTAGACGACCAAAGTGCACTCAGTACAAAGTTCATTATTAAATGATATTTGGTTGTTAGTTGTCGTGCTGCACGATATTCAAATTAAAGACATTCTCTACTTATTTTATTGAAACCTTTTTGTGCAAAAAACTGGTGTTTCTTTAAGTAGTCATGACACGTTTTCTGTCTTTGTGAAAGGTTAACCTTTTTTCCCTGAAGTATATCACTGTGAACTTTTGCTCGGTTATACAAGTTTTGCGGCATTGTTCGCATGCAAATTTGCAAATACTTAAGGAACAAGGATAATTGATATTAAGTGTATTGTCACTTTAATTCTTTCTACTTTTCAGCGGCACGAGGCATTAATGATGATAAATTAGTGGGACAATTTATTACTGTTAGTACAAGAATTCTTAAGACTTTAGTCTTGAAACTTGACGCGTGCTGACAGTGTGATCACTCTAGCTATTGGGGTAGCAAACGAATATTCAAGTGTCACAGAAAAGGATGTCATTATCACAAGGAACTATCGTGCTACAACAATTGTACGGTCACCTCTATTTTTCTCATTTCTATTTGGATGAACATAAGCCCTTCGTGGAAATTCCAAAAGTGTAGTGGAAATTTTGTCACCTGTTTGTTCATTTGACTTTTGGTTACATGAAGTTTCACTTATTTTATCATAATATTGGTAATATGTCACACATACGAAAGCTGTTAAAATTTTCACAACTAGCAGTGACCGGCAACAAATTCCAGAAACATCCAGACTCATTTTCTCATGTGTTAGTGAGATCTGAATTAGTCCGGATCACTAAAATTGATCCGAAATGTTGAAAGGACAAATTGATTTATGTTGCGAATATTAATAAGAGAAAATTAAAATATAAGAAATAGCTTAATTTACCCAGAATGAAACCAACAGTCGTCGACTGTAGAATGTAGGTAATAAAATGATAGCATTTTCACTGTACAAAGAATGAATTACAAAATATTAAAATAACTTGAACTTGTCACTAATTTACTTTAAAACACTATCACAAGGGGGCACACCTACAATTGACATTAAATATAACACTTTATTCAGTCATTCTAATAATATTAACAAGTTGATAACGAAAATATTATGGAGTCCCGTACTGATTTCGAACTTGTCATATAAGCATTTTGAAATTGACTAAACTGGGGCAGGGTGTTCTGGTTTTAAAGTAAACTTTTCACATTATTTTCCGCGGATAACATGTGTGCGTAACAATTCTTTAGGGTGAAATTTGCCCTAGTGCAATAGTATAGTGTGACATTTCGTTATTTTTAAAACAGCTTTATATCATAATAACGAAGCCGTATTAAAGCTAACAAAATCGATTTAGCACTAACTCATCGCAATGGAATGAATTGCACCACAAAGCAATGAGGGAACCGAGTATATAATATACAATAATTACAACAAGTTCATGGATAGCCTAAAATCGTTTATATTATATACAACATTAAAATTTATTGTTTATTGTTTAACAAATGCTATTACTTACTTATGCAGCTGACGTTGGATTTGTAGCTTCTTCTCAATTTGTTCGATTGGAAATTGTGGCACTTCATATGGTGCTGAGATTTCGTTTGGCAGCGCTGGTCTTTCTCCATTTTCTGTTGGTTGTAGTTGACCTATTAGTGATGATGGAGAGTCACTGCCTGCAATTTAATAAAATGCGTCAGTCAAAAACTAACAGCGTCAGAAGTGAAACTATTCTCGGCGTCTCCGCTTTGTGCGGATCTTCGTAAACTTTTTCCGCTTCTCTCACTCTGCTTAAGTAAATGTCAGTGAGAAAAAGACAAGGAGTTTAACAGATTTGTTATCTCTACGAGTGAACTCATGCCAAAACTCCTATTGTGTCCCATAAAAAGTTTCACTTCAAAAATTCAATTCTAGAAATTAATCCAAAAACAGATAGAAACAATTTCTTTTCTTAAAAAACTTCACTAGAATTAAATTGTTTTTAAGAAAATAGACAAAATTGGAAATTCTTCAATTATAATTGAATCAATTTTTGTTCATTTCTATCAAATGTTACTTCAAAGAAATTAAATTGGAAAATTGTCTTGTGAATTTAATAGGTTAATCGTTCGAAATTTATCTCGAAAGTTATTTAATCAGATATTAGTTATATCAACTACAAATAACTTGGATTTAAGAAACCAAGGAAATGTTTTCAGAACATTTCAACTTCATATCTTGTGGTTTATTACTTGGTGATTATCATCATTATGGGATATATTATAAATGATATCTGAGTAGATTTATTCGGTAATTAAAAATCGATCGTATTTAGTACCAATCGTTAAGAAAAATTAGTTCAACGAAGAGTAGCTCTCAGTTTTCTGAACAAATCTCATAAAAATCTCATCTCAAATAATGTTACACACAACATCAGGTTTATCCCTTATCAATTGCATCAATTTCAAAACCCATATCCTATATTATAGTTTATTAGCTTATCACTAAAACAGGACGAACTAAGAATTGTAATCTTCTCAAAGTAGTTTAATGCGGAATCTTTCAGTATTGATAACCAGTAGTTAAAGGTAAATGGAATTTTTAAATGAATATGGCGAAAATTCTAAAGAATTTCAAAAGCAAATTATCGAAAAAGCTAATAGAATTTAATTAAACTTTTCGAACAACATTTTCAGAACTAATTCAATGTGGCGCCACAAAATTTCAGTTTATCACCAGTCAAAGTGGAAAATGGAAAATTTGCATAATATGATATTTTCCTTTCAATGTATGACTATCGACGCTTTTATTTGAATGCAATATATTTGCAATAAATGATGCTATATTGAGTGCATAGCAACAATTAGATTTTATGCATTTCCTGTAAAATGCATTCAAAATGTGTTTCCATTCGAAGTGATGATTTGTTTATGCAAATCAACTTTAAGTAGTTTATTTAATGGTTTATTGTTTTAACACCGAAAAGGTTTCATTAAATTATTAATACTTTTTTGGATTAACTACCTTCACTTTCACTTATATTACTCATACTCTTCTTACGGGCGAACAGTTTTTCGTAAATTAACAAACGTTGAGACAAGTCCACTTCGTTGAAATTCATAATTATTTGTTAAAACCAATTACTTTCATGTCACAAATTTGTTTATTTTATCAGTTCGATCGCATGCGTTTAAGTCGCAGTCACAACTAAACGAGAGGAAGTATCAGCATCCACTACGAGATATTGAGGAGATTTCTGTATCAAGTAAACATGTACCTTGTCTCAAAAACGTTATCAAAAGCAAACGTTTCTCTCGAACAATGTACTGGACCTAAGACTCAATTTAGACTCAATTGACCTTCATTTAGTTAACAATTATTGAAAACAATTTTCTAATAAATCAAAAAATTTTCAAACATGTCATCAATATCTATTTAAAATATGTCGATTAATGAAAAACACTGAAACTGACAACGACACAATTTCACGCTAAACTGCTTGACTCGTGAAAATCTGGCGACCATGTTTAAGCGATTATATTATTTCAAAACGTTATATTATGCAAATGCAAATTATCGTATTTATATAATATCATTATAAAATCAAACATGATAAATAGGTTGCTACTATCAAAGTTGAAATTGTTTGAACCGCAAAAATGATGTACTTGTTTATGGCATCCAATGAGATAACCAACAAAACCATGTATGATTTTTCAAACTAATATTATATGTATTAAATGAGCAATATTATCAAAACCTATAAATCTCTGAAAGGGTTTCAGCAATTTTGTATATATCTCCTCAATACTTGAGTTCTTGAGACTTTTCCAATTAAATCCACCAGTCTGACGGTATTATACATATTTATATCAGATTATATGATATGGACTCCTAATAAATCAAGTTTTCTTGTCCTTCAACCATGAGTGCATTAGCCTTGTGAGATATCCTTGTAAAAAGGACGAAAGATTTCAGCGTAAATGTCATACCAAAATCATCTGAAACTCTCAAGAAAACAAAATTTTTTAAAAATGTCAAGAACACTTTGTTGTGTATTGAAACTTTCTATTTTTGAAAGCACATACTCGTATCTCGTAATTAGCGTTTGGGGCAAATATCTAAAAACAAATAAATTACCGTGGCTTTCGAGCGACACCAAATGTTTGTTCAAAAACTGAACTGTTTATTTATAGAAATAAACTTTTAAATTATTAGTCATAACTAAGTGACAGGCATTACTAAAGTGCTAATATATCAATATTCATTTCGATGCATTTGAAAATGCGCTAATTACCAATAAATTAAAGATGTCATTGAGTTAAACTCTGTGGTAATAGCACTTACTCATGGTGATTTCATACAATCATGCAATTTGATTTTGGTTATTGCACAATTTCAATGAGATTTAGCATAATTATTTGAAATTGATTTATTTCAAAGTCGTTTTTAACAACTGAAGACCCTCGAGTGTCGTTGAAAAGCTTAAAATTATTCAACTTGAAATTTGTTAATAATAACTTTAACTTACTCATAATCTCATCAAAGTCAAATTGTGACTTGATGACATGCGGACTTTTTGGCTTTTTCGATGTGTAATCCAGAGTCGGGTTGACCAAGGACTCGTCTGAGTCTATCCTGTGCAGAACACCACGAGCACTCATTTTAAATACAATTAATCACTTTCACTGACTTTTATTCAATACACTTTTTTAATTCTCGTTAATGACTTTTGAGGTATTCAAGTATGAAGTGATAAATTCTGTAAAACACGAAGCAATTTAAGGGTTTATTCCAAATGATTCACTCTCATGTGACCGATGAATCACTGTAATGATATTTTGTTTTCAATTTAAATCAAAACAAAGGTATGACACCTTTGTGATGTTTGTGTAATTTCTGGAAATTCGTTCTAAAAATAACGTAGCGCAAGGTCACTCAATGTCAGTTCAACGAAGATGTGACTTGATGCTAGTAGTTGATTCAATTTTCGGGAGAATACCCCATAGATAACAACTGTCTACTTGAAAGTATAGTGTAATACTCAAATTTGATAAACAAAAGTTAGATAAAACTTTATCAACAAAACTTCAAAGTTGGTGGTGTTTTTATCGTCATGATTATGATCAATGTTAACACAAAACCTTTACTCAATGCAACACAATATATATAACAATACTTTTACACTTCAACACGGAACAAATTGACTGAATTTTAACAGAAAAAACTTTTCCGTTTAACCTAAATCCTGAATTTTATGCTTAATAAAATGACAGCTGGCCAATGAATGTTCCAAAGCAGACTGCTCTGATGAAAGTTTTCTACAGCAACGAAGCTATATCACGTGATATCCGAGAAACTTATCACAAATGGGTGTTAACAGTATTAGATAAGTGACGAAAATGAATTTAGCAAGTGAGATATCAAGGCAACAAATCGTGAAGTATGACGACAAAACCTCTTCAAACCATATTGCATTCGAGTGTCGTGTACAAGCACGCTGGTCTTGCAACAAATAATATTATTTTGAATAAGACAAAAATTTTGGCGTCAATTGGAATTCATTTCTATTAAAGTCAAGCTCTAACGTCTTTTGCAAATAATGAATGAACGGTTTCTGTGCATTGAAGTGGTTGAACCCGAAGCGAGCCAACACGTGAATTCTTCTTGATATGAAGCACTGAATAGATGCATCAAGATGAATGACAGGAGCCGAAATAGCTTCAAGCTCATCAGGTGGCAAAGATTCTAAGGTATCTTGCAGATCCACCAACAACATGGTTTGTTCAATATACTTTCATGGCGCCACATGATGAGGACGACAACCAAACAGTCCAAGAACCTTTGGTCAAAGTTTATTCAACTTTGAACGGATATATAGTAGTTCTCTTGCTCCTGGATCTCCAAATAACAAAAGTTTTGTTAAGACAATACAATGACTAATATGGAATATTTATTTTTTGGCAATAATACAAAATGATTATCATCAAAAGGAAATGTCGACATTATAGAAATTTTGATTTTTTCGGTGTGGCGCCATATGGCTGGCTGCTGGAAAAATTGTGATATGTATCAGAAATGGGGCTCTATTTTGTCTCCAGTGAATGTTAAATATGTATTCTAAGGGTATATGGAGCAGCTTAAAACTTTAACAAATGCAACAGGTTCTCTCAAAGGCAATCACTCAACGTTCCTTTGCTTTACATACAATGAATCACCTCATTATGGTAAGAAAAGTAAATTTTGTGCTGTTAAATTATTTCGGGAAAAGCACAATTGAACAACGTAAATTTCAAACACAAATAACAAAATGATTTTCATGAAATTTCCACAAGTTTTCCAACATTAAAATTTGCTAAAGAAAAACGTAAACAAGCCCACCCACACAAAAGTTCAATGTCAACATAAAAATTTTCCGTTCCACGTAAAACCACCGTGATACTCAAGAATGCGACGAAAAACTCTTCAAGTAAACACCGGTGTCGTGGAAAATCAATAAATTTTCCGATAACGAAATTTAACTTTAAGAAATTTTCGTATTTTTTCGATTGCTAAGCATTTTCCCTTGCAAAGTACATAGTTATATGTATGCCACAAATGGTTAGGAAATGTTCTACGCATCTCTTTATGCGAATTTGAATTATCATCAAGCATAACCTCACTTCTTCCGAGAAATTTAACACACTTATCGGGGTTTTGTTTAAGTGAAGTTTGCAAATTGAGCTTTACACAAGCTTCGTTATATAACACAATTAGAAAATGCACTTTTAACACAAAAACTCTTCAACTGTTGCACACAAGATTTATAATTAAATGTTAATTAATAAAATTACGTTAAGTGAATTTTCCGAAGACAAATAGAAAGAAAATTTAATTTTTCCTCAAGAGAAAAAATTTTCACAACCGTAAAGTGAAAAACTTTCTATTTGATTGAACAGGATCAGACAACAAGCGACAGACTGACACAAAATTTTAGCGTTTACCGAAACAAAGCGGTTTCATTGGAAGGAAAGAGAGAACAATTGATTTGTTTTTATTTTTTTTATATATTCTACAAATAATTTTTAACCTCTAATTAGCGGCGCAGTCAGTCCGGGTACAACAAAGACTACATCGTACCAAAAATAACCGAGAGATGGGCAACTACCCAAAAAAAACCTTGTATGAGAGACAATAACAGCGCCTCTCTCTGAATGTGGGCTACAAGCAAATGGATGACATCACAAGAGAGAGAGAGAGAACAACAAACAGGTGACACTGCCACTGCCGGGTGTTCTTAATCAGGCGCTTGAAGTGGCCCCAAAATAGCTTCAAGTTAGTGCATCATATCACCACGTGTCTGGGGGACACCTCCATTGGCACAATACAAAGTGAGTTTGTTGGTTTGTCTACCTGGTTGTATTTTTGGAGGTATGTGGCTCGTGGAAGTGTTATTGAGAAGTTACTTAGCAACATTCTAACAATTAGGGACAATTTTGGGCATACATAGTCGCGTTGTTTGGATCTGGGACATGCTTCTTTGGCAGGTGTCGGTGTTTTTTTGGTGAGAAGTCAAATGAGTTATATTGTATAAATAACATTAGCATACACAATAGAACACAAGGAATATGATGTAACCTTTTGTCTAAATCACCGTGAAATCATAAATCGGCTAATCATCTCATTCAGTACAAGTGGGTTTGGGTTATATGAGGTTAAGGCTCACATGAAAATCGAATTTTCCTGGAAGGAATCTTTATTAGCGGAGAATTGCCAGTGATGAAAACAAAAGCTAAAATTAAACTTTTAGATAAACAAAAATTGAAATTATTTTGAGATTTTTAGCTTATATCGTGTCACAAGTACACCAAGCTTTGCAATAACAACATAAATGTCCTGAGCGGTTAATAAGATTTTGGCAAGAAAACCCTTTGATCTGATATTTCTTTTGGCGAAAACTCTAAAACGATGCCAACTTTTGGTGGAAACGAGAAACGATCAACGACCTCCCACAAGGTAATCAATAAATTATTATGACTTTAAAATTTTTAATTTTAACTTTATTTGAAAATGAGAATATATTAGAGTACATACTCAAGTTTTGGAATTATAAGCAAAGTATGAAAAACACTTTGGGTAAAACCTGAATTTTACAAAAAAAAATAAAAATTGATAGATATTTATGACGTCATGTGGAAAATAATTTTCACCGCTTTCAGAGAGTGAATACCATTCTCCGGCGAATGAAATTCATTTTCTGCTTCACAACCATTAGGATTTTATATATTAAGATAAAAAACTCTCTAATCGCTTGTTCTACCATTGGAGATAGAAGTGCATTTCTTTTGCAGAGGCTAAAGCACACACTCTCTACAATTTATTGACAAACATGATCAATGTCCGCGCGGCAACGGACGTGACCGAACTTCTGAGAAATTTGGCGCCAAACCTACATTTATACATTGTAGCTAGAAATGTTCGCGTGACATTTTTGTCGGGAGTTTGCATTTCAATTTATTTTTGACAATTGTTTTTATTATCTGAGTTTTGTATGTAGCACTGAATATTTCATGTACTTTGACTTATCGTGTTTCACAAAATTGAAGTAAACAATTTATTTCACTTAAATTTGTTATTTATGTAGATTGTGATAATGCCTGTCACTCACAGAAATTTCCGAAAACCTAATAACACTAACACTATTTTATCTCAAACGGAAATTGTGAGAACATTATTGAAGATCTGGTTTGAGAATTTGAAGAAGGGTAGGCAATGATTCTCACCACCTAAAATTTCAAATCACAAATTTGACATTTGTACCATAACTAAATTTGACGTTTGTAGCAAATCGAAAGGACGTTATTCCAAAATGCTCTCAGTATAAATGAGACGACAGTAGTCTAAACAGTTAAAAAGGATCATGAGAGATAGTCTGACAAAGTGTCATATCTCCTAAATAAAATATCTTGTAGATAAATGAGTAGCCTCCAAGATAAACCGAAATTAATTTCCAAACGTGAACTGCAAAGTGTCGGCAAGTGTTGCTTAAGTTTAAAATGTTTGTCTAATTAGGTTAAGAATGCATAAAATTTATTCTTAAAATGAGACGTAATTTTTCGGGTAATGTTTAACAGACCGACTAAAGAAATTAGATTGCCAAAACTGTCCGCACTTCATGAGTGATTAATTACTTCAAGTGCTTCTGCTGACAATTATTTGTCATTTAAAGCGAAAGTGGCAATTTGAAAATTGCATCTTTTCCCATAATTACTAACAGAGGTATCTTGAATTCGTGTACACATGTATGATTCACGAAAACGTATTTTCAATAACCATCGTCTGATAAAAGATAAAAATTTAAAGGATGAGGGAATTCAGCATCTTATCATAAATTTACGATCGTTGAAGGTTTCTCTTGAATATAGCCTAATGTCACTCGAATCAAGAAGTTGTTTAGCCAATTTCCAAGTACTTAAACAATTGCATTAAATGTATTTAAAATGTTTCTCATCATGTGGCTAGTCAGCATTAATCCAATTACTATCTCCCAGCATGATAGTCTAGTTATCCAATAATCCAGTATCACATATATTGGATTGCATTGAATTGAATGGTATAATTGAAAAATTACTTACATCTCTTCAATGTGACTGGAATTACATTTTGTAGAATCATGACGCAGACAAGGGTACAATATGATATGCTGCAAGGAAATAGCAAGTGTTGGGTGGATGGTTTGCTTGCAGTAAAACACGCCTTTGAAATTTTGATTTGAAAGTATTATAATATTCAATAGTGAATACAGTGATACCTCGAGAGACGAGTCTAATTCGTTCCATAACCTTACTCGTATTTCAAAGCAATTTTCCCCGTTCAAATTAATTGAAATGCCATTAATACGTTCCAGACTTGTAGTTATAAATGACAAATAAAAACCTAATAAAGGAGAGTGTAAACTGGTTTTATAAAGTGTATTTGTATTTTGGTCACTCAAATGCAACTTACACACAACTAAAATGTTACGGTAAGCTTAATTTTAGTCACTGATTTTCTCTTCACTGGTCTTTGCCTTTTTTGCCAATGTGGTCAACTGATCCGGTCTCGAATGAAGTCCCCTGTCAACTGAACTTTGTTGACATGTCCGTAGTTTGGTTGTCGTGAGTCAATTGTACTGTGCGCGAATGACTTCCTTTGTCTGGCGATTATGTTTTGGTTTTCACGAGACTGCTCAAAGGCTATAACACGCATTTTGTCTTATCATAATCATTAAAAACTTATCAAAATTCGTCGTAGGATTTTATTATTTATTTGCTACATACTCCGATCGACAAAAGCATTAATACTTTATATGATGTCACGAAATAGCCGCAAATCAATTTAAAAACTGAAAACACTCATTGCGCAACATAAATTATGACTCCACAATTTATTGCACTATTATGTTTGCATGATTTACACAACCAAATGAAAAATCGATTGTGCCTAATGGCATATTCCTTCTGTGGGTGTGATAACCCGAATAAGTTTCATAGAACCCAACAAATAACGGTCGAATTATTGAACTTTTCTCGGCAATAAGTTTTCCTTGGACAGGAAAATTCCGAAAATAGAATAATTGCCAACGACAGTAATTGATTGCGAGTTTGAACTTAGTAAACACCAGAAATCAACTTCTATTGGCGACATGCTGAGCTGAACGAAACTAGAATCTATCTTCTAATAGAAACTCTTTTGGACAACCTTTAACCTTTGAAGACAGGACAATTCTGACCTGCAAGGCGCAGAGACCAAGTTCTGTGTAAAATTACTTCATCCAAAATCCGTGTTTACATGAACTCAACTTAATATAACGTCGAAACTGTTATCATTACTTTGATGAATATTCATTGTGGAATTTTTTTCTAGAAATAATAAATTATTTAAAATAAAATGAAATAAAAATACAGATAAGAACTTAATCCAAAAATATCGTAGTCTACCATATTTCTGTCCCTGTTTATCGCGATTGATAAGAATACCAGGGATTAGTACAAAAGACAAATTAACAATTTATTCACCTGATAACGTTTCTTGGTACACCCAGGAACATGCTTTGTTTCGATTTGCTTCACATTATATTTCATTTCAAAACAGGTCAAAGGTTGAGACCAATTGCTGGACCAAATAGTAAGTGAGATAAACAGTTGAACTGTTGGTAGTTTGGGATTTTACAATTTATGGAAATGATATCAAACGCAAAGGGTTATTAATATATAGTTTTTCTTTTTGAGCCCTAGTTAATACGACACGACATTTTATCGTCTTGTGCGACTTTGTTGGCGAGGAAGGCATTTTATCGTCTTAAAACATTCTTGCTGATGTGGAAATGAAACAGACGTCACAGTAGTATGTGTCTTCAGTATCACATATTTGACACATTTTGAAGGTATTACTTTCTACTTCAATAAATTCACAGATATTCTGCGTGTTGTGGAACCATTCGAACGTTTCCAGCTTAAATTATATCACAATTATTTCAGCAAAGTTCCAACGCAATAACTGAACTAAAGGGGTATCATAAAATAACACCTTCCCTTTTTTCACTCCCATTGAGAACGTGTGAACTTTGTTCCTCAGTTCATGACCCCGTGCTAAAGGTTGAGTTTGATGGAGCATTCAATGTAAATAGAGAATCTTCAACTAACGCGCAATTTACCTTTGAACAAAATTTTGAAGTGTGGGTCAAATCGATTGAAATGAAATAATGTTTTCACAAACAATTTTCCAAAAATTTCATAAATTATATTTTCCCAGAATGTCTTTTATCTAATAAGGTTGTGAATTGAATCGTAATTGCCATAGGTACCATGTCTTCTATAGGTATTCTTCTGGAACGAAGTTAAAAGGTTAAGTATCCTGGGAAGTACAAAAGCTTAAGCATCGATTCTGTAGAGCAAAGTTTCTTGAAGACACTTGACTAGTGATGATATAAAGAATGTATTGTATGAAAAGTATCTTTAGTAAATTTAAATATTTACTTGTTCTCAGAATGAATTCCCCAAATATCGTTTCGATGAAGTGCCAATTTTGCCTCGAGCAGATAAACTGAATACACCAGATATTGGAAATGAGTTTTGCTACAGATTCGATGTGGATAAGAATTCCAATTAAAATGGGTAGTAAAACCACAAAATTCACAAATAATTGCTTCTGATGGGGCATTCAAGCATATGAAAAACCCTCCTTTCACTTTCCACAGCTGCTCAGCTTCACGGCTCCACATTACGGTCCAGTTTTCAGTCTGGAGTCAGTGACGTGTTTGAAACATGATGACGCATTGATCAGCTGTCTGCTGGCATACCAGGAAACTTGAAGCATCGATGGATTTCATTCAAAAAATGGGCAAAACTAAATTAATCAAACTGATTAACTCCAGCATGAATCAAAATTGCGTGTTTTCTGCTTGTGCCCATTACAGTACAACATGCTCCACGCCTTGCGCATTGCGGACCATGCTGGCAGACGGGCCCCATATAAAATGTATTAAATTGCAAGTGTCAAAATAGTTGGTGCAATCAAAACCAGGTTGTTTGTATGCAAAATTCAAGGAATCCATTCAATGTTTTATGATGAGAAATTGAATGAGGAACACCTTGTACTCACCTTCTTTCGATTTTGTTTCGTGAAAATCCATCTCCATGTCTACGTCAAATGCGAAATTCTTCACCACGTAGTCGTCAGATCTAGAGCCCATTTTGAAAGACACTTGCAACGCACCACTAAGTGGTTTTGTATCTCCACCACCTAATTGGATTCACGAAACACTTTCGTTTGTCAGAATGCACTGGGAATGAGTTGGAAAAATTCACTTTCTCTATTCGAGACGATTTTAATTAATACACTTTTTCAAAATTCACGATTTTCACTCAAAAATTTGTTTTTATTTTCCGTAAAATTGTAAAAAAATTTCTTTAATTTCTTACGATTCCAATTTAACTCTACGTCACTTGTCCACGGTTCTCATTGGACTGTATTTCCCAAAATGGGAGAACCATTTGGAACTTGTGTTGTGAATGCGATTCGAATTGAAACGAAACATTGATGTTTCGTTTCTAATTGTTCCGTTTGTTGCGTGCAGTTTTCGCTGGTATCGCCCTTTTCGTCTCCGACCGTTTTGTTTTGTTTTGATAAATCAGCTGTTGATGGGCTACTTGTAAACACAGAGCAGTCCCTGCATCCATGGCACTGCCAACCATGAATTCTGGTGTTTTGATTCCATAAAATAACTAAATTTTCTGAGTATAACTTTACCAGCAATAACTGAGATATTTGAGTAAATTCCAATTTCTTAACGGGGTAGTAAGGCTAATTCGGTACAAAAAAAGCATATTTTCTGTGATTAGTAGGTACCTACATAACAAAGTGGCATTCAAAGAATATTCTCTGAAATTTTCATTATCTTTTATGAAGAAATGAGGCAAATCTGGTGTCCCTCATACCTAACTGAATCAATTAAAATCAGAATGATTCCATTTGTAAATAAGTTTTTGCATGAAATAATGTCGCGTTTTCTTTCATTTTTTACTGCACTCAGAAGTCAAAATAAAAAAAAAGGAAATTATATGAAGAAAATACCTTACTACCTACATTCTGAAGCTTTCTTAGCAAGATGTATAGACTTTAATGCAGACTGGTTATATCAAACCAATTCTGGAGGATCTAGGAACTGTCACTGCTATAGCGAAAACGTACTGATGAAGTCCAGTAATCTAATATTTTATATCTTATCATCCTGTTATCGCCAGGTAAAATACAAGATATTCACGTCATTTTTACTGCCTTCGTTCTTGTTAATACAGTACAACCTGTTGCAATAACCAAGTAAAACATTTCAATAGCTAGGAAGGAAGACAGAAAGTGACGTTACCCGTTTTATACATATATTTCTGCTATCACTCTATATATCATATATAAACATGAATATATGGATCTTATTCTACAGCTAGTTGCGTTTATCGAGGTTATTCTGTATGGTATATAGTTATACAAGTGACAAGGCGTTGAAAAGAGTTTAACCATTATAACTTCATCTTATTAACGAAATCAATAGGTTATAATAAATTTGTGAAGTTATTTCCATATTCTATGAATTGCAAAAGTAATCACGAATAACTTTAAACACTCTTCTAATTTCATGATTAAAATAGAACTTGTTGATTCAAAAGAGGAAAACAATTTTAAAATTTCATTAAAATTTTATTCAATTAATGTTTTAATACTTTTATGATAATTAAAGTACAACATATAGTAAACGCATGAGTTGTTCATGAACGAAAATAAATTATTTAACTTAACTTATTAACTTAACATTATATATTAATGAAAAAAAAAATATATAAGAATAATTGTATATTTTAGCTAAGTAAATATGTTTTTTACTCAAATATGCCGACTTCTCAGTTCAAAATTATCTCTTAGAGACTGCTGTGAAGGATTCCTGCTTTCATAGCGCCATGTTGAACTGGATTCGGCATAATTGTCACGCAGTCTACCGAATTTCTTCAGTTCATCTTCATCAAGTAGCCATTCTTTACCTTGAGTAACTCTTGTAATGTATGACAGAAGAAATTCTTTATCTTTAGCTTCTAAGTATAACAAGTCCTTTAATAGTTTAACCATGGCAACTCTCGCACGAGATTTCGCACGAAGATAATAGACTATCACAACCATTGTTAGTAAAATACCGCCTAAAACAGCTGGACGAGCTATGAAAGTAACAGCTCGCCATATCCAATGATTTCTACGTAATGCAAGTACACCATCGACGAATATTTGGAACATGTATGCATGGCCTCGGAATGGACCACATTTTTCACTAACAGGAACTCTGTAATTAAGATAATTATTAAAAATTCTCAATTATGTTCATGGTAATTTTACTCACTGTGTCATGATGTAGCCAAGAGATACTAACACACCCAATAGGGATAGAAATGTAATAACGAGGTAAAGAGTTTGTGTTTGTGCAGATCTCCACATTTTCGATGGAGGTTTTGAAAAATAAATCAATGTAATTTTTTTGATATAAAATGTCAAAAACATTTTAATCGTTACGACTAGAGCAAGCATAGGCGAGAAAAGAAGTCCAACCCAGAGAAGGGTTTGATTAAATACTAGTCCCAGACTTTTACGTGATATGTCGAACTCAGCTTTACCTAATTTTGGAAACCATTTTCTATAAAAACAAAAACGTTCTGTTAAATAAAGGATTCCAAGTTTTGTATTGAATTTCTATTACCTTGTTAAAATTGTTCGGATACATTCCACTATGGCTGGTGCAACCACAGCAATCAAGAAATCAACAATCATAAGGCGGTAGATCTCTTGACCAATTGATGTTTCCCAACACTGCAAAGCAGTGAACAATTAAGACCAATTATTCTAATTCTTCGAAAAATTCTTACCCCTGATCGACTCCTAGATAACCAGAAAGCGACTAAGACGCCGATAACCACTGCTTCAAGAATGAAGTTTCTCATTAATGTTATGTGAAGGGCTCTTTTGGCAGAACTGTAGTCTTCCATTCTGTTAAAAAATATACTTTCATTTACAAATACAAATTGTCTCAGAAGATAATTACGTAGAAATCCAAGAAAAGAACGTTTGTAAAACAAACATTGCTCCATTAACAGCCAGAGATAAATAAAGAACACTCCACTTGGAAGAATACGATTCATCGTCATAGTTCTGAAATGTAGTTTAATCAGTATCACACAAAGTGAGGATATATGTGAATTGATTGAAATAAACCTGCAATAGCAGCCACATAGACGTTCCAAATCCGGCAAGCATCGCTCCGACTAGAAAATGAGCTGTAATTTGTGAGGCAACATTCCAAAATCGTCTCAATTTCGTGATGGGTTCCTTCACGTGATTGATTTCATGCAGAAATTCTCTTAATTCATTAAATATGTTAATTTGTTTCAGATACGCAGCATTCGCATTTGATATTCCAAAGTCCCAAGAACAGAATATCTTATGAGAGAACATGTTTGTAACACCTCCTGACGTTTCGATAAAGCTCCTACGATATGATCTGGCCATGCTAAATACAAATATGATCATTCATTCACATAAAACTCATACGAATTAATTTGAATTTTACCTGCTAGATATTATAATAAATGTAGAAATATAAATACACAGCATTGTCATGAAATATGCATGAGGAAGACTGTATTTATGCGGTGGGTTAATCTCGAATGTCATATTTGTGTAAGCACCGTAAAATAGTATTGAATTTTTTATGTAGCCCTGAAATAACAAATTACTCATAAGTGGTTATGGAAGATTACTCAAAGATTTACCTCTGCTGTTAATATATCTGATGCTCTGAATGCAATTTTAGTAAAATTAGTCGATGGACTATTTGCATTTTCTATTGTTTCGTACAGAATTTGCGGTAATGTTATAAAACCAAAAGTGAATACTAATAAAAATATATTCAGTAAGAATAACCATCGTAAGAATTTAAAATATGTTCCAACACTGCTGCCAAAATGACCTTCAATTTCTTTCATAGGTCCATACCACAATTCGATACTGCTGAAGTCACTCCTAATCGTATTGAAAAGCCTTACAAAATATATCACAAAACGATATTTGAAGCGTTTCAAAAGACCAATGGTATGTCTTCGGGAATGTCCCGTAACACTTCTAGCTAGTTTGTCTTTAATTTGACGCTTCACTGTTAAGGAGTGTGGAAGAGCACGGATCGTATCCCTGAAAAATGTTATCGTTAAACAAAATATAATCTGTTTGTTAAAACTATAATTACATTCTTAGCTGCTCTCCGTGTGCACTGTCTTCCATGAGGTGGTCATGCTGTTCAATCTCCTCAGCCAACTGCTCTGCCTCCAAGTTATTTGGAGCCAAAAGAGCTCCATCGATGGCAAACACTTTAAGATATAAAACGATATTTCCGTAAAAGTTCTTTAAGATAATTATTTAATTCATATTATGAATAGTCTTATGGACAAAATACGATTAATATTGAATCCACTAGTCGTCTATAAAAGTTAATAAGCTTGTGCTATTATTTAAATGAGCGGAAGTATCTGAAGTCCGCCACTTGCGTGTAGTTTAGAGTGTTCATATTTGTTTAAATTTTAAATTGTTTGTTATGACTTCGTGTCGTCTATTTCCGGTCTCTATCAAACATACCCTTTCTGGATGGTAGTCGATAAATGGTCTTTTCCCTTACACTTCTTTTGCCTTTATCGAATTTGGTAAGATTCTGCGACCATCGACGCACCTAAAACAGATTTGAATAAGTGAGATGTAACTTTTTGTTCATAATTATTGAATTAATTAGATAAAATTATCAGTGCGACACATGAAGAGATAATTGCATACCATATTGCTGGGCGTTCCAACCCGATTCTCCACAAGCGAGTCTTCATTTTGTGTGAAACGGAAATTAGTCTGGTTATCTGTAAGAACACTTTGACTTCCATTGGAGTGGTCATCACTGTGGGATGATGTTGATGCAATCACTTCGATATGATCCGTGTCGATTGTGAAAATTTCATTTTCATATCCTTCTTCCCGGCTCATCTTGACAACGTTGCTGATATTTCAACGTGGTTTGAATCATTTAGCAGTTAATTATGTTAAATAAAATATTTTTTCAATAAAACAAAATCACTTTAAGTAAAATTTAATGTTAGTAAATTATTTTTATAACTAAAAGCAAAATAAAAATTAAAATTAAAATAGAATTTCACACGAAACGTCAGCGAGTGTCACTTCATCTTCGCTGGAAATTCTTTTGTTCATTGACAGCTGACTGGTTGGTTGGTTGACGTATGGAAGTGATTTTCGAAAATCAGACTGAAGGGGAAAATATCGGTTTTCGAAATTTCGTTTATGAAATTAATGCAATTGTCAGGGTTTTTCTTAATTTTTGAATTAAATTAAATTTAATTGAACGTCATTAATTACATATTTTGAAAAAACGCACCATTCTTAAACCACTTGATTAAAACATAAAACACAGCAAATCATAAAATCAAAAAATTACGCATCTGTTGGTACTCTTATCCTTACAACAGCACAAATTTTGAACTTAAAAATTTTTAATAATTCTTAACACAAAAACCATTGATTTATTATTAAAAACAGAAGAAAATTTTCAATATCTACTTGGAAAACGTTATAAATCTTTCAACAATCTGGATCTAGATACAAGTCCCTTTTCCGCTGGATACTGTACAGTAATAAACTTGAAATGAATTCCAATTTTTCCAATTTTCAATTCAATTCAATATATCAGTTAGAAAGTGATATTGATAACAGAAAAATTGATAATATTAACTTCGTCGTGGAATTATTATTGCCACTGAACAACAACGAATGCTTGAATGAATCAGTGGAATTGATTTTTGTTGAAACTTTCACAGGAAACTGATAACAAGCTTTATCTACAGAAAGTTAGAATACGTTTTTGGTAATAACTTCAATAACATATATTGTTTATTGATATCTTTAACGTGTTACAACAGATCTTCATCAGAATCCACAGTAAACCATACCTTCCAGCCCATCCGAAGGATCTAGGATTTCATTTTGGCAGGCACAAAATACATAATCTGATCATCTGAAGTGTGTTATAAGGATGATATCCAAAATGTGGTGATTCACTTCAAGCTATTCTACTTAAAATTCAAATTCAAATCTTATATACCATGTATATGGAGGCGATTTGCGTATTTCATACTCATCGTGTGAGTCCTTATCTACATCTGATTTGTAATAAAAGCTCAGTCCCATTTAAGGAGATTAAGGAGTTTTCAATTGTTATAAATCAGTCACCTACATTTGTGATATGCATTTGTTTACAGAAACAATTGAAAAGTACTCATGTACTTTAACCTGATTACATTCAAGATAGCAATACTAGTCCAAATAAAGTGATTCCGTATAAAGTGTCGAGTTATAGTAATGAGCAAATGATAGATTTCAATAAAAGGACAAGTCATCAAAACTTTTCAGGTGATTTAAGGAGGTTAACTCTAAATTGATTTAAAATACTGAGCTGGGAGACTGTAGACGAAAACGTAGCTATTTATGATTTCTCAAAAGCAGAAACATTTGTTGATAGCTTGTAATGTAGCCCAAACACGATTCAACATGTTGGTCAACATTTGGATTGCATGTGGGCAAGTTGATCCACAATTTTGATGGTTGGAAGTTGAGTTGGAATGAAATCAAAAATTTTTGACCTTCGATGGGAGGAGTTAGTGGTTGGCCATCATGTTGAACCGTGTGTGAGTGTGTTGGCAGACTTTTGAAAATGATTCAAAATGTGTAAATAGTGAAGAATTAATCTTCGAAGTTTATAGGCAATTTACCAGAATTGTGATAAGTTAACAACGATAAATACAAGAACAAATATTTGATATGGATATTTCGATAAGTTTAACTAACTTTTAATAAAAGAAATATTTTGTCAAATATTTTCTCATTTCGTGTTTCCGGCAGCACAATATTTCGCAGTACCTCCATTGTGAAGAGGACCAGAGGACCATTGGAATATTTTGAAAAGGTGAAGGACGCGGCACAAATAAAATTGAATATAAAAATAAGTAAATTCAAAATCATTTGTGGTTTTATTGAATTTCCGAAGAATTTTCAGTTGGTTGCTAGAATTTCTCGATGATTTCTGAAGAAATGACAGTTGAAATGCCAACCTGTTTGCAAATTGGTTGGAACGTGTGTGGCAAGCGCACAACCTTGTTGGCCAAGATTGCACTATGAAATGTGGGCAATGAACAAGCCACCTGTGTACACAAATTCGCGCGTCAGTCAAAGCTATCCACACCTGTTCGATGTCTTTACCAGTTTATCACCTGACGTTTAGATAAGATAAGCGTTCTGATATGAACATTGATTCGATACAACGTTTAAAACGCATTCTCCTAGTCTGTAGCTATGTTGATAAAAATTTGTTGTAGAAAGTTTAATTTATTTAAAAATATTTCATAAAATTTTATTGTGGTAATAAAATTTTAATTGTCCAATGTGTTACACAGGATATCCTCTAAGAACTGGGTGAGAAAATCTAGTTTACAGACGCACTATCGTACGGATATTAATTTGAATTATGACGGATATTGGAAGGATGTCGGATATTAAATTCCATGGAAAAGCTATTCTCATATTAAACTTGTTCTGGTTTCAAATGAAATTGTTGGTATAAGCTCCTGGTTTGTGTTTGCTTATTGTATCCGTGATAGAAACAAGTAGCTCTGCGAACTAAATCTCTAGCTTCAGACGGTTGATGCTGTGGTAATGTCTGCCATAGTCTCATCTGACGTCTATCAGGACTAAAGGATATGCTGGGAATAGCTTCCAAATGATTGTTGGAATAAAGGAAGTGAACAAGCAGAATTTTACTGGCTTATGTATTCTGCATCTCATTATGGAGGAAGAGTTAACTGGGACATTAGACCCGAAGATTCTGGGTTCAACGAACGATATCCTGAACAGAACCCGGAATAGAATGGGATTATTCTAGTCATTTTAAATATCCTGTGATGAGAAGTCAAATGAAATTCTCTACAGATGACGAGCTAAATTGTATTGTGCAGCTTAAATAAGGATTTAATGAGATATAGTATTTGAATTTCGTTTCAATGGCTTACCCTATAAAATATTTAAAATTATCCTTTATATCATTTATATATTATGAAACTTTTCAAATGACATCAAATGGCTAATAAGAAACCCAATAAAACAGGGGTTAAAGTGTTTCGCAGAAACGTGTTTAATCTGGTGTCAGGCATCTTCAAATTATTTTGTTATCACCAAAACTTTACAAATTAATAACTTATTAACAACTTAATGTGGTTTTATATTAACCTTTTGATAACTTTATCGTTTTGGAAAACGTTTTCCTTGTGAATAATCATTGAATGAAGCTAGAAAATGCTTTTATTGCTAATCGGGATCACAGGCGAAGCACTTGTACGGTTTTAAACCTTTCCATAGCTTTCGAAGGGATTTCCAAAGTCATTTTGCCTTATATCTCCTGTAACTGACGAACAGTAATTTTTGTAGTTGACACTACTTGACAGTATCAAATATCAATTGAATATCAATATCGTGAAAATTGATTTCGGAATTCGTATTCATGTGACTGACTCTCACACAACTCCTATCAGATTAGCGTAATAAGCAGCAGGTGTTATCAGTAGGGTTATAAGCAGCAGGTGTCCGTCTACAAATAATTTTATATAGTTTAGATAAGACTTATCATTCACTTTTGGATAGCTTTTAATGGTCAAGAATTCTTGAAGCACTTGCATTCAGTGACTGGATTTTAGTAGAAGAGGATGCTCCAGAAAAGTAGTTAGCGATCTTGTAAAAGTGGATATATTTTTGGATACCTTATAAGAAGATTTCATTGGATCTAACATGAAGTGTACGTTAATTGCATAAGATATTTTAAGTTTGTATCAAATTATGCTGTGATGCGACCATGATATCGTAAAATTATATTACTTACCATGTATAAGAGAAGACTTTACAATGTGAAAACTTACGTAAAAATTATTCTGCTAGTATCACATGCTTTTTTGTGGATCAAAGTGTAGTTGATTTGGGTAAACGTGCTTATATGATTAGTGAAACTCTCTAGCATATCGTATTATCAAAATCTGGAAATTTTAAAAGTTTAACAACTCGAAATTTTAGATGGTGTTTTTAATAAGGTTTTAAATCCGAGGTCTTTCTGGATATTACTTGATCTTTAGCCTTTGAAATTGAATATTGGTCAATAGTTTGGATAACATTTAATCGATGATATTTCCTGAAATTTCTAGTGTCGGACATCTTTTGTATGCTCTGCGTGATAGCGGTTGGGTTAGCATCCTTTGCTGAAGCTGAGGATCATTGTGTATGGCACGGTATATGCCACCGGACGTCGGGGGTACCAGAAAAAGCAAAAAATTGTGTGTACAACGGTCCACCAAAACTTCTGGAAGACAAGAATTTACAGGATGTTTTGTTGAAGCGATGTCCAGAACTGTACCCAGATAGTAAGAATATTTTCCGATTTCTGTAAAAATTTTCCAATTAAAGAAATTTCAAATTTCAGTTGGAACAGAAGTCTGCTGCAGTGCCGAAAACGTAAAGGAATTTGAAAACGGAATAACTCTACTTGAGATGCCGTTCGGGAGATGTTCAACTTGTGAGAAGAACATGCTCCGGGTCATATGTGAAATGTCATGTGCTCCGGATCAGTCACGTTTTCTTAAGGTGACAAAAACAGATTTCACTCCAGAAGGATTGGAGTATGTCGAGGCAGTGGACTATCACGTCAAGAAAGAAACCCTGGAAAGTATCTACCAGTCGTGTGTCGATGTTATGATACCGTCTCTTGGTCTACCCGCTGTAGTATTCAGTTGTGGTGTTAATGACATTAAAGATTGCAATCCCTTCAAATGGTTCCACTACATGAGTCACTCCGATTTCTCCCCATTTTCTATAGACTACGTGGTGGATGACATGGATCCGAGCAAACGGTTTGAGTTCGATCCATTACCATGCCACGAAGCCTATAACAACAGCTTGGCCTGTTCCTGTACGGACTGTTCGACTACATGTCCATCTAAACAACCAGAAGACGAGGATGAACCGTATGAGATTGTTGGATTGAATGGATACGCTTTCATTTGTGCAATAGTTATTGGATGGATTGGGATTCTTATTGTTTTGGTGACACCTCTGCTTTCGAATCGTTTCTCGGGATGTTGCTCCATTGCAGATATATTTTCTGGGACAGATCTGATTCACAATTGTTTGACGAGTTTCTTCACAGCATGGGGAAAGCTGTGTGCAAAGCATAGTACACTAGTTTTGGGATTGTCAGCATTCGCAATAATGGCTCTAGCGCACGGGATTATGTATTTGGACATCACTACAGATCCAGTAGAACTCTGGGCAGCTGAAGATAGTCAGACTAGAACTGAGAAGAATTATTTTGACAACAAATTCCATCCATTCTTCCGAACCGCTCAGATATTCTTTAAACCTAAAATTCAGGCCAATGTAAGATGATTTATGTTTGTTAAATAATTCTCGCTTGATCAATTTCCATTCCAGTTTACGATTGAATTGGGTCCCACTTCCACTACATTTGGACCGGCTTACGAACCGAGTTTTCTCAAAGAAGTTTTTGAATTGCAAGAGAAAATTCAGGCTATTGGAGAAGGAACAGATATTGCACTGGAAAAACTCTGTTATGCACCAATGGTTCAACAAGGGCAAAATTCATCCGTTGAAGATTGTATCATTCAATCTATTTTTTCGTTCTACCAAAACGATATGAGATACTTCGATGGAGATTCCAAGTATCTTTTTCATATGGCGGACTGTTTGAGGTAGATTAGTTATAGAGATATTGTAATCCTAGTGAAATTTTGAAGTTTATAATCTTTTGCAGAAATCATTTCTTCCCGGAATGTTTTGGAACATACGGAGGACCAATTGAACCCGGAATAGCAGTTGGGGGGATGCCGAAACCACCAGTAGGAGAAAAGCCAGATTACTTCTTAGCCACAGGCGTTGTAGTAACTTTCCTTCTTAATAACAATGCAAATAAGACACTGAACAAACCAGCCGAGAAATGGGAGTTTGAATTCATAGAGTTCATGAAAAACTACTCCAGCAAATCGTTCGATTTTGCTTTCTCAGCAGAGCGATCTATCCAGGACTCAATTGAAGAGCTTTCAGACATGGAGACATCTACAGTTGTTATTAGCTACGTTATCATGTTCTTGTATGTAGCTATTACACTGGGAAAGATAAACAAATTTGCAACTCTATTTTATGAGTCGAAGATCGTCCTTGCTGTTGGTGGAGTCTTGATAGTTTTGGTGTCCGTTATATGTAGCTTAGGATTCTTTAGCTACTTTGGGGTTTCCACGACAATGTTGGCTATTGAAGTGATTCCGTTCTTAGTACTGGCTGTTGGAGTGGATAATATCTTCATTTTGGTACATACATTCAATCGATTAAATCGATCGGACTATTCCTCTATAGAGGACACTATTGGAGCAGCTCTTGGAAAGATGGGGCCATCGATCTTGCTGACAGCTCTTTCGGAAGTATCATGTTTCGCTGTTGGTAAGATGATGTTGAGTGAGCAAGAAATATTTTTAAATCATGCGTTTTAGGAACTCTCTCGGATATGCCAGCTGTTAAGACTTTTGCAATATATGCAGCTGGAGCTGTACTCATTGATTTCATTCTGCAAATAACTGCTTTTGTCTCCCTTATGGCAATAGACCAGAAAAGATATGAATCAAAGAGACTCGACTTCTTGTGTTGCTTTCAAATGAATAAACTGGAGAGAATTGAAGACCCTGGACACAGTATTCTGCAGAAATTCTTTGAACATTTTTATGCTCCGGCTTTGCTTAACAAGTACGACAACATATTTTGCCATTGACAGGTTACAATAATGATTTGTATTGTAGACTGATGAGACCTATAGTTTTGATTGTATTTATTGTGGTCACTTGCTTGTCTGTCATGGTGATTCCATCTATAGATGTTGGCTTGGATCAGCAACTGTCCATGGCTGAAGACTCATACGTCACCAAGTACTTCCAAGTAAGTCTTATGAGGGACAAATTATAAGCTTCAACATAACGATCTTATTTCTTTCAGTTCATGGGTGAGTTGTTGTCGATGGGAGCACCAATTTACTGGGTTCTAGGACCTGGACTTGACACATCCGATCCCAAGGAACAAAATCTTATTTGTGCCGGGCCAGGTTGTAACAAAGATTCTTTAACCACGACCTTGTTCTCTTACTCAAAGTCTCCTGAAAAGTGAGAACGTTGGGGTGTCACAAGAGTCGAAATATGACAGATTCCTTATCTTCTAGATCACACTTAGCTGGAGTGCCTAACTCATGGATAGATGACTATATTGACTGGCTCAGCCTTAAAACATGTTGCTATCTCCACGAGGATACTGGAGAGTTTTGCTACAGAGGTGAAACTTCGATACTTCGAACTAAATTAAGATAACATAAACTTGTTACAGTGGGTGGAGAGTTACCTCCGGGGTGTGTAACCTGTCCAGTGGAAATTGACGAAGATCATCGGCGTCCTTTACCAGAAGATTTCGTGAAATATTTTCAATATTTTTTGAACGACATTCCAGATAGCAACTGTGCAAAAGCTGGTGGTCCAGCGTACAGAGACGTAGGTTTTCTAGATGCTATGTAAATTTATACAACAAATATATCAATTTCTAGGGTGTGAACCACAGACTAAGCGCCCACAACACGAGCATAATTGCAGAGACTTACTTCATGCAGTATGGAGCCACGGCTCTCACATCAGTTGATTTCTATTCAACGCTCAGGGAGACGAGGAAGATAGCCGAAGAAGTCAAGGACATGTTCAGGAAAAACGGGCATGGAGACATCACATTCTTCCCGTATTGCATATACTTCGTGTTTTACGAACAGTACCTGACAATTTGGGAGGACACCATCAAGTCGTTAGGAATATCTCTAGCAGCGATTTTTGTAGTGACACTCATAGTGACAGGATTCGACTTGCTTGGATCATTGTTGATCCTGCTTATGGTAATCCTCATCCTAATCAACATGGGTGGCATGATGTGGCTGTGGAACATAAGTTTAAATGCGGTTTCTATTGTAAATCTGGTTGTAAGTGTCGGAATTGGCGTTGAGTTCATTTCACACATCGTGCGAGGGTATCTGGTTTCGAATGGGACAATTCTGGAACGCGCTAGACAGAGTCTGGTCACCATTGGAAGCAGTGTCCTGTCCGGAATCACTCTGACAAAATTTGCTGGAATCATTGTTCTGGCGTTTGCCAAGTCTAGGATATTCCAGATATTTTACTTCAGAATGTACCTAGGAATTGTCCTCATCGGAGCGGCTCATGGACTGGTGCTTCTACCTGTTTTCCTCAGCTACTATGGCCCACGGTCCAAATACAGAAATATGGATCGTATTTAAGGCAAAGTAGTTAGCGATAGGTACAATTTTTCTCGAGTATTTGTAAATAGGTGCTTTAATAAATTATAGAATTAAGATTGATGAAAAAGGAAAATGAGTAACAATTTCATTTGGATTTTAATTTGGGTATATGGCTATCATATATAGATATTTATGACAAATGTACTTCTGTCGTTCTCTAACCATCTGCTGGGTACAGCACAGGAATAATATCATCATCTAACCAGCAACAACTCATGCCATTGATATTGTAGGCCATTAACCATGATTTGTAGCCTTAATCCGAAAATGAAAGCTTCCTGTTAGTACAACGTTTATCACTTGGAGTTGGTGAATACTTTGGAAAACCACAGCCCAATTTATCAATTCAGGACCCAGTTTCTTTGAAAAGACCCAGACATATCTGGAAAGCATCCTGTTTTGCGTGTTCTAATTTCTGCAAATTACTGCAATATACTCTCTATGTGTGGATGTAATTGACGACTTTTACGTGAGTCAAGCATAGTGTTTTTGTCAAACACGGAATATCATCAGACAGGATAAAGGAGCTGCTGCTTAACCTTTAAAAACTGAGAAATATCTAAAATGAGAACAACGTGCGTGATGCAGGCATTACTAGGGGTGAGTTTTGCCAACAACGTAGGTACAAAAGTATATATAACTAGCTAGGTAAACGGTTTTCCACGCTCGTTTCAATCAAATTTAGTAGCACACGATATCTTCTAAGGACTCAATCCAATTATGTCATCTCATGGTGCTGCACGAACGCAATTTGTCAAGGATGTCAACCACGTAAAAGAAGGAAAACATATTTGGATTCTTTACCCACAAAAATAGACAAAATTTTAGCAGTGGTCCACGAGTATCCAGCATCCCAATACCATGATGTAGTAACCAATTGTTCAAATGTACGTCAAGTGCTAGAAACTTAGAAACGCTAAAGGAAAACGAAAAATGGCGTTGGCAGAAAAGTTTCTAGTCAATAAAATTCGTTAAAAAGTTGGCTGCGTTTCCAATGGGCACTTCCTCCACTCCCTCGGTTTATTGCTCCAAAAATGGGTCAACGGAGCACTAAAAAGTTGTGTATGTGCGATGAAGAGAATTGAAAGTGGTTGTCCAATTTACTCCTTATCTAACCGGAACACGTTTCAAAATCTGCAAATGCTTTCCATGAAAACACTTCCTTGTTCTGGTTCTAGTTTTAAGAAACAATAAAATTTTACATTCCAAATACACCATCAGGGAACCAATTCACAGTATCCTTTGCGCCGAATTCAAGTTCCTTTGTGTGTTCTAAATCACTTTTAGCTACCTTGTTTGGAATTCCGAGAAACAACTTCCTAAATTCCTGTTGTGGAAACTTAATTGAACTTTCAACCTTAATTCTGTAGTAAAGTAACGTTTTGTTCGTTAACTGAAAAACACTCATTCGAGTAAGTTCCAAAGAGCAACGAAGCCTTTGGAGTATCACCTATAAACTAGATCTGTCCATGTTCGTAGCCTAATTCTCAATGTATCCTTTGTGCTGCTACAACAACACAACAATTCTGTGAATATTTTTGCAATTTTAAGGACACAAACTTTATTTTGGAGCTACTAGAAATCTGCGAACGAAGCCCCGGCAATTTCCATTTTGAATATTTTTAGTAGTAGTTCTCCGTGTGTGGTTCCATTAAATGCAAATTTTTAGGAATATCCCTTTACATTTTAAGGGATCGAAGTGAAATTCAGTGGGCCTTATGAAAAATTATACATTTTTGAATGGAAGAAAATCTCTTTTGCTATTAACTGCGTCGACCCAGTTTCCGGATAATGATTATCCACTAAGTCCCATTTAAATATATGCTGATGATATTTGTGTCTCACACTAAATGTTGAATACACTCCTTCAACGTAGAATTTTTGTCTGTGTAAGTCCTCGAGGCATCATGACCTCATTAGCCACTATAACCCATGCTACTCGTACCAAGAGTTAAATGGGCATTCTCAAACTGACAAATGTTCATCATGTATATGATATGATAAGTCAGACTTAAAACTATGACTTTACATCATAATAAATTAAAGAAATCAACCATTTGCTGCTCAGACTACAAATCACTGTGACACAAATGACGAAGTTCAGACCATCGAAAGGATACTTGTGAGGGATTCCAGTAAGTAATATCTACACATGACTTAATTCGATAACACAATCATGAAAATGTTAAGAACATTTCATTCTCTACATAAAACGTCATGCAGTCATGTTTGAACCAAATCGTCCTGAATTAATTATCCTGCAAAGTGTAACAAGCGCTATCAGTCTAGACTACGGCCACGTCCTACTGAAGTTAACCTGAACGTGTGGTATCGAGGATGGTTTTGAGTTGAAGTGGGTGTTATAGTTCACACAGTGGTCTCCTTTGTCGATACTCACAATGAATTTTCAACAAGTCCTGATTTTTCCATCGAACGCTTTTCTATGGCAAACCATTTGAATTCAATTTTGAAGGTGTATTGACACATTTCGATGGCCCAATTGAACTAGTTCCCTATTATACTCAACAAGGACATTTAATTCATTCTGTGGCACTTCTGTCACATTTTGGTGTACTTAGATACAGTGACTCATCTTCATGTGTATAACACAAGATTTATTTCATTGGACTGTGAAGTTGATATTGTCTTGTTTAATTTTCTGATGAGAAAGCTTCTCTACATGAAATACGTATCGAGTTTCCACAACTTTCTCAAGACACTTTGGCAAATAAGTGAAAACCTTCTAATCTTCTGATTACAAACTAAAGCTGGATTTGCAAACGGAAGCATCATGAACTTCCTGGGATTAAGTTGGGAAGTTGAAACTTTCCGGAAGTACTTTATCCAGATGCTACAATGAGAACACAATCTTGTGGAAGCTTGTCTTGTTTGTGGAAACTATTACAAAGTTCTGCCACAAACACAAGCAGATGAAATTAAGTCCTGTTTCTGATTTCGGGTTTGGGATGTTGTTTTGACTAAAGCATCTTCACTTCCACATGAAAACCCTTTCCCTGCTACTCTCATTTACGAAAGGCTTTTGTCGGACCTTTTCTTGATGATACCAATTTTTATTCTCACATTTGAAAATTTCTTTCGGACGTAGACAAATAGGGAAGATAAGAAAATTGGCCTTCTTGGAACAAAAACGTTCTGGAAATGGGAAAATCAAAATGTCAGTTTTTCGTAGAAGCCTTCTCGGACGTTTTCTTGGAACTGTGTTGATGGATTTGAAATTAAACCTAGTCTCCAGAAACGGTTAATCTTCTTTCAATAAAAAGAAACTGCTGAAAAGTAAAACTAGAAAGAAGGTGACAACCAGAATATAGAAGAGTTGTAAGGTAGAGAAGCCAGACGATGATTGCAAATCGTCTAATATGTCCTAGCTCTACGTGAGACGTGTGAAATGGAATTGGGATCCTGTGAATCAGCTCTATACAATTTATCAGTTCACCCACAAATTACTGGCATTCACCCACAATGCTGAATTTGCAGAGTGACTTGGATGTCTTATATCCCGAAATCTGGAAGCCAGACAGTCTGAGGTGCATGACCAAACCTTTACATGAATGATATTTGGAACTCGCTTACTATCAGCTATCGGTCATTGTGACAAATAAATGAACCTACCTACCTGTGTCTCATTACAACGTGCTGGTCGAGTTGAGGTAGCCAGACTGATCGAACCCTCGTCCTTGTATTCTAAGGAGAACTCACCTTTACTACGAAAGATAACATCCAGGAAGATTCAATTGTAGTTTGTGCATTATATTCAAAATAGACACAAACTCATTACAGAGCTAGATGATATATGATCAAAATAATCGCACAAACGCTCCCTGAATTTCTAACGCGTCCTTATCCTTATTTAAGTGCCGCCAAATAAGGAATTAAGCATACAATTTTGGGAATACATTGTAAGACAATATGTGTCGTGGTGTACTATAATAGGAAACGTCCGTACAAGGGAAGCTCATACGTGAATCGCATTAAAAATTTCATTGAAATGAGTTAAAGTCAAGATTGTCAAAATTTTATTCTCATCCCTTAATCCTTCAATTTCGTGTTTAAGGAAACATTTCCCAGCGCAAATTAGCGTTTAACGGTTGGTTTATGGTGCTGTAAACGCAAACTCAGAATAATTGTTTTGGAATCAGCTATAACTCTTTTGTATATGAGTTAGTATAAATAAAACTGTTCCATAAAAATTAAAGAGAATAAATCGCCTTCTACCGAAGAAGATGCAGAAACTTTCGACAAAGTCTAAAGAACACTTCATTGAACTCCACCCAGTCTCTCTGCTGGAGATGGAATATCTAATTTTCATAAATTTGATGAATGAAGATTAGTCTGGTTCACAGTACCAATTCGGGTATTTTTCAGACATTCGATGGTACCACAATAAAGGTTTTCTGGAATCGGTCCACCGGGACCTATTGTTTTAAATTTCTCAAACATTAGGGAAATCAGCGCCGATGAAACCATGAAAATGAAAACACGATTTAATTTTCATGGCAAAGCTTCTTACGAGCAACAAAGTTTGCCCCTTTTTAATTACAACAAACGAGGGATCCAAATCAACCACTATGTGCAGAAGCCAGGCTACTTTGCAAGTTTGTACTCCCAATACTCCCAGAGCACCTGTATTAAAAATTAAAAATTGAAAGCTTCCCAGGGTAAACAGACCTCAGTAAATCGTTAGTGTTGAAAAGTAAGGAAAACCTAAAATCTACTGAGAATCAGTTAAAGAAATAAGAAAGATTCTAGAACGACATCATTTTGGTGAAAACTGGATCATTTTGGCACAGATTCGTGGATGCGGACAACAATCAAAGTCACGGCGTGAAGAGTTTTCAAGGAATTTAATCAATCTTTTTCAAGTTTCCCATCAAAATAAAACGGGAACGTGTCCCAGAACCATGCTGCCCTGAAACCAGGATTGTTTTGGCCTCCAAGCAGTATACATCCAAGAGATGCACACTTTGGAGGATATATGTTGTGGAGTTGCTTTCCAATACACTAATGCAATTACCAATTAAGATGTAAGTGCTTCATCTGAAATCTACTTCTAAGAATGCATTAGTTCCCTAATTAATCTGTTTATCTGTGGAGTGCATTTCGATGTAGAGTTTCATTAAAGAAATTGTAGATGTTTGGTATCTATTATCCAGTGTAGAACATGTGCAACATGGGGCTGATTCATAGTTACATGAAAATTGTGGGAAGAATTTCCAACTTGGTAATCTTTCACTAGAGAAACGAACTGAAAGCACTGAATTCTTTAAGTTAGTATGCAACCAGTACCCAAAAGTGTCTGTCTCCTTTATGTTCCTGAAGTTCCAACAGGGATTGCAGGTTCCACACAGACCGTGGCGTGCAGTGACCAAATATTCTGAAACAATTTATCCTGGCAGCTTCAAAATCCACTACAATATTTAAAATTCAATTCTATAGCACAAAAATTCGATTTGTGTGTTGATCTAAAACTTTGTATAAAAAGAATACCATTTGTCCTTATTTCCAATAACCATTTACAACGTCAGTTTTCTATCACCAAATGTTTACAAACATTGAAACACAAATATTGACTTCTCATCAATAAGTGTCGTAGAAAAACAACATGTTTCCCTTTTAAAGAATATCTACACCGAAACGGAAGAGATAATAAACAAAATTGTTTTTTCCAAAGATGTCTTATTAGATAAACGCCGGAATTGTGACGATAATAGAATAACCATGAAGGAAATGACCAGAAACTAGCCAAAGGAAAGATACTGTACGTTAAGACATCTGGAGTGTCCTAGAAAAATGTCCCCATCTTTGGAAGTCATGGATTTTAAGACGTTCATTGAATAGATTGTAAATATCTTAGTGTTTCCTGTGGAAGGACGTTGAGTGGTTATCGGCTTCTGGCATTTTCAGTGGAACTAATTATGGTTTTATAGATCAATATCCAATTAGAGTGTTCTGTGCTATTTAAAATAAGGAACCGAAAGTCCTTTTAATTACACAGTTTGAGTAATTCAGGACACGTGAAGGAAATTTTTTGAAGTAACCTCAAATAAAGTAGAAAATTTCATGACTCTGACGGTTGATCTAGATCCCAGATGGAAGTTAATTAGGGAATTAGGTTAAAGAGCACAGAGTGACTTAATTAATATAAGCTAAACGTGTCAAGGCGAGGTGACGTCAATTTTGTTTTGGACTTTGATTTTGTTTGAATCCTAAACAATGTCTTTATCCCTGAATCATGATTTGGTTTGTAATACCTTTATTTGATATGCTCTAAGTGGGGATATGCTGAGCAGCTTTTTAAGAAAATTCGTTCTGTTTATGGTCATTAACGGTTTCAATTTCACGGTCAATTTCGAATTCTGTTCGCTAAATATAAAACAGTCGAGGCTTCAGTCTAGGTTTATTAGGTTACTAGAAGTGGCTCGAGCTGGACCTGTTATTATCATGGGAAAACTTTTTGGTAGTCTTTTGGTCTGCTCCGTTGCTTCGTTTCTCTTGAGTCGTAAGTATTTACCACTGAATGGTACAATTTAAAAGTAATATATCTTCCAGATGTGTTTGCCGAAAAAGCTGACTATGAATTTGGAGTAGATTCTGGTGAGAGATAAAATTGACTTTTTTTACTCTCTGCATCCTCTCACTTGAGTAATCTATCGACAGATTCAGATAGAAGTGGTGGTGTCGCGGAGGCTCGTTTCTACATACCGGATCACTTTTACGACAATCTATTGGATTCTGGTCCGCAAAAAAATACAGCACATTATACGAATAATATGAGTCCGTTCAAAACCTCCGTCGGGAGTAAATTGCCAAACGAAGCGTGCAAGGATGCCAGTGACCTGGAAACAGATTCTCATGAAATCAGGCTGTGGCCGAATGGCACGGTTGCTGTGGTGATATCTAACGAATTTTGTACGAATTCAAAATAAATATTGTGTTTAATTCTTACCATATAATTCTTCCAGCTTCATCTCAGATCAAGACAATCAAGAAGTTCATAAAAGACATTTCCAGGTATACTTGCGTCCAATTCGTGAGCAGGACAGAAGGCTGTGCATATGTGTTTGTCACGGTAAATTTTCGTGTACCAAAGAAATAGTTGAAACAGAATTACATAAAATCCATAGAAAAACTACAGCATCCCTTGGACTTTCCTCGGCTATAGTGGACAACGACAGAGGTTGAATCTCCCGGATTTGAGTAAGCAAGCAGTGCTCCGAGGATTCATGAACGCGCTGGGGATCGTTAGCCAACACAACACCCACAATCGAGACGAGTACATCGCCGTCAAGTACGAGAACATTGACAAGCGGTATTGGTACCAATTTCGAAAGTTCCCATCGCCAACCATAATGGATGAGCCGTACGACTTCAGGAGTATCACTCACTTCAGCCAGAGTGATTACTCAAAGAACACACAGGACAGCTTAGTCCCTTTGGTAAGGTCTCGTCTATTGGCTAACCCCATCTATAACTATATCCTCCTTACAGAACGACGAAAAGCTCATATCTCCAATGTCCACCCTGAGTCCACATGACATCGCGAAGTTAAATAGGTTCTACCAGTGCACATTTGTAGACAAGTAATGATTTACGCAAAAGACACTAACGTTACCTTAGAAATCATACAACACACAAAGTAAAGAAAAATCGAATTTAGAAAAAGTTTAGCGTTTTATTTCTTAAATATTCGGACAACCGTACATTTTCCTGATTTTGGCGGAGTCTTGTTTGGTCAGCGACTCTGAAGGCATGATAATCTGGTTTCCCTTCTAAGATACGAGAGAATTTGAATCCTTGAATGTAGGTGCATTTGGTTCTACTCTCGTCTTACCTTTGGGACAATTGTGGGTTTTCCATTTTTGGAATGAGTGTTTGGGAAGAAGTGAGATAAACTGTGGAAGTCGTAGTCCTTCCCGAGCTTTTCTGTGCCACCGACTTTTTTGAACTCCGTGAAGTGTCCTGTCGCAATGTTGTCCCAGATAATCGTTACAAACTCATCCCTGTAGATCGACTGATGTTGATGATGGAATCCGACTGTGTGGAAGAACTCGTGCCGAATTACATTGACTGTGAAGTTTGAGATCTCGATGAACTGTCTGCCACCTTTCTTCCCGATAGAACTGAAGTTCCTCGTGGAGTTCTAAGGAGAGCTCAGTTTAAGGTTGCCTTTAATTGTGGGTTAACCTACCTTCACTTCAATGTAGTCTATGTGGGAGTTATTTTTCTCCACAAATCTGAGACAAGTCACATTCTGAAAGACGGAAATTGCACTCCTGACGATATCCGTCTGGTTGCCTACATTTAAAACCACAGGAATCACGCCATTTGGCCATTTCTGAATCTGATGGCTCGATCCTCGCATTTGGATTCCATCATCTAGATCGATATCGCTTCCGAGGAGGTGCGGATCCACATTTGACTCCTTCCACGCTGCAAGAACTTAGAAAAATGGTTTACCAGGACAGTTTCTACGGACGCAAGGTAATTCTCACTCAACACGTGTAGGAGTACTGTGGTTGTTACTAGAATAAGTCTCTCCTCTGACATGGTCCTGAAGAATGCATTCTTTAGTTTTACAAAACTCCAGTTGCAACCAGTCGCACTTAATAGAGTCAAATCAATTTGTTCCCCATTAGTGGCACAAAACACCAATTATCGCTTTGTGATAAGAACCATGCCTTGAATGAAGACGGAAATTCCATACACTGGGGACATTTGTGAAACCTTTGATGGGACGTGCCACACAGAAGTGAAAGGCGCCATTTTTATGTCCTGTTCAGAGACAAAATCCATATAAGATTTTTTCCAAACAGCAGCTGCAACGTATTCTGATTTTTGAGTTTGTGTGGACTGTGACCAATTTATTGCTCCTGATCGAGTGAGTGCAACAGTTTCTTGCTGAGACATTTAAATCACTCGTGAAATTTATCCAGAAACGCATTCATTGTCCATTAGACTAATAGCAAATTCCGGTCGATGGCACATATATCACCTCTTTACATCAACAAATCCTAGACAAAGGTGGAACATCCACCAGACTCCCTAGATCCTTGACGCCTAGCTACTATCCTTGATATTCCTTTTTGCATTTGGAACGTGAATAGTTGGTCATGACAGAGAAAGGTGTTTGCATATCGTTCAAAGTTTCGAGGAAAATTGAATCCTTGAATATCCTTTTTCCATGGATCTACTGTTTTTCAAAGATAAGAGCATACGTGCTTACATGCATAGCTCTGGTTTGTGTATTCTAGGATTCAAGGACTTTTTGCTGAATTGTGCGCCTCTTCTTCTGGGTACTGTATTTGCATCTGAAAATCACATCAATATTTCATCAGTTTCGGGATAATGGTATTCCTACACGTGCAGTTTTCCAGACCCTTGTCGCCATAAGATTATTTTCGATGTCACCTCGAAAACAGATTCAACTCTAAAGTGTACAACTTCAACCACTTAGTTGAATGTAACCCAGTGTAGAGTAGTTTCGTAGTAGTCAGTGAAATGATCAAGTTGTCTTTTCTAGACTTTAGTTGTCATATGTTTTAGTATGAATACAAATTTCTATTTCCGTTTGATAATTTATTAAATTCTTGTTAATTCTCTTCTTACTTCTGCTGATGGAAGGCGTAAGTTGTTTATACTTTGTGCTATATATTATTAAAAATTTTTTATTTCGTAGATCCAGGAAGCTTGCTATGATCCTGCAGCGAGGACTCGTCGCAGGAGGTCATCTTCCAAGGCAGCCAGATCGCGGTCTACAAAAAGGAGCCGCAGTAGAAGAAGAACTGGCGTAGCTCGTCGTAGTCGTAGTCGTCCCCGCAGTCGGAGCAGGAGCAGGAGCACGAGGCGCAATACACGACGGGGCTAGTCTGGCAAAATTTGGGGAAATCAGAAGTGCTTCAAAACAATTTTCAAGATTTGGCTAAACAACAGTTATACATTTTGGAGTAAATAAAAGAATCATTGACAATTTTGCTTCGTACTTGACTTTCAGGACGTTGGAGTAATCAATTTCTGCTAAATTTATTTTGATAAAGTTTTCCCTGTTATCAAAACAGTGCTACCGGTTTATTGTCATTCTGCAGTTTTTCATTTTTATTAAATGTTTAATTCAATGAGTGATGCAGGGTCACGACCTCTAAATGTACTGTGATTGCGGAAGGTATGAAAATTTTCGCCGTAGCTTCCCCACAAATCGATATCACTTTGCGATATTTGAAGAATGTTCTGAGATTCTTGTCTGAATTTATGTTCCCTTCGTTAGTACCATGCAACTCCATGTTGAACAGTAACTCAATGTAGATATAATAAAACTTGACATTTATCCAAAATATGTAGTTGGTTGTAGGTAGAAAGCTGTAAACAAATCGGGACACTTTCAGATAATGAGTCTCTGTTGGTGCTACGAGTGTAGATTGGAAAGAAAGCAGGCTGAATCAAAATGTGAGAGTTAAGTGAACCTTTTGGATAGACAGTATACATATATGAGTTCACCAAATAACTATTGCACTTATCAACTCAAAGTGAAGAAAGTTTGAGTCATGAAAATGTCTTAGAGCATACACCAGGAAGAATATTTTTAACTAAATGAATCCTATAGAGATTTCTGACCCTGGCAGGATGTTGATCACTAATGGAATCTAGAGCATAAATAGAAATTCAATTCCCTGAATTTCAAAGAAATATTTTTCCTGGATCTTTTTCAATCACATACAGGAATAAACCACAAAAACTTTCGAAATTGAATGATTTGAAAGGCTTCCATGCCAAGCGCTAGGAAACCACATACCATTCAATGTTTACAAAAGCACATTGTGTAGCAGTTATTATTTGAAATACACACTTGCAATTTCGATTTCGGAGCTATTTCACAAATTCCAGGAATTCGAAATATAGATTTGGCAAAACATATTGGTTATGACCATCCGTTGCCATGGGTAATCCAACAATACACGCAAAACTAAGTTCTATAAGAACAGCATGACCTTAAATGAAGGCAGGATTTTTATAATACAAATGACTACATGATACACCCATTGCCATTTAAATGATGTTGACAAATATCAGTCACAGAGATTTGCAATTCATCATTACAAGTTAGATAACTCTGGTCCGTGCCTGTTCTTAATGGGCTAATCAAGAGACACTTTTCTTCTTCTATACGAGGTTTCATTTGCTTTCATAACTCACCCATTTAACAAACACTCAAAGGAATGATCTTACGAATCCATATCATTGCATGGAATTATTATATATTACGTTGCATGGGAAACACAATATGGTTTTGGTAATTGAAAAATTATGCTCTTAGAAGGAGACGAACTGTAGCGAAATAATGTTGTCTACTTTGTGGTTATTGTACTGTTTGTAGGAGACTGCAAACACGCACATGAACAATGAAATTGATAAACATAACCACCAAATTATCCCGATAATCATAATGTGGTGTCAGACGTTCTACAAATTGTCATTGGTTAGAGCCATACGAGACCCACAGAATAAGCAACTTCGTCCTGCTCCTTTCCACTTCTGAAATGACACGCAACTCTGCGAAACTCTAACAACTCAAACGAACTTCTCTAGCAACAAGGTATTACAATTGAATCTGCCACGGTGTCAACTGCAAAATCCGCGACAAGCCTTAGTTGGGTTGCCCTCCAAAACAAATATACATGTCCTGATATATTTAGTTTTCAAAGCTAGACTCTATGTAAGGAAATTTGCAAATTTGTAACCTTTCTCGAGGAACCACGTCTAATCAATTCTGAAGGCAATAAGGACCGGAATTCCTGGGGCCAAAGACATATATTTGCTCACATTCCGGTGGGAATCCAAAGATTCTTGCTGCGGAAATAAAAACTCATCATTTTGTGAACCTTATTATAATATTTTATTAATTCTATAACTCATTTACAAATATTCGACAAAATTTCAACTTATCGCCAACCACTTTGTTTTCCAATAAATATTGGAAGCACATATTTCATGTAATTTTCTTATGATGGGTGCCACCGATCTTCGTCAATTTCCAAGTAGGGATAAACTTTTACACTCGCAGTTAATCAATGTAGTTGTCCTTCGATTAATTCATCATCCCAGCTGAGAAGGATCTGGAAGAAAAGTAATCTGTCATATCAAGTTTATGTAAGCTCCTTAAATCCTTAATAAGTAATAAAAACTATATCTCGTGGAACGGTTTTGTTTCTGACCTGGTTGCCTGACACAAAAATAAACGTAATAAATTTTTAAATTTTTCACGGTTCGTTTGAAAACAACGACAAACAAACAGGACGAGAACCATAACAATGCAAAAGTTTTTCTACCTCCCTCTATGTTCAGGGCTCAACCCTGCTGGGATAGAAACATTTATTTCCGGGTAATGTAGAGTGCAGTGTTCTGTAATGGGACAATAAATCTTTTGAGTTGACACGAAGGATTTTTTGTCCCCCAAATCCAGGAGAAATTGTACGCCTTTAGGAGCATGAACAATGAGGAAATTGTGTAATTAGTCCTTCCAAGACCAGTATATTATCTAGTCTCATTTATTTGTCATTATTATTAAACAACGCAAAGTTATCTTCACTTTATAAGACAAGGGTTACAATTAAAAGTTCCATTTCCCTGTCAAAGTCAGTGTCAGGGACATGGAAATTGGTCTAGGTTTGTTCAAAGTTGCATTTAGTAATTAGCTGTCAATAAAACAACTGGATCCAATAGCTCGTGCCATTAGAGGAAATCATCTGATAAATTATGCAGAAAGTAGGTACTAAAGTCCGTGAAGCTTTCTTCGACTGAGAAATTGAATTCCCTCCCAACTCCGAACCCTGTGAAGGTTGTTGTGTAAAACCCAAAGTCATGAGCATGACTGGAGGGTTCCTTAAAGAACAAGGAGTTATTATAGACAGATGGCGACCATGAAAGTTTCCGTTGTCAAAAACAGGAAGTACACAAATGAGTCCTTGGTATTCTGACATCCAACAAAACATAAACCGAAATGATTTGCGTGACGACTCAGTTCCGGTGTAGTATTAGTTTTTACGTGTTTGCCTACTCCAGTTCCTGGCTTCTGCGAGGATATTCAAGGCATGTAATGTTTGTAAACAACACAGTCTCCCCTTGGACTTCGTTTCCTTGCAGTCCTTTCTGGAGTAATTGAGGAATTGGAAATCGATAAAAAAATTTCAAGCAATTATTTACACTCCCAATGACAACCTGCTTTTGGGGGAACCTTGTTGGAGGTCTAGAATCAAGAAAAGGCAGTTCCTGATTTATCGGACTGTTATAAGAGGAGCTACATTAATGTCGTTTAGAGTTTTGTTATAAATTGGACAACATGAGGCCAGGGCAAGCCACATTCATCAGCCAACTTCGAAGATTCATGAGGCCGCTATATATCATTGGTTTTTTAGTAGATGTATGTAGATATTGGAATATTCCTTGTAATTCAAGGTTGTGGTCCATGAATCACAGAAAGAACAATTTCATGTAATAAACGATTCATAAAAACGTTCGTCTTCCTTGAAGCTCCATGAATCTGCAGAAGCCAATCCAATCTTTTCGAGTTTAAATTGCATCCTTGGAAAATGCATTCTCCGGAAAAGGTTTCCTCAAGATGAAAAATGATTTTCTTAAAGAAATTTCAAATCTTTCGCTTTAACATAAATCTTCGTATGCACGGGGCTTCCACTGGGATGAACCAGAGGGAAGTGCACGTTTTGTGGAAAATTAGCCTCGTTATCGTGGCTGAGGTGTCACAAGGTGTGAGGGACAATCGTCACGTAACGAGGGAGATCTCAGCAAACGTTACATCTCTGCAACGCATCCTTAATGAACATCCTGCTGAGATTCACATTCAAGAAACGTGAGGTTTCGTCCTTTAAGCTAAAGGATGAGTACATGTCATTCCGCGGCAGTAGGTCACTCGCAAGGGCTATGGGCTGCATATCGTCAAGACTTCCTTGAATGTCTGTTGAAGAAGCATTATGCAATCTACTTGGAATGGATAATAACAGAGTTCCTAAGAACGATTTGAGTTATAATTTCATGTCTATCAGAAACTGCAGGACAGTCCTTAAAGTATCAACAGATTATCTTCAAACTGAGGTGTCTCTTTCAAGCTTACCAGTGTCCTCAGGCTTGGACTCATCAATTGTGGAGCTCAGTTGAGCTTCAAACGATAGTTTCCATCGACGTCTGCTTTATTTATGACTTCCCTCTTGGATCCCAATGTATTATTGATAGTTTCATGGTCATTAGTATCGATTTATGAAAATGGAGTCAATGTAGGCACACTGGAACCAACGAAAGACGTTTCATCGCCACCACAACGTCCATGTTCCTCTAATTCAGAATCCTGACCCGTTGCCTCCAGGAACAACTGCTTTACAGGAAGTGAAACTTTTGATAAGGGAAGAGGAAACTTTTGAAATGCTTTCCATTAAGAAACTGCTCGTCTTCTCGTTTTTCACCTGGAACAAGTTGGTGCATACACTTTGACCTACAGGAGAATGGCAGGAGTTTTATCGTTCCCGGGACATTCACGGAAAAGTTTCTATGTTAAAGGAAGTCTTATCATTGTAATTCGATTCCGTAAAAGGTGTGTAAACACTTCTACTTTGTTCTTTTTTGATTCTATGTCTTTGGTGATTCAATTTACACTTTGAACGTTCTTGAAGAACTTCCAGAACATCCGCAGACGTTTCAAGCATTACTTTGAATTCAGCACCAATTGATGATAAGGATTTGAGCTGCTCGAATCCGATTTATACCTTTATCCTCGTGGGATTCCATGAAGACTAGTTGTAGTCGACATGAATCAATGGAAACATCAACAAAGTTTGCCCCGGACTCCGGTAAATCATGAGATAATTTGGTCAGTTTTTCCTACGTTAATTAAACTTTCTCATATGTCCAAGAAACGAAGAGAAAAAAGGACTTGTGCGTGTTGAGACAAAGTTTAACCATTCAGGATCATAAATCTAATTTTATCGGTAGAACTATTTCGTTCCACAAGTTTATCTCAATTGGATTTTTTGCATCATGCAAAGGGACTTCATGTAACAGGAAACCGTACCCTACCGTCACGTTCCAGGGTTTTTGATAATTTATTGAATAAGTTTCTAGCGTTTTTGGCACAAAACATTCCTCCAAACGGCCCCAGTGTCCACTTCTGGTCATGACTCCTACAAAACCCCCGGTTCCTTCTTAATTTTCAATTCGTCATTTTCATCTGGCGACCAGGCGACGTCCAGCGTTTGGCAAGGATAAGAATTGTAAATGGAAAGAGAATTTTAAAGGAGTTCAAAAGTCGAAGCATTGCCCTGGGCAATCAAATAACAAAAATAATTATCCATTAATTTAACTGTAGAGGATATTTTCCCAGTTGAGCATGATAGTCGGGGAATATCCAACTAGGAGAGAACAGGATCTTATTTCCAGAAGTTTTTATGGAAATTTCTGGTTCCACATGAGAAAATCAAATCTGTTTTTGAAAGCTAGTCACTTCTCAATATTATTTCAATATCCTGTTTGCATGAATAATATCATTCATTTCGAAACGAAACCATAATTTATTCCCACAATACCTCATCCGTACTGAAACTTTCCCAGATATCGCTTTTTCAGCATATTCTTGCCTAAACTGCTAAAGTTTCTCCTTTGTCAGACAGATGAGATTTATGGCGATCTTATCCTTTTTTAAAGGGAAGGAATTAGAGTTTAAAGGACTCAAGGGTTGTTGAGAATTTTTGGGCAGATATCCGGTAGAAAAATTTAAGAACATCCTTGATCTTGAACCCATGATTACTTCAACATTTGGCATGTCCTGACTGTGCCAAAATGGATTCTTCATGAACTTTCCAAGTTTCTGCACATTGCTGCATCCTTCAGAAACTTTATAATCGTCAGTCAGAACATTTGCTCCGTGGAGGATATCACTTGAAATAAATTTGAAATGAAATCCAATTTTCCATCTGACAGAATCGTGTATTCCTGTAACTTGTTTCTCTGAAGGATGTTTCCAAGAAAACGGTGTGTACCTTTTGGGAAAACTGAGACAATAACAGGAGGATTTCTAGCAGGAGTAGGTCTGGCAAAATGCGTTTTACTCCTTATACCTCGACGACGATTAAATATTATTCAAATTTACTGTCAACAATTTTGAAGGACACTTCTTTAACAATTTAAAATTCGTTCGGAGAGAAGTCACTCAATGGACTGTCCCTGTTCGACTCTGAAGTTTAACAAAGTTGTCTCTTGACCATCTACTGTAGCCATTTATCCGGTCAATCCAGATTAAAAACTACAAATTTGAATACTTCATGTTTGAAGTTGAGCTGGATGCCCCGCTAGAATTCCATTACCAGGACATTAATTATCTAGTCCTTTGAAGATGTTAATAGCAGCACGTCCCGTGAGACATTTGAGTGATTATGCAACTTTCAGGAACCTTAGAGACAAAACTAGTTCCTAATTGGAAAACTAATATTTTGAAACCCTGTTAATTGTACCACGGTAACTAGCAGGAATACAAAGGGCCACAGATGTATGTTGCATGTAGTATGATGGAGTGAATGTAAATAGCTTAGTGCTATGTCTTACATGAACAGCAATCAATCTTCATAGTTATCAAATTTTAGATTAAATTTTAGAAATCCTTTTATGGAATAAGCCCAACAAACACTAGCACAGACATTGATGGTTTTGGCAAAATGCCTGGGAGCTTTAAACCAGTACCACATGCAAATCCCGCTAATTACCTCTCATGTATATGTAAGCAGTGCCTCTCATGTTCCTCCGTGTGAGTACCACAAGGTTAAGGACGTTTCCAATGATCCCTAGAGCACATATGACTGGCAGAACGATTCCATACGATAATTCCCTAAGCGCTCCAGTTCGAGGATCCTCCCGCACCTAGATGTGACATGGAATGTCATGTAGTTGTCAAAATGCATACAAGAAAATTAGATGAACGGTAAGTATTATATAACAGATGTATCTCTAAATTACTCACCCCATTAGTGGAGCTGTCGTCGGTGTCGGCGTTATTACCCCTAGACAAATTTGCACCCCATAAAACTGAGCACAAACTAGGGGTCGGTTCTGAAGGATAAAGTCTTGTTATCATATCTCCTGCCCGTCTGCTAAACGCAAGTGTTGCAGTAGATACTTTATTTAGCTGGTGTCTTGTACAGTTGTGGTAGTAAAGGGTTACTACTTGTGTGTCATGGGAAAAGGAGAACCATTAATTTGTCCGAAAAGGGCTGGGAAAGGTTGTTTGTTGAGGACGGTTAATGTGTTTAGAACGTACTAATGTACATGGGTAAATAGTGTTTCTGTCTCTTTCCATTGAAGTTATACTAAAGCAGCTACACATGGACGAGCTTAACTCATATTTAATTGAAATACGTTTGATGATAATTTGATTTGTTATCGATTGATTCTGATAAAACCATGTTATCACATTTTGTTAAGTGGATCCCGGCGATTTCATTAAAAATAGTTTCCTTTGATTTTTCGTAGCTTGACAGCAGATCCTGTGTTGGAACCATGTTTTCCTGTACTGATTAGGTGCAAATCCACTTTCTGTAATGATACAAATTTTGGTGATAACTAGAAACCACAACAAGTATGTAAATAATTTGAACAAATTAACGATGATTGCAACAAGACAATAAGGTGGCACTTAACTCAAGCTGTTGTCAATGAGTGGATTTTAGGAATTTTCCCATAATAAAGAGTGAAATAATAAGGACACTGTCATTAATTCTACAATTAGAATTTTTCGAACTCCCAAAACATCTTAAAACTTTATGAACTTTTGCATGGCTCCACTTTGATTTAAGAAACACTCAGAACGCTCCATCATCCTTTGCAAGGACACTTCTAACTCTCATGTGACAAAGAAGTGAAACTTCATAAATCTAATAAGGATGAAACACAATTTAAACTTGAACATGTCGTGGAGCAAGATGTGGTTCAGAAAACGGATCTTATTATCCCATAAAGTTATTCATTCGAAAATTTTCGAGATATTACCTAGACATTGTGTGGAATGTGAAAGTAAGTGAAATCGTTAAGAAAGGAATCTTTAAGAATATATTTTTCCCAAGACTAGAGAATATTCTTTGATTTGAAATTATGATCCAGAAGAGTCCTTCTTGTTGTATTTAGCGGAAAATTGTTCCGAAAGTCTCCATAAGGAGTTAACGTTGGGAATGGATTTTGATTTGTATTTTCACAGCACGACGTCTGCATAAATTTTTTAATTCAGTTTTCTCATAACACCTTAAAGTCTTTTACAAAATCTGCTTCATTGAAATAAAGTCCTTTCCCAGGCCACAGGACGAAACTTTCATGGCTCAGTGTCTGGATAGAAGTACCCACTAAAATATGTGATGCTTGCCAATAAAATGGAACTCAGTTTTGGGGATAAACCAGACGTCCAACACACCAGTTATTGCTGTTCCTTTTGCGGTGTCATCAAATGAATGGAGGAGTGCATTTAAAGATTGCCCGAAATAGTGCATCACTTCAAGTTGAACATTGTCCTTGTGATCTGCTTTTGAGGAATCTGTCCTGGGATGATGTGGGCGATTGAACATGGGAATCATGACAGTCTCTTAGATGTATCATTCAAAATAGAAGGAGTAAATCAGTGACAGATTTGGAGACATTTCCCAGAGATGATGATTCCTAGACATCCTCTTATCCTAGAACTAGACAACACAAAATGCAAAGGTTTTTCCAATAGGTTATAAGCCATATCCAATATACCGAAAACCCAGTAGCATATCACGTAGCCCACTTTTCAAGGATAACTCGAACTATATAATTGAATTGAATTTTCTCACATTGAAGGATAATAGCCACAATCAAAAAGTTTAAGAAAATGAAAAGAAGTGGTAGATGTTTTTTTGAAGTTAATTTCTTGGTATCCTTTTCTTGCTGAAGAAACACACAGAATGTTCATTTAGGGATAATGTTTAAAATTGGAGCAAAAAATACAAGAGAAAATCCAACCAATTCGACTTGTGTGTTATTCAAACTAGGGAGATACTCAACTTTGAAGAGATTCACTTTAAAAGGACCAGAATTTGGTTGTTTGAATTCAGGACATTCGAAGGGATGTTGGCAATATTTGTCCAACGTGACGAGACGAAGCCTTCAACAGTTTCATTAGTTTTTTAAAGCTTTACGCCCTGAAATTTGAAGAAGAATTCAACTTCCCTTTAAGTTCATTGATGATTGCAGGAGTTCCACAAAACTGTAGTGTGTGTGATCCATTAAATGGAATGAAAATAGTAGATATAGAACCACACATAATTAGGGAATTTTAGCAGATTTTTGAACTTCAAGACGAATCTGCTCGCAGCAAGGTTTGAAACAGCCCCACGAAACGGTGGACGTTCATCCCGGATCGTTGCCTTTATCCTTGTGGCTTACAAACATGAATTACAGGGCTAAGACCCGGTGCCAGGTGGGATTAAGTTTTCGCTTTTCTTGGAAATTTAATCACGTCATTGTTGTTTACAGGGTGGCATTATCCTTCAACGCAGCAGGGGCACAGAGTGACGTCAAGATGTTAATTTGAAAAATTGTTCCAGGGATATCCGTATTTAGGGTAGTTCGGATCAATCACTTTGCTCCTGATTTACTTCCGGGCTCGTTTTAATAAATTTCCATTTTTAATTATCCTTGAAACTCATGGACACCAGATCCCGCAACATTTTTTCCCCAATTCTATTTTAAGAATTTATTTAACGCAACTTTTTGTTCGTTGCTATCAAACTTTTTCAAATTCGAATAGAGACTTTTTGTGCATTTTCCAAGGAAGTCCAAGTAAAGCTTCAACATTTTCTGCCAAAACTTGGGCAGGGATCTTGATCGATTAAGGAAATTTCATGGAATTGACAAAAAGGGACTTTAGGGATTTGCTGTTTCCATTGATTTTCTCTGACTTTCCCGTAACGAAGGCCATCCACAAAAAATCCCAGTTTATCGTCGTCCTGGGGATCTTAGTTTCGGATTTGCTTGGCTAATTAATCCCAGCGGTCATACTTCCTGGAACGATTACTGCAAAAGGATATCTCAAGGATTTTTCGAACATTTTCTTAACAGATTAATACCTTAGTTGATAAACACTTCGGATTAACAAGGAATGTGAGATTCAACACTGACAAATGGGCGAAACCGACAAGTTGCATAACGCAGAGTCTCATACACCCCAAAATGCTTTTTGATCCACAATCTGACACGTGTGTTGGTCTAGACAGGACCCTCTCATCGACGCTTTTCACCGAATTATGAAAGGAATAGCTCCAATGGATTGAATTTGAATTGGGAGGATTTCAAAAATCGCTTATCACCACAAAGCAATTGAGTTATGGCTCTTTCACAGTCAGGATTTTTTGGGAAAAAGGATTCGCGGCTAATGTAGAAATTCTTTCCCTTTCACAAAACACGATTCTACCGCCTTTGGTGTTTTGACACGCTGTATTTGGAATTTCAGGATAACTTTCTTCCGCAGAATGAGGAGGTTTGGTGAATGGTTCAATGTTGGCATGTGGGTAACTCCTCCATGAAACGTTGAGAGTCCTCGAGTAGGTACTTACGAGAAGTTTATAATTATTCGTCATTACCTGTTGTTCTCGGAAACACCAGCAAGTGGTAAATATTTTCAATTTCAATGCAAATAACTTCCGTAGTTCGCCCCGATGTTTTCCACATTATAACTTGTTCAAGAAAAAATCGATCCTTAAGTAACACGGAAATGCAGAATATCTCTTAAGGATATCAACATGTTAACGACCGACTGTGATTTGCTGAACCTTCGTCGAACGTGCTATTTATGTAACGAAGGTCGCTAATAGCATAAACAACTTGTACGACACAAATATCCTTGGAATGTGCCCCTTTCCCTTTCACACAAGACGTCGGCATTTTACAGCACTTGCAGTTGTTGCTAGTAACTTAACATGGACGGAATCAGTTGTCCTTTGATTCTCTGGTGGTACATTTGGTAGTTTCAGGAAATTGGTGTAAATATCCGAAAATTTATTCACGCGTGGAAACGTCCTTCGACAACTGTCTTTATTTACGTTGGACAATGAAAAACTATCCTTCGAATTGACACACTTAGATCGAGGTAGACAAAATCTACATTTTCTCTATCGATTTCTAATAAATTCCGCTGATAAAAGTAGTTAACCTAAAAAACATAGTTAAATTGATATATCTGCAGGTTTAATATTCAGGATTTGAACAAAATACGAGTCATCAACGACAGGGTCTCCTGTCCCTTCATCACCAGCTTGTATGACACCGGTGTATCCTTGACCCGGAAACACTTCAGTTTGTGTTTTTAGCTCCGTTTATTGCTTAATTTTTCTAGGAGAGTCACAACCGGGTCGTGTCATAATTCACCCAGTTTATTTTGTCTAGATTTGCTGGCGTGTCCGATCTCATTTTGTTTGAAGGTTCAATTAGAGATATCATCTCTTTTGGAGGCAGCCTACCCGGAAAAACGAATCAAGAGGACGACCGAATTTGCATATAGATGACAGACACTTTTCATCTTCACGTGCTTGCAGAAGGACAACAAACAGTTGGGATGGCAGAGACAAATCATTCAAGATTAGTTAGGAGAGGTTTGACTGCCTTTGAGTCATGAATCGTGGTTTCTTACGAATCAAGACTTTTCCAACAAACTCTGGAAACTTTAAGAGTAATCTACTTCCAAGGTGTGATGTGCTGTAAACCTTAAGTTGTATATTCGGTAGGTAACAGGTAAGCCTTTCAAGGTTTCTTAGAACACACGCAGCTGAGCTCACGGAACTCATGGAAACTATATGGCTGTGAAGGCCAATTGAGTTGTTGGTTTACTCGCAATCTTTGCCATAGAAAATCAATGGAAATTTAAATTTTTTGCGTGGAAACAGTTCAAGACTCGATATCTCCTAGAAATTCGTGTAAGTTAATCAACTCGAATCGATGAACCTCAAGTCAAGTGTGTAAATCCAAGTCTTTGGAGTTTTATGTATTCAAGGGATTTCACAGACCATAACCTTGACATCAGATCCAGCTCATTCAGACACATGACACAAACACATTACCTTTCTTTCGACAAGTGTTAGAGTAAACTTCTCATTTTGGCAAATTGAAGGCTGCTCCATTTCCGGTTCCATGTGGTGCCCTGGCAGTTTCATCTGGCAGAGAGAGGTCAGTGTCACTAAGAAAGTTGCACTGTGAATGGGACTCTTTTAATGGGGTGTCATCACCAGAAGACATCCAAAAAGGCTAACGCCGAAAGATGTCGTCTGGGTGTTATAAAAATTCTTGTAAAGATTTGCTATGAATTCGATGGGAATTATGTCGTCTGAAAGTGCATCCCACAATTCACGAGAAAATAAACGACATGAGTTTGCAATTCGAAAGATAGTTGAATCTTGAAAGATTTCTTGGCGATTATCTTGAGAAAACATAAAGTTTTGAAATGGAAAAAGATTCAATTCAACTTTTCATGTTGATATGGAATAAGTTTTTGTAGAAAACCACTTCAAGTAATCCGTTCGCATGTTGATTGTGTAGCAAATAGAATTTGTAGTAAATTGCGAGCAGCTTTTCGTCAATGTGTCCTTGGAAACTTCTTTAAGAAGGATAAGATTCAGTTTTAATTCATTTCACTTGCAGGACGTATTAAGCAACTTCATGATAAAAACGAATAATTCTGTCTCATAATGACATATCTATCCAATCACTGAAACCTCAAAACCACAAATTCAGCACACGTTGGAAATCATGGGTCACGACCTGCACCTCCTGAAACAAGGGGTAAATTTTAATGAGATCTTTAATCTTTCAAAGCAAGAGAGAATCCTGCACTTTCTTCGATGACGAGACGAAGAACTTTCTAAAATTCAGACGAAGATAATGAATTCACTTATGACTCGGAATTGTTTTCGGAAAAGCTTCTCCAATCTCAAACCACAAACTCGCTTATAACCGAGACAGGGTGTCCTTAAGGAGTATTATTCTGCGATTGTAAACATGAAAATATTTCAAAACTTTAAAACGCCATGACATCCCAAAAACCCGTCAGTATCTCCTGAAACTATGTGCTGGGCTACAGAAGTTTCATCCCCAATCAACCAACGCATTTCGTTTAACTTATAAGGGACACTTTTCGATCCCGAACAAATCTATATTTGGGGTGCCTGTCCACCAGTCTCTGTAAGTGACAGAAGGAAAAGTGTCAATCCGTGGAGAAAAGGGATAAATGGTTCCCTAGAAATCCAGTTTATGAAACAACCCATGGAAATCTTACATTTTTCAGACGTCTCTTGACAAAATGTCCTTTATCAAAATACATTCCATGCTCTGTAGAACTCACTGAGAAAGTCTCATTAGCTTATGATAATGAAACACAATGAATTGCAACATTTTGCATCAAAATTTTACTAAATGACTTCAGACGATCCACAAAAATCACTTCAATGCATCATTCGTTGCCGTAATATGATTAAACAGACAATAGAAATGTCTGTAGAACTCCAAAGATTTCAAAGAACGCCCATCTGAAACTTTATTTACAATTCACGGTTAATGAGAGAATACCAACACTTGCAGAATCGTCCTGATCCTTTGAAATTGAAAGAACACTTTTGTACGTGATCCGAAAATTCAAGGAGTTTCTAAGGAAAATTATTTACATTTTCAATACGTTACAGAATTCCCCCAATACGTTATTCTATCTCAAAAAGGATATCTTCAAATTTATCCCCTCAAATGACTACGTAAAGCAATTTAAAGTGCATCAGTGCAAGAACACTCAAACAAACAGAAACCACAAGGAACAAGAAAAACAATTTAAGATATTACCAAGGCGGTCACAAATCCACTGTTGACCCAATTTGCTAAAAAGTGTACATCCAAAGCTTTTAGAGGACAAATACGTACGTCCAGGAAGAGCAGTCTTGGCTAGACAGACTAAAATATATCTTCACAATCACAAAACCACTTCCACTTGAATAACACTTAGTTCACTCAATACCCTCTAACTGGAAGTGCTTATAATTCTTATCACATTAACTGGCTCATTATCACACAACACAAAATTATATCAGATGAAATCCCCAGAATCGAATTCAATTTGGATCCACTTTAGTCCAGATTTTTATTTGGAAATATGTAGAAGTCCTTTCCTGTTTTGTTTCTGGTTCACTTTCTGGAATATCACATTAGGCTCACGATTAACCCCGAATCAAAGTACAACGAACGACAAAAAGCTTCCGAACGGCATGAGTTCAGCGGACTTACTGACTAACATTTTCGTTGACTTCAAGTGAAATCAACAGAACCTACTGAGGAGCCTAGGTTACAGTGCTTCTAACATCATCCACAGCTGGGAAAAGGATTCCCTTCCAAAGAGCACCCACAACACCCAGAGTTCTCCTGTAGAGCGTTCATCTACGCATGAGGCACAGTTTGTGAACGAAAGCCCTTGAATCTTCCCTGTCAAGAGAAACACATTCCACTCAAGTGGAGCTTTTGGATGGAGCTTTACTTTCACTTGCGTGGTGCTCCCTAGCTCACTCGCTTCTTCGAGTTCTGGAGTCTGGGTTGGAGTCCTCCGTCTACGAGGGTGTCTTGCCGCCAAAACTGAATTTACTCGAAAGTTGTAAGGCTTTGGGCAGTCGACGTATTTCTGTATCCACGTTGGGGAAGCATATGAATGAATGATGGAGACTGCTGTCTCTGGGTTCTTACAGTCGACTACAAAGTTGTGGGTTATCTTATCATTTATGAGATTTATCCAAAAGTAGATACTGAATTTCTATGGAATTTGTATTTCAGCACGATATTGGTCAAGTAACATTTGTTCTAGTGAAGGATCTTGTTCTGTATTTCATTACGAACCTTAAGTAGTCTGAAACTTCTCAACACCATATTGCTAGGACATACTGATTGGGAATGGTCAGCGACTTCATCCCTTGCACTTGTTTCTGCCAATATCCCATCACATTGAGTCTACAAGTCATAAGTGTTGGATAAAGTAACACTTCGAGTCAAAACTGCCCCCTGAAGTGATTTGGATCACAATTCTCTCTGGGGTTCGTAAGTCGTCCTGTTAATCTGGTGTAATATCTGAATTCTGTTGTTGCACAATAACACTACGAACTCAAACCCTTTCACCAATCAATGTCCATTAGGTTGATTGGAAATCCATGTCGATGTTGTTTCACTTTCCTGAATGATGTGATTCAATCATCATCATAGTCATAGTCACTTTAGGTTCCACAAAAGGCGTCCAAGCTATTGATCTATGATGGAACTCCACCCGGACACACGATGTGTTTGTTTTAAAGGAATTCATTGCTTAATAATGGACCTAGGTCCTTGTAATTCGTCCTGATTGGAAATTAGATTGTTCTGTCTACATTCAGGTGAACCTTACACACTCTTCAAACTAGGAGATGTTTCAGATATCATAAAATATTATAAAGCCTCAGCGTAACGAACACTTGTCCCCAATCAATTACTTTCCAGGAAATATGTTACATTGTGGGGCAAATTTTCTGGTTTTAATAGATGCAATTCCCGGAACGTCGACTGGATACATAGTGAAGGATATTTGCATTCGCGGAACAAAACTCTTTCCCAGCTAATGAAATTTTGCCCAAATAACTGTGGCATGCGCTGAACCTACGTATATCACATTCCTAGCTTGGCTGTATCCAAAGCACAAGACTCCGTAACAGATGCGATGGTGAAGGTGTTTCATGAATATTTGTGTTGCTTTCCCTGGAAGGTTCTGGAGGAATGTGGGTCAAGTGAGTTCAAGGGAACCTCACTAAACGTCACCAGCTAGTGGTGTCAAATGTTAAATTTTCCATCTGTTTGGATGTTATTGCTTCGTTTTCAGGAAGTTCCAAGACACTGAGGACAAATAGTGATAACATGAGTCTAAGCGCTAGACATTCCAAGAAGGATATGGAGACATCATGGTTAACTATGGAACATGAGATGATATGAATACCAAACACCTCCAGTGGGGGAAATGAGGAAGATCCGAATGAAAATAACTCAGTGGCACACAGTTGAACAAACCCTTCAGGACACAAATGCGTCCGGAATCCTAATGGCTTCTTTAGGAAAACATTTGTAGAACTTCTTTAACTCACAGTTTAACTCTTGCACATAATTAAGATGGTGATATCATGCACTAGATATTTCCACTTAAATAAAGAGTGTCATTTGGAAGTTGTAGTGCATTCCAGTTTATTGAGGGATATCATGTGAGGTTCAAAAGTTGATACAGGTTTCGCAAGAACACAATATAATAAGAGGTATAATTTGTGAAGCACGAAACAAAATCTGAAATGAGGAAAGCTACTGTTTCAATTGTGGAATCTTTTCCAGTCCTTTTCCTGCTTGATTTTGATAACTATTATTTGGTTAAACTTTTCCAGTCCTTCCTTATTTAATTATATTTCAAACATGATCTCAAGTCGTGAAGAAAAATATCAGCTACTGGGATAAGGGATCTTCCAGGAGATTTGATTAGTCCTCATCTTGGTGGATGAATTCGAACGAGAATCTCTTCAGGTTATTAATGACCATAAAGGTGTCCCTTCTTGATATTATCAATTTTTTGTATATGTATATAATTGAAAAAGTTGACTCTTTTCAAGATCCTTGCCGAAATAATTATTAAACGGCCAACTAACGTGAGATTCACAACATTTTTCATACCACGAAACGAGTTACGAACATAAAGCAGCCGCAAATCTCCGATTATTCAGTCAAATGTTTCGTTCCCTTTGTGACAGCCTCTCAAGCATGCTTACTTCGCCTTAATTAATTTACGGACTCGTTAGCTGTATTGTGATTCTAAGGTCGTTCCTATATCCCGAAGGATAATCCTAATTCCCATGCATTACATAAATGGGCAACAAAAGGGACTCTACTGAAGCAAAGTTTCGAAAGACGTAACGACGTTCCTCTTGTCCTGCTGACCCAATTGTGCTCCAGACGAAAGAGAAATTAATGTAATTTGGTTGATACAGGAACCAGCCTGGAAAATCCTTAATAAATTATAAAAGCCCGGAACTAATAAATCAACTTACTCGGGGATTTTCCTCGATTCCAATCCTTGCTGACATGTCTTGTATTTTTTCTGTTTAGGAATCTGTCAGAACTCTCAAAGTACTGCTAGGGTCAGTTCAAACATTCACGGAAACGATCGCACACAGGTCACCCGCTTGCCGACGCTTCCATTTGCTACCATCTTCGTCAACTTTATTTGAACTTATTTCGTGTTCCACAATATTTCTCAGAGTTCCTCGCTGTCATAGTCTCAATGGTATGTTACAGATTATTCAATTTTCCCGTGAGAGGGATCCGCACAAGGGTAGATTCACGCAAATTCCCTGGAGATTCAGTCTTCCTTGTGTATTCATATCGTGTATTCAATGTGCTCCAACGAAATCAAATTGGGTTTCCTTTAAGCTCCCGTTCCCGAAAAACAAATTGTGTTCTGCCTAAGGACATTTGTCTGATAAGGATACCTGCTAAGCGAAATAATGGCTGGTGCTCTACTCCAGTAACCCAGATCTGATATAAAACCTTTTTCGAAGGATTGGTTTATCCATTTGGGTTGGTTCTATAAATAAATCTTATGGAGGATGAAAGATGTGTGAAGCAGAAGGTTTCGTCAGGTATTCGGAAATATATAATATAACCGCCATTTTACATTCACTGTACCGGCGAAGACAGACATAAGAAATTTTCGAATAAATACTTGGTGGAATTCTTATCAGGTTTCTGAGAATTTCACTATATAAGAGTGGAAATAAAAGGTTCGAATCGTTATAGGTCCCAACTTGTATGACAAATATTGAGACTTTTGTAATCATCATTTGACTAAAGCTATGCGCAATATGATGTCCTGTTTTGGAAGAATTTACGTTATATCTAGAATTGTGTAGTTAAAAATTTAATTCAGTTGATGGATTGCCTACGACAAGTAACACGTCAGCAGGCTTTTGTAGCTACAGACATTCCAATTTACGATTTGGAATGTCTTCAACATTCCTGACACTAAAATCCGCATTGAGGAACATATATTTTAAATTATCCGCATCGAATCCGTTTGTTCCTAATATCAACCAAACATGAATTCCGAAATTTTCTTACATTCAACGAATATTATTGAGTAATCCTTGGATTAGATGTAACGAAATTAACATTCAAGGCATTGAACCCCTTAGCCAAATTGGTAGCGCAAGTGTCACGGAATTTAATTGTTTACATGACTGTCATCCTGGAACTGTGACTTTGATCCTTGGAACTTGTGTGCACCGAGTCCTACTGAGAAAGTTCATTGGCATCTAAATTATTCCCACATATCTGAGATACTTACATAAGATCTAAACTTTACGAAAAGTGTAAGAAACTGAAATGATTTGAGCAACTTTGTTGCTCAAAAGGAAATAGGCACCCTGTGCCATCGTACTGAGTCACTGCACCACCGACCACCCGCATCGCAGCGATCTTCACTGTAGAGAGGCGGAGCCAGAATCCCAAGGATAACGGGACTTCGGGCGATCCTCGAGGAAGACGAGATGAATCTCGGCTCTTGCATTTGAGTCGCCGAGGGGTTCAGACAGAAAGTTCTGAAGTGAGTGAACAAAAAAATAAAGTGTCACGTGGTTTTCTTTTTTGGAACGCAGGTGGATTACCCCGGGAAGAAGCTCGGAGCACCATGTGGCGGCCACCATACGGATTTATTTTGTAAGTTTTTCTTTTTTTTTATGTGAAATTGTGTAAGAAGAATCTGAAGAAGAATACTATCATTATTATATATTACCACAAACACATGTTAAAACATCATCATCGGCAGTTGAAGAGAACTTCAGAATATTAAAAAAATAATGTGTATTATATATATGATAATTATTACTATAATCATTGTTGCAATTTATTGTTAGTGACTATTTTTACTATTACATATTAAAAATATTTACTATGGTATACATAAATCAAGTAGTTAGTCACAATTTCAATGAATATTTGAAGTAAAATTACAACGTCGAAAGGAAGTAAAATAACAATGATTATAATAATAATATCAATAATTTAGCATAGCAAGTAACAATAAAATAAATTTACAAAGCTTCATAAAACTAAATTTTTTTCTAAATAAATGAGAAAATGAAGCGGAAAACCCAAGAATGAAATTTGTAGAAAAAATTATTTCCTCTAACTTAGTTCGTCGATATTTTTATCTATTAAATTAAAATTTTCAAAATGATATGAATATTCTAGAAATGATATATACCAGTAAAATTAATTAGTAAAAAAAATGAAGTAATTAACAAACAAAAATAACTAGAAAATCAAAAAAAAAAATTAACTAGAATTGATAATTGTAGTTTGGATTATTTTTAATTAAGATGTTGAACGGGGTGAAAGATTTCTAGACCCCAGAGCAGTGTGTTCTAAGTGTGTTTGCAAAAAATATCAAAACTCGATAAAATAATTTAAATAAATGATACACATATGAAAATGCAATCAGAAATAGAATTTGTTGATTAGATATTGGATTTGAATGAGAGGGAAAAATGTATATATATAAAAAAATAACATGATGATCCCAAGACTTTCTTTAGTTAAATTGCGAAACAAATAAATTGTAATTAATTTTAATAAGTTATTTTCACTGTAATATTAATTATTTATTATAATATATTAATATATATATATTAAAATAAAATATGGAGAGAGCAATAGCAATAATTTAATATAAACAAAATGTGCATAGATAATAAGAAGAAACTACGCAACTAACTAATTATTGAACTTGAGAGACAGTGGTTTCAATTATAATTTATAAATACTATATTCAAATATGATTATTTCAGTTATTGTGAAATGAAGAAAATGCAAGGAGACAATTGATTAATTATAAAATAATATATTGAGTAGTTATTACAAAACAATTTTCGTCTGATCATATATTCATGATTTGCTTTTCATTTGACTTTTAGTGAAATTTTGATTCTTAATCAAGAGTTAGTAATTAAGTTGGTAAATAACATATTCACGAAAATATATAATAATTCACTACACTTTCTTTTTTTTTCATTTTGTTTAAAATTGACTTTTGTTTTGTTTAAAATTTTTCTTGGTAAAATATAAAATATTTGAATCACAATCTAATTGAAAGAGGAAAAATAATCGTATATAAAATTCGTAAAGTATGAATTTGGATTTAATATGAATTAATAAATTAACATAAATTTCATTAATATTTTGAAAGTTGTTTGTAATTTGTTTGTTATCTTATGGTTGTATCCTTTCATTTATATAGTTTGGAATAGTTACAACTTGTTAGAAACATAACTAGACAATTTTTTTTATAAACACTTGGAATAACTACATTTACATTGATTCAAATTTCGAAGTTATGCGGGTTAGATGCAATGACAATGTATGAAAGACAAACCTATTGGAATGGTTTTGTAATTTCCAATCGATTTTGAGATATCTGCCAATGAATTTTGCCAAAGATATGCAAAAACCACGCTTGAATATTCCGAATTTGAATCAAATGATATAAACAGTACAGACAAAACCATAAATAAAAAAAAAAAGAAAATTCAAGTGTTTAATCGCGCGTCGGTGTACGTTATCTCGGGTGACACTTAAAGAATTTTTTTTTAGTAAATTCATTAAGATGCCCCGAGATAACTAATAATTAGCCCATGGTGGGTCTCCTCCTCCTCCACGTCCATCCCGGGCTCTAAGCGCTCGTCTTGAAGTCCTAGGGGAAAGTATATATCGCACGGGACGTTACTTTCCATTGGTTGGGAGGGCATGGAGTCCACATCATCTGGACTCGCTGAGGAGAGGGTGATAACGCCTCAACATCCGCGTCGGTTCCCTAGGCGTACCCTTCCTTCCTCTCTTTCTTTTTTTTGTCGTTTTTTCTATTATCCCTGAACCCTCCCCCTTGAGGTCTCCCGAAAACCCAAATTTCCTTGTCAATCCATCCATATTCCCGTAGTACCCTTCCTCCCTTCACTTCTTTTTTTTTTTTTCACCGTCGCGAGATGCCTGCCCCTTCTTGTTTTTCTTTGAATCGTCGGGGTTAGAAGTTCGTGGAGGTCCCTCAATTCCTTTTTTTTCCGAGTCACCTCCTCCTTATGCACTGTGGGGGAAGCCTTTTTGACTGCACGTCACCACGAACTTCAGGACGTGTTAATTTTTTTTCTGTAGTTGATCCGGAGATCGGTTTCGAGCAAGATCCCACCCCACTAACGCCGAACTAGCTAGCGATGGCCTGCCAGAACACGTCCGCTGCTCGTAGCCCGATCAGGGGACTCTTCTTGGTTCCTTTTGCGAACCTTACGGCCTTCACGGCCCCTGAGCTGCCCCGATCAGCTCGTCCCCTTTCTCACGTCCTTAAGGGCGTTCTCCTTAATCACTGTCCGGATCCTATGAAGGAGAGAGTTTGGGTTCCCATCTCTCTTCCTTCCCTCTTCGACGAATAACCTACGTTTCCTTGAAGTCCTGCGAGCCAGCATCCCTTGGACTTTATTATATTATTCCCCGAAAATAAAAATTTACTACAGAATGGCGCCCAACGTGGGGCCCGAAAACGTAGCATTTCATTAATTTAACGTAACGTAGTGCACCAAGAACGATTTGGCTCAACTTGGTATGCTTTTCTTTTAAAATTCGCAATTCTTGTTTAGTTTTTTTAAATCCTTAATATCTCAGGTCCCACGAAATAGAGTTGAAGACTGTCTTGAAGGTAAAGCCTTCGCGTCATAACTTAACGTGAACGACAAAAGTTTCACAGTCGACAATTTCTTGAATTATGTCTCCTTTAAACTCATCTCCTCTAATTTTTTTTGCTATGACAGGAACCCCGTCGTGTTGTCGTTGTCCTTTGGATTGTAACTCCAAGAGCTTTCGCTGGAATCATCGGCATGCCCGGTCCTGTCCGTCTTGACCGATCCGCGAAAATGCTTCTTGGATGTTTACTTCCCTTCCTGTATGTACCGTTATTGGAAGGAACGCCTGGACCTTCTGCTGGAATTATCGGCATGTCTGGCTTTCTCCGTATTGTCCGATCCGCAGAACGGATTCCAGGATGAGTCCTTCCCTCCCTGTCGCGATAGTTGGGTTATCCTTTTCTTATTTCCTTCTCCTTTATTTACTCCCCACTCCACATCTCAAGTTGTCGCGTTATCTCTCTCTCCTCTGCAGACTTAAATACGGGTGAGGTGGCCCGGAGGAAATGGAGAGTTGGACACCTGCCATCAAGAGTTTGTCACATAAATTTGTCACTAATTTCGTTTTTTTCAGCTAATCCTAAGGTATAAATTAAGTTTTTGGTATTAGTCACGTATGAGGTGTTTTCTTGTACAATTTAAGAACTAAGTATTATCTATAATTTGCTAATAATTACTCCGCATAAACTTGTTGTAATTTTTTTTGGAACACTTAAACCTTGTTTCTACCCATTAGCTAATAACTAAGATATTTCGAATTTTTGTAAAAAAATATCTAGGCAATAAACTTTTACGTTAAGTCCCTATCACGATTTGATTTTGAATTTTTGTAAAAAAATACCTAGGCAATAAACTTTTACGTTAAGTTCCTATCACGATTTGCTTTTGTATAACTGTATAAACAAATAAGTAAAGTTTTCTTGAATTTTGTTATATCCATTTTTTTTGGAGTTGTAAAATAGTATATTTTTTTTTGTGTTATATAGACGCACGCACATATATATATAAGTTATATAAATAATATTTTTTTTTCTTACATTGTCACATATAAAATAAGTTCCTTTTAAAAATTGTAAAACGCTCAATAAAAAAAAAAGAAGAAAATAAAAAAAAATAATCGAAAAAAAGAAACAAAAAAAAAAAAAAAAAAAAAAAAAATATATGTGGGAAAAAAAAAAAGAAAAAAAAAAACACGATTAAAAGAGAGAGAGATATTCTCCACCCGACTTTAACAATCCTTTTGAACCAGTAATGTCACTCAACCCAGACGATCTACTGCTAACAGGAGGAGCGGAAAGCAGCCCCTGCGCGATATGCACTAAGCCTTTCGACGACACACAATCACCTTATGAAACTCAATGTCACCATTTTTTTCACGCGCAATGCTTGCAAAATTGGCTACAAACATCCACTACTTGCCCCTGTTGTAGGGAAACATGCGATATGGGAGAGGTTGTAAACCCCAGTACAAGTAAACCCGCAGGCAAAGGAGCTATCCCAAAAAGCCAACGACCCGTCACCCGCTCGCAAACGCGTGATCGTAGCAGCGCGCCTAACGAACAACCGCGTCCTGTGCCAACAAATTCTCCAGACATACCTCAAGTAGTTGAACCACCTATGCATCCATCCAGAACAGATCAGCAGGCATACCTCCAATTGCAGCATACGCTTTCCTCTCAACAGGAGCGACTAGTCGAGCAACTTCAACGGAACATATCACAGATGTACATAGATCTCAACACGAAGATAGAACGAATTTCCTCCATTCCAACCCCACACCAACCTCCACCAACCAGAGCAGACCCAGATCATCGTGTCCCTGGAGCAGTTCCTTACTACCACCAGCCATATAGGCCCAGACTCCCTGCCTCGGATCAACGTTCGTCTGAAAGAACTACCAATGTGATCGGCGGATGGGGAATTCGTTTCAATGGACGCAACAACTCTTTACCCGTAGATCTGTTCATCTACCGAGTAAATGCTCTGGTAAACCAAACCCTACAAGGGGATTACAACGCCTTATGTAGCAATGCCCATATATTGTTCACTGAGCAGGCCAATGATTGGTTTTGGCGCTTTCATCGTAGCCATCCAGGTTTCAATTGGACGTTGTTATGTGAAGCTCTTCGAGAAAGATTCCGAGAGAGACAAACGGACCTAGACATACGAGAATTAATAAGGACACGTAAGCAACATCCCGGAGAAAAGTTTGACTCATACCTTGACGAGATGCAATCCTTAGCGGATCGATTATCTCGACCCATAACGGAGGGAGAGTTGACGGAACTGGTCCGACGGAACCTGTTACCCCCAATCAGACGAGACCTACTGCACTACCGGTTTGAAAACCTCAGCCAGCTACGATTGTACGTCAGGCGTATTGAAGCATTCCACGAGGAAGTTCGACTAAGACCAGAAATACGACCAAGAACGTCACAATACCAAACAAGACAATTGGCCATCCTTTCGGCCGAGGAAACCCCTTCAACAGATGAATCGCAACTCGCCGCTCTGGAGAGGACGACCTTCTGTTGGAACTGTCGTCAACCAGGTCATAGATTCGATGTATGTACGGCTGCCCGCACAGTGTTTTGTTACGGCTGTGGAGAACCGAAGACCTACAAACCAACATGTCCTAAATGTAGCCATCCAAAAAACCGGACATCGACTGCGGCCAGCTCTCCTCAGGAAATTATATCAGGCCAGCAAGGTCGCAGTCCTGCTTCGAACGTGACCAAACGACTATAAATAAAAATCAACCAATGTCCAGCTGCATCAGAGAAACGAACCTCAATGATGACCAGCAGCCAGAGAATGTCCGAACTCTCACACCCCAGCAAAACCAGAAGATCCCTCAAGAAACCCAAGACTGCGATGAACCAGAGGATCCAAAAGGAAATGCACGGCACTGGAAACCATACCACATACGCCTCAAAGAATACTACGCGGCACGACAGCGTATCTTCGCTACTGAAGAATTGGCTACCTTCAGACCTAACGTGAAGAGATCCACACGAAGACTCCGCTATTTTTGGAAGCGAGTTATCTGGTCTCGGAGACAATTAAGCGTATGTATCCTGACAGACACGCCCCGAAATGACATTCGCCCATACGCAACGGTCTCTCTGTTGGGACAGGAGGTAAGCGGTCTTATTGACACCGGAGCCAGCGTTAGCGTTATCGCGTCGGACTTAGCAGAAAACATTTTGACCAGACATCGACCCAGTATCAGCAAGATCCACTTCCATTTGAGCACTGCAGATGGCACAAAACACCCCGTACTCGGAAAACTTCGGACGGAAATTACATTTCGCGGGCAATCAGAAAATATGGAGATGTTCCTCATTCCCACGCTTAGCCAAAACCTTTACCTGGGCGTGGATTTTGTTCGAAAATTTAATCTTGCCCCCAATTTATTCGGAGAAACACCAGCATCCCAAATTGTATCCAGTCTACAACAAACGCCAACCGTTCCCCACCATGCTCTCGACTCCCGGCAACAGGCACTGCTTGAAACAGCCATCGCTACGTTCCCCTCGTACTCCAAACAAGGCTTAGGCCGTACCACCCTAGTCGAACACCATATAGACGTAGGGGACGCAAAGCCAATTAAGCAGCGACACTACGCAATATCACCCGCCGTGGAGAAACTGTTGTATGCCGAAGTCGACCGGATGCTAGAGCTAGGAGTAATTGAAGAATCCCAAAGCCCATGGTCCTCGCCCGTCACGCTCGTCAGAAAACCAAATAAGGTCCGTCTGTGCTTGGACGCTCGAAAAGTCAACGAAATCACCGTTAAGGATGCTTACCCGCTACCATTAATCGACGGGATTTTGAGTCGGCTCCCAAAAGCAAGGTTCATTACCAGCTTGGACCTCAAAGACGCTTTTTGGCAAATCCCTCTCGACGAGTCCTCGAGGGAGAAAACAGCATTTACGGTACCCGGACGACCACTCTATCAGTTCGTCGTGATGCCTTTCGGGCTATGTAACGCTCCCCAGACCATGACCAGGCTAATGGATAGGGTCATCCCAGCACACATCAAGCACCAGGTCTTTGTCTATTTGGATGATCTTCTCCTTATCACCGAGACGTTCGAGCAACATCTTCAACTACTACGCCTAGTTGCAAACCACATTCGCAGAGCCGGACTAACCATCAACATTGAGAAAAGCCGATTCGTTATGACGGAAGTGAAATATCTGGGACACATAATTGGAAATGGAACAATCTCGACCGACCCTGAAAAAACGCAAGCTATCCAGGACTTCCCATTGCCGAGTTCCGTACGACAGCTAAGGCGTTTCCTAGGCATCTGTGGATGGTACCGGAGATTTGTGGAGAACTACGCCACCGTAACATCACCTCTCACAGATATGTTGAAGAAAGGAACCAAGTTTCTTTGGACCACGGAAGGATTACAGGCATTCAACACCCTGAAGAACAAATTAACCACAGCCCCCGTGCTACACAGTCCGGATTTTTCTCGTCCTTTTTCCATTCATTGCGACGCTAGCCAGCATGGAATAGGAGCAGTGCTAATGCAGAAAACTAAAGGTGATGAAGAAGCTCCCATTGCCTTCATGTCTCAGAAACTAAATGCTGCACAACGCAATTACACCGTGTCAGAACAGGAATGTCTAGCCGCAGTAACCGCCCTCAAGAAATTTCGCCCCTACGTCGAAGGGCAAGAGTTCGAGATAATCACGGACCACGCGTCTCTTAAATGGTTAATGAACCAATCTGACCTGCACGGCAGACTGGCGCGGTGGGCGTTGAAACTGCAGGGATTTAACTTTAAAATCCGTCATCGGAAAGGATCCCAAAACATAGTACCAGATACGCTATCAAGGATGTTCTCCCCTGAAGGCGCGGCATTAGATGCAGTGGAAGCCGATGTTCCACAAATCGACCTGGAATCTCCACATTTTAAGTCACAGGACTATCAAGACCTCGTAAAAACCATTTCCAACCAGCAACAACCTCACCCAGACCTGAAGACTAGCGATGGATTCGTTTATAAAAGGACAAGCTACGCCAGTGGAAACCCTATCGATGAGCAAGAGACCTGGAAGCTCTGGATTCCGGTAGGATTGACCAAGGAACTTATCAAACAAGCTCATGACCATCCATTGAGCGCGCATGGAGGATTTAGCAGGACGTTGCACCGCTTGAGAACAGTTTTCTTCTGGCCGAAGATGGCTCAACAGGTAAAAGAGTACGTGTCATCCTGCGAAACCTGCAAATCAACTAAGTCCCCGAACCAAATCCTTCGACCACCAATGGGAATGCAGTCTACTCCGGAGCGGATTTTTCAAAGACTATACATCGACCTGATCGGACCCTACCCACGTTCGAAATCCGGAAATATTGGCGCGATCGTACTCCTAGACCACTTGTCCAAATTTCCCTTAATCGAACCTATAAAAAGGTTTACCACGGACGGGATAGTATTTTTCCTCGAGAAGAGAGTTTTTCACGTCTTCGGAGTACCACAGAAAATACGCTCAGATAACGGCGTGCAGTTCCGTTCAACCAAGTTCAAAGATCTGCTGCAGAAGTACGGGGTGGAACACGAACTCACTGCGGTATACTCCCCCCAGAGCAACGCCTCCGAACGGTTGAATCGCACGCTGCTCGCCGCTATCCGATCCTACGTATCCCCCAGCCAGAAGGATTGGGACCAAAAATTGTCGGACATCTCTTGTGCCTTGCGATCATCTCACCACTCAGTAACAGGGTTCTCGCCATACCTCGCTGTGTTTGGACAACCAATGGTGTGCCACGGACGTCAGTACGAATTGCTACAACGATTAAATCTCTTAGCAGAGCCCACGATGACGCTCCTACATCATGATAAACTCCAACTGATCCGCCAACAGATCCGGGAAAACATCGTTCGAGCCTCGGAGAGCAGAAAGAGAAATTATGACTTACGGGCCAGGACCAAAACCTTTGCAGTAGGAGACGAAGTGTACCGCCGAAACTTTCGACAAAGCGACGCAGCAGCGCACTATAATGCGAAATTGGACCGCAAGTTTCTAAAATGCCGAATTTCAGAAGTCATCAGTCCCTCGCGTTACCGGGTATCCGACTTGACCGGGAAACCCTTGGGAGTATTTCACGCCAAGGACCTAAGGCACTAACTCCAGCTACAACCTGCAACTGTTCATCATCACCATTGAGAACACCCTCTACACCTCTGACAACCGTCTGCAAGGAGTACCTCAGGCCTCAGTTAGAATCATCATAAGCCAAATCTGAGGCCGTCCTATCTACACTTCGTCATAAACCTCGAGGTTGAACTACAACTCCAGCAACAATACCACCAAAAGCCGTCCTCAATCACCAAATAGTTCTTCAGCCTTTCCAATGATGAATTCATCATTCGTAAAGGCTGCCCTGAAATGATTTGAGCAACTTTGTTGCTCAAAAGGAAATAGGCACCCTGTGCCATCGTACTGAGTCACTGCACCACCGACCACCCGCATCGCAGCGATCTTCACTGTAGAGAGGCGGAGCCAGAATCCCAAGGATAACGGGACTTCGGGCGATCCTCGAGGAAGACGAGATGAATCTCGGCTCTTGCATTTGAGTCGCCGAGGGGTTCAGACAGAAAGTTCTGAAGTGAGTGAACAAAAAAATAAAGTGTCACGTGGTTTTCTTTTTTGGAACGCAGGTGGATTACCCCGGGAAGAAGCTCGGAGCACCATGTGGCGGCCACCATACGGATTTATTTTGTAAGTTTTTCTTTTTTTTTATGTGAAATTGTGTAAGAAGAATCTGAAGAAGAATACTATCATTATTATATATTACCACAAACACATGTTAAAACATCATCATCGGCAGTTGAAGAGAACTTCAGAATATTAAAAAAATAATGTGTATTATATATATGATAATTATTACTATAATCATTGTTGCAATTTATTGTTAGTGACTATTTTTACTATTACATATTAAAAATATTTACTATGGTATACATAAATCAAGTAGTTAGTCACAATTTCAATGAATATTTGAAGTAAAATTACAACGTCGAAAGGAAGTAAAATAACAATGATTATAATAATAATATCAATAATTTAGCATAGCAAGTAACAATAAAATAAATTTACAAAGCTTCATAAAACTAAATTTTTTTCTAAATAAATGAGAAAATGAAGCGGAAAACCCAAGAATGAAATTTGTAGAAAAAATTATTTCCTCTAACTTAGTTCGTCGATATTTTTATCTATTAAATTAAAATTTTCAAAATGATATGAATATTCTAGAAATGATATATACCAGTAAAATTAATTAGTAAAAAAAATGAAGTAATTAACAAACAAAAATAACTAGAAAATCAAAAAAAAAAATTAACTAGAATTGATAATTGTAGTTTGGATTATTTTTAATTAAGATGTTGAACGGGGTGAAAGATTTCTAGACCCCAGAGCAGTGTGTTCTAAGTGTGTTTGCAAAAAATATCAAAACTCGATAAAATAATTTAAATAAATGATACACATATGAAAATGCAATCAGAAATAGAATTTGTTGATTAGATATTGGATTTGAATGAGAGGGAAAAATGTATATATATAAAAAAATAACATGATGATCCCAAGACTTTCTTTAGTTAAATTGCGAAACAAATAAATTGTAATTAATTTTAATAAGTTATTTTCACTGTAATATTAATTATTTATTATAATATATTAATATATATATATTAAAATAAAATATGGAGAGAGCAATAGCAATAATTTAATATAAACAAAATGTGCATAGATAATAAGAAGAAACTACGCAACTAACTAATTATTGAACTTGAGAGACAGTGGTTTCAATTATAATTTATAAATACTATATTCAAATATGATTATTTCAGTTATTGTGAAATGAAGAAAATGCAAGGAGACAATTGATTAATTATAAAATAATATATTGAGTAGTTATTACAAAACAATTTTCGTCTGATCATATATTCATGATTTGCTTTTCATTTGACTTTTAGTGAAATTTTGATTCTTAATCAAGAGTTAGTAATTAAGTTGGTAAATAACATATTCACGAAAATATATAATAATTCACTACACTTTCTTTTTTTTTCATTTTGTTTAAAATTGACTTTTGTTTTGTTTAAAATTTTTCTTGGTAAAATATAAAATATTTGAATCACAATCTAATTGAAAGAGGAAAAATAATCGTATATAAAATTCGTAAAGTATGAATTTGGATTTAATATGAATTAATAAATTAACATAAATTTCATTAATATTTTGAAAGTTGTTTGTAATTTGTTTGTTATCTTATGGTTGTATCCTTTCATTTATATAGTTTGGAATAGTTACAACTTGTTAGAAACATAACTAGACAATTTTTTTTATAAACACTTGGAATAACTACATTTACATTGATTCAAATTTCGAAGTTATGCGGGTTAGATGCAATGACAATGTATGAAAGACAAACCTATTGGAATGGTTTTGTAATTTCCAATCGATTTTGAGATATCTGCCAATGAATTTTGCCAAAGATATGCAAAAACCACGCTTGAATATTCCGAATTTGAATCAAATGATATAAACAGTACAGACAAAACCATAAATAAAAAAAAAAAGAAAATCCAAGTGTTTAATCGCGCGTCGGTGTACGTTATCTCGGGTGACACTTAAAGAATTTTTTTTTAGTAAATTCATTAAGATGCCCCGAGATAACTAATAATTAGCCCATGGTGGGTCTCCTCCTCCTCCACGTCCATCCCGGGCTCTAAGCGCTCGTCTTGAAGTCCTAGGGGAAAGTATATATCGCACGGGACGTTACTTTCCATTGGTTGGGAGGGCATGGAGTCCACATCATCTGGACTCGCTGAGGAGAGGGTGATAACGCCTCAACATCCGCGTCGGTTCCCTAGGCGTACCCTTCCTTCCTCTCTTTCTTTTTTTTGTCGTTTTTTCTATTATCCCTGAACCCTCCCCCTTGAGGTCTCCCGAAAACCCAAATTTCCTTGTCAATCCATCCATATTCCCGTAGTACCCTTCCTCCCTTCACTTCTTTTTTTTTTTTTCACCGTCGCGAGATGCCTGCCCCTTCTTGTTTTTCTTTGAATCGTCGGGGTTAGAAGTTCGTGGAGGTCCCTCAATTCCTTTTTTTTCCGAGTCACCTCCTCCTTATGCACTGTGGGGGAAGCCTTTTTGACTGCACGTCACCACGAACTTCAGGACGTGTTAATTTTTTTTCTGTAGTTGATCCGGAGATCGGTTTCGAGCAAGATCCCACCCCACTAACGCCGAACTAGCTAGCGATGGCCTGCCAGAACACGTCCGCTGCTCGTAGCCCGATCAGGGGACTCTTCTTGGTTCCTTTTGCGAACCTTACGGCCTTCACGGCCCCTGAGCTGCCCCGATCAGCTCGTCCCCTTTCTCACGTCCTTAAGGGCGTTCTCCTTAATCACTGTCCGGATCCTATGAAGGAGAGAGTTTGGGTTCCCATCTCTCTTCCTTCCCTCTTCGACGAATAACCTACGTTTCCTTGAAGTCCTGCGAGCCAGCATCCCTTGGACTTTATTATATTATTCCCCGAAAATAAAAATTTACTACAAAACCTTTTGTGCTCTTTTATATACTACAGGGATACAGCACACTTGTTATCTATTTAATATTACATGATTCTTCTGGTATTATCCCCAGAAAAGTATGACTCCATATGCCAAACTTTATTAGCCGATATGACGAACTCATGACGTATTTACTCTGATGGATAATAAAAGTCCCGAGTTCACGTCCGGGAAGTGAAAAGGATTTCGGGATTAATGGCATGTGAAGGATGAAAAATGGTAGGGGATCTGGATTTGTTCGGGAATACTTTGAGTCTTATCACTCAAAACGTACCAACGAGATGCTATTTTGTCTGGAATGAAAGTAGGTTACTAGGATTATGGCTAGGATGCTTTGTATATGACATATATTAGATACACGTTCACTTGGTCACGTTCACACTCAACGGGTCCTGTGTTCATTTTTATCCTTCGGTATCAATATCTTCCTCCTCATTTTCGTCCAAATGAGTTTCCCTTAGCGTAAACTTCTGCTCGGGATCTGTTTTTGGCACGACTGCCTTTTTAAATTGGATTTCCTTGGAAATGTGCTGCTGGTGTGACGAATTGGAACTTAAATTGGGGAATCTGTTATCCGAATTCCAGGACATAACAGACTTCTAGAGAGATTAAATTGCCACTTTTTATCCTTGTTGAAATCGTCCTGACAGTTCTACAAGGATTAAAAGTTCATTCTTTGATGCACTTTTATCTCTCATGAATCTTTGAATTTTCTACAATACCAGACGAATACCATATAAATATTAATACTTTGGTTAACACTTCACGTAAACGAATAACAGCTTTATATCTACGAAGTCATGAATACGATACCATAATTTTTGAATCTGTTTTATTATCTGAAAATGTTTTTGTTCGTCTTTAAATGTTGTCCATTCAAATTTAATGTCCTGTTTCAGGAGGCAGTAAAAGTTTTATGTTCCCCATGAAGTGGAACTCAGCTAAATTTATCCCTTGATTATGAAACAGCTAAACAGCTTTGATGTGTGACCTGATTTGTGTATAAAAATTCATAATATTCTTTTTGTCAATATTCAAAACAATTTATAAATGACAGAACTGTGAACAAAATGGTCTGAACCTGCGGAAAACATCTTTGAAATCCTCGATGAATATATAAAATTTGCGTAAACTGCTAAATCCGTCAAAGGAAGAAAACCACACTTGAATGTTGATTACAGGATTTTTCCAATAGCAAAAGTGTCATATAAAGTAAAAGAGTCCTTGACACTTTCCACGCTTGTGGCATTATCGCGATAATTGCGATTTCCACGTGGTTGTTTTATAGTTAACGACAGAAATAAAAGCAGCAGTTTATTGAGTTCATCATCGTTTTTGTATCACCTTTCCAATATGATATTATCAATAAATCCTGGTGATCAAAAACCCACTTGACCCAAAGCCCTTTAAGTCAGTGGCATACGTGACACAAGTTTTATTATCTGACTTCTGATAGAGTTCTATGAAGGTAAGGTTATTCTTTAAACTAATGGATAACTCTAATTGATACTGTTGTTAACCAAGCAATCCCAGTTTTTCCCTTATAGGTATTAGCTGGAAGTGACTTGTGTTTATTTCGTGGTTCTCATAGGAGTTACAATAACGTTGATGGCATTAGCATCAAGAACCTGGGAGTATCCTTCATGGTTCATTCATGATTAAATGGTGTATGTCCGAAATAAAATGCAAATGTGTGCTTGGAGAGTTTTTCTGTTTTCCGAAATTAATTAAAATTTAAAACGCGCGAAACCGAGCTACTTGAGCTGCAGGAGCATTCCCAGGATCTTCTTCCACACGAAGAATAGATTCAATTAATTCCTGCAAATTGAAAACGTAAGTAAACTGCGTTCCAATTAAGCTGATGAACAAAAACTAAATTTCGTTTTATAAATGAATAAAATACTTTTCAATGTTTTTTGGAGCACTCCCTCAAGTTTCGGGACAAAACACGGGCATTCAAGTGAAACGGTCTGCTCCAGGCGCAACAGCTCCTTAGGTATACCACCCAAGATTTAAATGTAAACTCTCAAATCTGGTAAATAGGAACCGTGAAATAAAGCACAATCCAAACCATGAAAAAACCGTGTTATAGTCACAAGAAATGAGTAAGAGTTATAGCATCGTTGCTGCTTGGACAATACTAGACAAACAGGAATGTTACTAAGCCTGTAGTATAAATTTCCACCATATTCCATGGCTCGTGTTTCTAAATCTTAGAATCCAATTTAGCCTGAGTTACACAAATGAGATGGAGAGTTTTATCCTAAAAATTGTTGAACTTCTGCCTTATTCAACACATTTAAATTGTATATGAGTTCAAATGCCAACTGTTACTTCGTTTGGATTCCAACACTTGTTTGAGTCCTTAGTCCATCCTTACTGAATCAAGAAGACACTTCAGGATCCCTTTTGTTGATTCTTCCGAATTGACTAGTTGCTGTTCCAAAAATAATTCTAATTTTCTATCAACAATAGGTGTGACATTTCGTTAACATGAAAATGAATTAAAACTTGAGAGATTTCAGTTACTAAATTGAAGAAGTCCTGGTGGACTTGCGTTATGCACCCAAAGATCAGCAGAAACCACCAAATCCACAACACGCAGTAACACTTCTATTGTCAGGCCGGTATTGCTCGTCGAATTGTGTTATTCTGTCCCGGAAAAACCATTAGCTGCCATGGAAATGGGAATAAGGAAAATCATTTTATGCCCTCAAAGCTCCAGCTCCATGTGACACAAAGTATATCCCCATGAGCCCTTTAGATTTTGTGACTCGTCATAACACCAGTCATGTCATATCACAGCACAATGATTTCCATCTCTACCTCCATCCTCTTCACACGACCCTTACTTGACGTTATTTCCTTTGATATATAATATACCTACCCTAAATAACGCGGTTAAGTTAGATGAAGTTTAATTTGCCAAGAGGTAAACCATCAAAATTACCATTCTACATATAGCCCGTTTCATTTCGTCTTGCCTTAAATACATATTTCATGAAATTACCTCCTGTAAAACAGCTCCAAGTGCTCGAAATGTTAATTTTATTGCTTCACATCCTTAAATATGATACCTCGTATTTGCTCCAATTCCGTCATCATCGATTCACCCAAAATTCATAAAAGCAACCATGCTAAGGTGTTCATAAGATATTCTTCTGATATAGAACAAGGTATGCCCCCAAGGAATGCGAGGGATGCTTTCCCCAGTAACCTAGTTCCGCTGCCGAAACAAGCAAACACGAGCCAAACTTGTTTGGGTGCGTTCTTAAAATATATTCTTGGTTATTTTTGTAAGACACAGGGTTTTATTAGGGTAGTGAAGGTATTTCAGGAAGGATGTCTCGGGAATACAAAACCAGATGCCAAATGAAATCGTGTTCAAATTTACTGTCTTCGCAAATTCTCGACACGAATTCCCTGTTATTGACACCATCTGCGGTTCCGCTTTAGAAGGATAATAACCAGCTACTCTGTGGATATACGACTTGTTATATATCCTTGTATTGTAGGAGTCTGTTTTTCCCTTAATTCTGTTGATAAAGGAGTGTCACAGAGCCATCAAAGCCGTGTCATATTTTTGAGTCTGTCACAAGTGTCACTGTGCCTCTTTAGCTTTGTATTGACTATACATTGGTTCTGTCAATCTGTGACACTAGCTTCTCTTTGATATCCGGATTCGATATCAGTTACTTCTGCCACGAAATTTTGATTTGTGTTTATTCAGGAGTCGTGGGATTTAGCTCCAATTCTTTTTCGAAATTGAGTTTCTGGGGTATCCTTTTCAGCAGATTGGCAATGAAGTCACAACTTCCGATACATGTTAACTTAAACACGAATGAAAAGTTTGACACGATTGAGATATCACGCTTCAGAAACTTGAATGGAAAATTGTCGGTTCTGTCTATTATCAGGACATAGTTATGACTTAAAGTAATAGGTAACTCTGAGCCATGGCACGGACTACGGACTCCAAGGTATAAGCGTGGTTGGCAAAACCAATTTCAGAAAACGAATCCTTTCTTTTAATTACAGTTTTAATTATTGCCTTTGAAAGGATTCTGGTATTCTCCTGGAAAGGTGCTCTTCTCTACCAGACACACTTTTAAATGCAAATGCAATTTTCATTTCCGTTTTAAGCGAGTACCAGCAAGGATAATGAGATAATGATATACAAATTGCAAATGAAAATGCGTTTTCAGCTGGAAGATGTGAGAATCGGAGAGGATAATGAAGAAAATGGTTTCCGAGTGTGCTGTTGGAAAATCTCATTAATTTTCAAGGAACCAGGTGATATGCCTTTAAGGATCTCTTGCGTGAAAAATATATATCTTCAAGGTGGAATGATAGTATCAAATTGAATGAATTCCTACTAGTCCAAATCGCATTAACACATCACTTAAACCGTATACCAAAGTTCATTGAAAGGATAATTACTTCTCTTTCATTTTGACGCTTTCTTGATGATTTTAATGAGACGTTAACAACGAGAATTAAACTTTTTACGATACATCCTTCCTGACGTCAGTTTAAAGGTCTAAACCCTTTTCGTTCTTGATGAAATGGTTGAAAACCAATTAAGGTTCAGATCACCAGGAAGGCGTATTAGTTGCTTGACCTTAGATATCCTGTTAATGAAATTGAGGACTCTTTCGGAAAAACAATTATCACATCCAATCAGTTATCCTTCAGTAAAAAGAATCCTGCGAAGGTCAAGGATAATTGCAGTTTAATTCTCCATTAAGCACCTCCAATTTGAAGGACTGACACTTACAGATTGTGTCTATGCACAGAAACCAAAAGTCTGCCGGCCGTCACAGGACGAAGGATTGTTGATTGCTACGCATTTCTCGATCCTGAATTTGGGATTTAGTACTTAATCAAACCTAATCACAAGGTTTTGAATAGGAAAGGGATTGAGGACTAAACTGAAAGTAATTTCGAAAATTCTAGGAGTCAGGTGATGTAGCCAAGGATATTTTGGGTATCTACAAATTTTCAGTAAACCCAAATTGTGTTGTGGGCGAGTTGATTTTAATTTCATGTCGCAGTCAATGAGTTGCGTTAAAACAGGATGTTCGATTCATCCTTGCAAATGAAAACATCGTAAGAGGCTAATGTGTGTATCATCCCTTATACGTTGAACAAAAACACCCATCCGACACGGGATACTTCCTTACTTAAGAACCGAAACTCATTCTTCTTTCGGTTCAAGGATAATGACAGGATGCACCCGAAGATTTCAGTTTCAGTACTGTGGAAACTTTGTGAAACTATGAACAAAAGGTTCGTTGAGCTCCATAGTCCGATAGTCGTCAACGTTCCACAAAGCTGTGAATAATGATGGAGCCAGTATGCCCCAGATACGTGTGAACTAATTACAGTTGGAGAAACATAGATCTATGTCCATGCATATGATGATCCTTGTTCCACTTTACAAAATTGTTTCTATGTTTACAATGCGTTTCGGGCATCTCGTCCATTGCATTATCTCGAATGCTGGTGAGGAGATATGGTCGTTACCTTCCCTCTAATGTTTCTTAAGGATAATAGGATGCCATTCATCTCATCTGAATTGAACGCCTCAGTAATTGAAACGAGCTCAGTTTTTGTTCACAAGGATTCGACGGAGAAAAGGAAATTGGGAGCTGGATATGAGCCCAACATTAATCATATCGGGTTCATCCACCTTAACCTAAGAAGGTTGACAAATTCTGTAACTTTGTTTTTTACATGACGAGCCTTGATTTATTACTGTTTTGATTCTAGGGCTTGTTGAAGCCTAATCGACTAGTGTGATACGTGGTTTGGCGCCTTTGTGAGAAGACACCATAAAAAGCATCTTCATATGTGTCATATCCACTCGTGCATTGCAGTATATCATCATATTTCATTCTTCTTATCTTTGAGTCTGTCGCAAACAGTTTTCTATATTGGGCTGATGACACCGGAGCAAATTTCTGCCAATAACTCGAATCATTTGTTTAAAGAAATGAAGATGCCCTAGTGTCTTATGAGTCAGAAGTGACAAGATATCATATTAGAGTTGGTACTACCACTAAAGAAACAATCCAATTTCCAGGTTAATAATATTTCTCATATAAATAGCTAATATATTGTTAAGTCCTTATTTCGTCTTGCCAGTTAATAACCACATCTCTCATTCTTAATTCCGTTGCCGAGTGTAGGGGATATTAACACGAGGTTATTGATGTTAGGAAAGTAGATTTCATTGCCCTTCCTGTATGGGTTACTCGTGAGTAAATCACTTCATATCCTAGTGACGAAGTTTTTCTTCATCTGTTGATGGATCACAATCGTTGTGACTAGAAGGGTTGTATATCAATCATTACTAAATGTGTAGTTTCTTTGAACTTTTCTAATGAGTTAAACCTCACAACACTGGGAAGATAACTCGCAGACGACTTTTGGGGCAGTAAATCTTATGAAAATCCTTGTGAGTGCTGGCCTGAATACGATATCCTTGAAATCAGAAATTCCGTCAGCTGAGATGTTCGACATTGTATCCCGAATTCAGATATCACCAAACAGCGAAAGACGGTATTAGGAGTTTTTCGGTTATCAGGTTAACATATGGAGATAACAGTCACAACCTGACATGGAGGAATTGTGCAAATGAATGGTCCTAAGAAGTGCGGGAAATTTGGCCTAGATATCTGAAGAACGTGGAATCAATCCTTAGTGCTGCAAATCCTCAGCAAGATAAAATATCGACCTGGTTTCATTCGTCTTATCTCGCCTAGGTCATTCTACTACTCCCGAAGTAATTCGAAGAAATCTAAAAGAACAATCCCTTGAGAGTTGAGAGTAATGGGTTTTCATGTACATACATTTTCCTACAATTCTCTACAAGCCTCTACGTTGGGCAGAGAGAACGAATCTACATAGTATCTTCAAAGAAACTAATGCAAAATTATGTTTTGTCCTCCTTTGACATTTGCGTTCTTAAAACAAACAGCGACCGTCTGATTTGATTATGGAGCTAATTGTCACTTCTCGAAGAAAGAAATCTCACTTTATTAAAGCAGAGTTATGACCCTTAAAGTGGGAATAGAACGAAACTGTAGAGTGGAGACTCTTCGTAGTTTGTGAATCAAGTCTTAACGCACCTAAACTGGAATGATATCCTCCTCAGAGGAAGATGTCCCTAGAAAAGGTGAGGAATAAAGAGATGTCTGGAAATTCCCTCTAATGTAATATAAATGCTTCTAATGTTATTCGCAGAAAGGATAGTTAATGAAGTTTCTGTAGCTCCCTCGGGTTTTTAAACGAGTCTGGAGACACTCGAAATGAAGTTTATAAGAGAGATATCATTTGCAACTTTTAGATGATGACGGCCACTTCGGTATCACCTCAGAAATACATCAGTTATGGAAATGTCTTTGAAACATTTTATTTAAGTCATTTGAATGCATCTTGATGTTTGTAGTTTCTGCAATAATGAGCATAACCTTAGTGACAGCCTTAAGGATTGTTTGGGAATCCGTTTCTAGTGACGTGAATTGAAGAATCCCTTACAGTATTGACGGCATGGTTGGATGAATGTCCATAGCTCATTCCCTTCCGGCGTGTGACAATTTGTATTTGTCTATTTATTCATGTTTGAGTGGACAAAATTGAAATTTATTTCTGAGTTTATGTCACAACCATGACTTCCCTCTTCCTCTACTCACTCTTTGCAGGACAAATAAATGCATGAATATACGTCCAGTAAATCACAATCAGTTGGCGATTCATATGAGAATAAATCTGCCAAAGGACATTTATCATCGTCCTAGTTTTTGAATCAAGGATGCAATAAATTTTGTGATTATCTGAGATTTATTCCCGAGATTCATGTCTTATCGTTGCCATAGATGTCACAGAAATGTAATTGACATGAAATTATAATTTGTTTATAAAGTATCCTCAGATACATGGAGTGGAACCATCTCGAAGATCAGATAGGTGTATCATTTCATTTTGTTTAAAAGAGTTCGAAGTCATACACTGATGGATTCCAGCTAACTGAATCCGTCACTTTAAATTATTCTAACGGAAACAAAATTATGTCTCCAGTTCTGGTGTAAAAGGTTTCTATGTACTGAAGGTACCTCCGTGAGAGAAATGAGGTTCAATTTCGAAAGTGAGCAGCGATATGTCTTGCAAGGGCGTATGTTAAATGTACCATTTCTTATGAATATGGAAATGGAGCACCTGTCCCAACGAATTGTCTTGAAAAACGAGTTGCTTCTCTTACAGAAATGTGACGAATGATACAAAGGACAGTCACATGACACTTCAATGGAAGGAGTTCGCAATTCGAAATACCCGCATTTTACAATTCCTCTTACACAATATCACATTAATCTATAAATGTATCGTATGGTTACTCATCTTTGGAGTTAGGTGTCAGGCAGTACTAAGCCTCGAGCGTCTCAATACAAACACGATTTTAACGTAACACAAGAATCCCTTTATATCTCATTTCCCGTTCTGTTATTACGACAATAACCAGATCTGTCCAAAATTCTGTGTTGATGTCATATTGAAGCAATAAACGAGTTATATGACGAGTGATTTGTCATACTGCCTAAAGAAGTTATTGACGCTCTATAAATTGGTTTACGATACCATACTTATACCCACCCCTCACGTCACTAATAAACGTACTGGGTCACAATATCATTAAATTTTATTTGTTCAATATAAGCAAATAATGGTATAGTGTTAAGTAGATATTTGTTGGGCTACTTCCAGTAGATACCATCTGCCAGCATTTAATGTAATTAAGCTTATATCTCTAATAATACTCTCAATAAGAGATGAATTTAGGTTAATACAACAAACCTCCTATGCTTAGTAACACCATCCATGTGTTACACAGATTCGATGGATGATTTTGAAAGAATTATATTTAAGGAGTATATACTATTGTATAATAATTGAGGTTAGATTTATATGTAATAAATAATGATGAAACACTACGAGTCACGTACAGTTGAATCCCTCCACTTTCACTCATCATGGAAATCAACGTCAGGCTCCAGAATACTTGGAAATATCTCATCAAAAGTTTATCCACAGAATGGCCGTACTACATACAAAATTATTTTCGTACCTTCAAGTTCTTCCTTCATTATCAGGTCTGTTGCCATAAATTCAGGTAATCTTTGTTTTGTCTGGACGAAAACTAGGTTACGAACTCGTTTTATGGACGTCTTGTTAGGATGGACCAGTCCTTCCCTGATTACGTGCCCTCAGGAGGTCATAAGGTTTTGTCTATTTATAACCCAAAGAGGAAACATGTTTATCCAAGGAGATATAAATATGACATTGTCAACAACAGATACAGTTCGCCGAGGAATGGTTATTGTGGACTCATACAAAAAAGTTCCTTTGCCGAATGAAGTTTGAGTGTATTCTTATACATCAAGCACATAATCAAGGAGATCAAGGAGCGGAAGTCCATCTTACGAAATGACTCTTAATGAATTTGGTATGAACAACTCCACTAATTTAATTAGTTTCAGGAAAGAACCAAGCTAAGGAAACATCTTTGTGTTAGAAACTGCAGAGTTCGTCCCAAGTTTTCGATATTTTGAAATTAAATCCTTGATACGTTGCACTGGAATTTGTCAGTGGGAGAGCTCTCTCTGAATGTGAATGGTAACTAGGTATATTAACCTTAACAAATTAATCATGGGAAGTGTGATGAAGATATGATATGGAAGACAGCAGCTATTGATAAAGATTCATTATACAATAACTACTGGTAACCAGAGTTCATGAGTTGATATCAGATTCGAGTAGGACGTCTTTGTGTTATTCATTCCAAAATGATAAAAGTCATATCTCAAATTCGCACTCTGCCAGTTTCCTGTTGTTGGTAAGATGTTAATCATTAATCAATTTCTATGACATTACAAACCATTTTTCTTTATTGAAATTGGGCATACATAGTTCTTTGACTCGAACTGCGACAGATAACTCATTCTCAACTGAAATGATTCTGAATGCTCTTACCTATTCTATAGAATGGTAGAGAGCAAACACTTTTAGAGCAAGCACTTCTGATACGAGTCCCTTCTACACCTTTGCTTGAAAAGCATTCAACGATGTGGACCCACATATGCATGTCCTCAAGGGATAAAGGAGTAAATTGATCATCCAAACTGACTAAGAGCACTCTGCAAGCACCTTCGCTTAGTACATTGCAGATTTGTGAGTGCTTCACCATGTCACAGTTGTATTTAATAGCTTATATCCTCATCGAATTCAAATACGGACTTATGGGATATTCAAATCATTTGCCTTCAATAAATAATTCATATGTGTTAACAGAATGCACTCAGTCAGAGATGAAATGAACTCCTCTATAAAATGCAAAATAGTGAAAGTCGAGATCCTATTCTTGTCGCTACGCCCTGAAATTTAAGAGTGTTTTCTACCAAAACAAATCTTTCATCAGTTAATAACATTTGGCTGATACAATTTTAATTTTAGTTTCAAACAAAACCTGCATTTGTAGGTTTCGGGTACTCTTGTCTGACTAACCTCTTTGGCATGGATATCATGTAACGTAACGTCAGTCATTCACAATGCCCTGTCAGCGCCTATTGAGAGTACATTACATCTATTTTAACACGTAAGCTCATAGCACTCATTTCCATTGATGATAAATAAATTTCCGACTGGGTTGCGCTTAACCATTTTGAAGTAATTCTTTGAAACCCAAAGAGTGCACGTTTTAGATTTTGTTTCCCTTAAGCTCACACAAACACATGCAAATCTTCACTCAAGGGACTGTCCAGACTGACATCGTAAAGTGAGATTTCTGGCAAGGATAAGAAAGGATAAGACAATTCAGATGAGCTGCGCCATAAAACTTTCCGTCACAAGTCATGCTAATAAAAATGTCTGGAGGTTTCGAGTCCTTTGATTCCATTAAATCTTTTGGGCTGATGTTGTTAAAATGCGACGAACTCCAGACAATCAAACATGGTTGCCTGAAAATTAAGGATCAACTGATCCTTTGAAGCAATTAAAAACTTCATTTGAATAGATCAAAAATTATATCTAGGCTTTCAAGACGTGTCCCCAAGAACAGAAAGTGGCTTAACAGTTCAAGGAACTCTGAAGGTTGTTCAAATCATACCACATGATTGTACATAGCTTAACCGAGTTAAAACCGTTCTCGCCTAATCCTCATATCCGTTCAGAAATCAGTTATTTAGCAGAATCAATGGTGACTTAAAAATCCTGAAAATGGAATTTTCATCACTTCTTCAGGCTCCCATTGAGAATTAGAAATGAAAATTCATTCACTTATTGCCGGAGACTCTAAGAGGAAGTAATTGAATACATTAATTATTTTGAGGCACAAAACTCGAAATTACAAAGAGTGATCAGCTACTCGTGAATAAACCTTAGAAGAATCACAAAGACTTGTGGCAAAAGGATTATTTCTACACCATTTCTAGAAGGCCTCATCCCAGTGGAAAAATTCAAAGAATGATTCTTTAAGCAAAACAATTATTCAACAAGGAAACATTCCTTTCAGTGAAGTACACTTCACTTTAATTAATTTTTAGTCCTTTAAATTCTATTGACTTTGTTACTTATCAATAACACCGTGCTCAGTGGAGTCGTCCCTCAATAATTAAGGGTTCTGGCTTCAACGAGAAAGCGGCGAAAGGCACGTATCAGTTAAGGAATTCTTCTTTGGTACTTCGTCGGAAGCACTTTGTGCTTTGAATTTTTAATTGAACAAATTGGAAGGAAAGTAGTTTGATTTGGAGGAGCTTTTCCAACAAAACCGTCAAACGTCTAGTCCTCCCCTTTGACACTGAAGTTTGTCCTTTCTATTAATGATCCTTTCATTGAAAACTGTCGGCTCCACCCAGAAAAATTTTAATTGATTCTGACCACAGGCCTCGAAATACTTCAAACGTTTCCTTAAATCGTCTAATTCTGACCCTAGAGCGATGGAGACTAGACGAGTCACGTTCCAACTCAGACGTTCTGTTTGGTGCACCAATAAGTCATGTGAATTAGTTTTGAGCCACGAACGAGTTTGATGTCCAACAGTATACGGAGGAGATATTGGAGTCAGGCTCTCATATTCTCATGAATTTGTCTAATAACAATATCTTCAGGTCGAAGGTCTTTTGGCGTCGAGATATTGTTTGGAGATATTATTCCGATATGAATGACCAAAGCAATTGTATAGCGTCTCGATTTGTGCATATTTGAATCTTTATCCCATGGGATATGAGAATGTTATGTAAATTTTCTAGAATATCCTTAACTCGAGGCAATCGATTCTGAAATATTCATTTCTCCCAGAAGCTCATAAAGCCAGTACAGATATCACATAAATCCAATATGATACTACTCAAGTGCCATTGCTTTGTGAAAGTTGTATAATGAAAAGTCAATATAAAGTTATATAACTCATTCGATAACATTTCATTACGAATCAGTTCTCAGGATATTTGATTAATGATAGGAAAGGAATTCGAGGATGTGTTACACGTTTCTGATATATCAAGAGACAGGCAAACAAAACACTGTAAGCCATTCGACAGCTATTCTGAACGATAACACTTTGTTCCTAGTTTTTGGATATGGATAGCTCATCTCTTGTATGTGGTAATCCTCTAATCAAACCGAATAACTTCAGGATAATGTCTTCATATCTCGTAATTTGCGTTGATTAAAATAGGTCGCAGGAGACACTGTGATAAGAATAAGAGCCCTTTTAGTCCACGACATGAATCCTGACGATGATACAGTCAAACTTGTCTAGAGGATATTCATCTTGAGAAAACATTCATGAAACCAAGTTTATCACAGAGACAAGCTTAGCATTTCAAAAGTATATTATGGTTTAAACTCCTTGAGATGTTCCTTCTTGGGGTGCTTAAACGAAAACCCTTTGAGATGATTATCTTCAATTTCCATTCGAAACTCGAAACTTGAAAATCGGTGATAGTGGAAAAGAATATCGTTCAATTTCTGGAGATTTCTTTCAATTATCCTTATCAAGGATCTTTTGATTTTATTGAAGTTTGCTGAGTTTCGTCAAAGTGAATATGAATAATGGATATCCTAGGGATAGTTACTGGTCCTGTTTGGTGTCTTTTTCTCCATGACAGGTATCATTCCACTCTATATCTCCTTAATAACTCATAAGATACTGCTTTGATTATTTTTCATCTGACTTTGGCAAAAATGTCATGTACAGGTCACGGAGAAGTTGCTTAATTTAATTTTTTATTAACAACTTCAGTTCAATACTGAAATAGTTCAGAAGAAATGAGCTTAACAAGTGGCAGGATTATTAGGAATGCGAATATCATAGTACCTTCTGTCAATCTGGTTTTTGTATAAATCGTAAATGGAACCAGGTCAACCAAATCATTTCTTACGTGTGTTGCCGAGTTCCCGCCCTGAATCCTCAAGAAACGAAGAAGGATCTCAAAATTAATTCGATTGCATGACGAAGACTCTTTCTGGAATGTCCTTGAAGAAAAACGTCTTATAGGAATGAAAATAAATTTGACTTGATTTGATTGAATAAGAAACTGATCCGGTCAATGATTCAAAACTATTCCTGCAACGAATCAGGGTCTTCTGATTTCATTCACATTCTTGTTTTATGTGACAAGGCAAAAGCAAAACAAATATCCAAATTGCAAAAGTAATAGCTACCAAGATATCCTCTTAAGATAAAAGGTTATATGTTCCCGAAATTGAACTTCGAAATAGAACGAAATCTTAAGGATACTTTAAAGGAATCACTCTTGATCCCTCGTAGCTCATGTCACTAAGGACTGTAAATCGATGGTGGTACCATTAAAGTACGTTTTTATAAGATAAGCGTTCTATATTTCATATAAATGGTAGTCTCACAGCACATCAAGGTTATTTAGTAGCCTCACATGTGACGATAATATTTCGTGGAAGACGAGAACCACAGAAGAGTTAGAGCACGGCCGGGCAAAGAATCATATCGTTATGAGGCTGTTGAAATTGTTAATTTCAACTATTAGGTTATAGCCACGACATTCAAGCTATCTTCAGCTCATCCAATTTGACTTTAAATAATAACATCTTCAACAATCCTGTGAAGTCAAATGCCAAATTGCCGAAAGCCATTCCGGGCATTAGCATAAACCTCAATATCCGTCACAAAATAGTTATGCAGACAAATTTAGAAAGTTTCAAATTTTAGTGGACATTTCTGGCATCGCTCCAAAATTTTGAATACCAATTGAAGTCTGGAGTTCCCCATAAATTTTTATGATGAGAGTCCGTCTCGAGTATCCCTTTTACAAACTTCGTCAAAGTCTCCAATTGATACTATTATAAAAGGACAGAATTGTCAAGTGCTATCCCATGCATATGCGTTTTTACGAGTCACCCAATTTTCGTCTCTAGCCACATGACGAAAATAAGTGTTTTGACATGAATGCGGTTATATGCGAACATGTTGGGATAAATTAGAAATAGGATACTGACTTGCTACTGTCTACAGATTGTAGTTAGATAAAAGAACGATTTTCATGAGCATTTTTGCTTTTAAGGGACACATGTTTGGTTTGAGCCTTAAAGTTAGAACTACTGGTTGCCTGGCGTTGCTCTGATTTCAAATAATTTGCAAGTTGATAGAAGGCTTCATGTGGGCACTCTTACGGAATGTCATGAAAGTGTCACCAACTTCTATTCCCAACCATAAGCTGGTGTAGCTGCAACAATAACATACTGTGACTTTGTCCGTACGTCCAAAACTCAAGTGAGACTTCGACTGTTCTCCTCATTGGCGTTAAAGTTATCCTCACAGAGTGTCATAAGATTCACTTCCAACTTAGAGGAGATAAACCTCACTGATATATTTTGGTTTATACAACAAAGTATGATGACGTATGATGCCAGCAGTTTTGAATTAAAGCTGATAAAATCTAAATTTCATTAGGAGAAGGATAATTTACGATCCATAAAACACTGAAGGCACCGTGAACTCCCGAGACGTTTCCCAATTTTCTCGGATATCTCATTACCAAAAAACCATATAAGCGATAAGTATCACATCAGAATAAGGCGAGGGAAATAATGCGCCTCCTAAATAACATTGAGCTGCTCCCCGAAATCATCCTTATCCAATTTAGGGATTTCCTTTGAACGATGATAACGTCTCTGCTTTCTGGGTCAATCTCTCCCCCAAGGACACGGCCTGCCGTAATATTCGCCCTCAAATTCAAATTTCCGAGAGTCATTTATGAATCTTTCAAGTTTCTAATGTAATTGAGTGGGCTTTGTAAGTGTTATATCATTTGAGATCCAAAAATAACTCTCGTCGCATTAGCTAGCACGACCTACTTTTCTATTTTTAAGTTATCTGCACCATTACTTGGTGATGACTGTCCACATTTTGTTATTGCCTAAATCCTCAATGTATCACGTTGGACTGACGGCAGGCACCACAATGTCATCTAAGAACACTCCAGGAATTTATTCAGGTACAATTGGAGTGAAAGGGATGATACCCAACCAGTTGAATATCACTTGCGATTAGTCAGTGTAACAAGGAATATAGATATCTGATGTTATATCCTTATTAATGGTTTGAATTCAGGAAGATAGCAACATGAAGAAGCATACAGAAGAAATCACGTCGTGATGCAACTTTCTGAACATACAGTCAGCAGATAACTTTAACCCAACTGTAACTTTAACCCAATTCGAAAACTTTATCCCGAATTCCAAATTCAAAGGATGAATCTGGACGAATCAAATCTCCATAATCGAATTTCCTGCAATTTCCATCTGCATTCATCCTCTGCCAGCATGGACTGATTTCCGGGACAATTCAGCGAAATGCAGTTTCTATTGGAAACATATCCAGATGTAGGGAGTATACCCTGTTTGTTATTCGGTGCAGATCACTTCTGAATTAGCCTCGGGAAGTGCGAATACAGTGAGAATTCGGGACACAATTTTTGGTAGTTTAACCAACGCCACTTTTAGCGGCACATTTCCTTGACTTAAGTTACTTTTAATAAAAATGGTTGATTCTATTTTCTTGGAAAATTTGATTGATTTTCTACTGTAATGAGAGAAACCCTTCAATCAAGTTCTGTTGGGGTGAATTTTGGAAGCTATTTTCCCTTCTCTGTCGTCAGCGTAGAATCATAGTGCATTGAAACTATAACCAGGTGGTGGGCAATATCCTTTAGATATTGAAAAATTTGACATACACATCTCCTTTGTCCTGGCGTTGTCCTTTCTCTGATTTCCCATTCTGAGTGATCCTATTCGAATGAGGTCCTTATGCGATAGTCGAACTGATAGGTAACAATATTAACTCACAGGTGGTTCTTCGTATTTCACTTGGGTAATATATCATAAAATGCCAAAATAAACGAAGCCTACAGTCTGAAAAAGCAATTAATTTTGCTGGCGTGGGTTTCTCACAAGTTGTCCGGAAGTGGCTTCTATTGACAAGAGTAACCGAAACTGAGGTTTGTGGGGAAAGCAGCTGTAATTGGTTTTCAATTACAGACAGCCCAGAGAAAATTTTGAAGCCCTTTTCATAAATCAAAATCTAATTTTAGCTCAAGACATAGAACTAGTCAGCAAATATCATATTTGCATTACACTTGCAAAAGATTTGAACCTGAAGAAGGTTTCATGTCACTTCAGAACTATATCCGGAATCAAGCCAGTAAACTGGTGAGACAAAGGATATAACACAGTCCTTGTAAAAATAGTCTTGGAAAATTTGCCTTCAGCCTTCGATTGCAAGTGGGAGGATATTGTATGAGATCTGGATAAGCTCTGAAAGCTTTCAACGCCATTGAATACAAAACTCGGCTGAACTGTTCAATGAACTTCGAATCTGCTTCAAAAGTGCTTATAAATATTTTGTTATACTACATGATAAACTCCACATGACACTGCATAATTCATATCTTCAGATATTCATTGTTTGGATGCGGATTTGACGAAGTGCTCTTTTGGTGTGTCTATGAAATTCCAATTTTGCCCAACTCAGTAGATGTTGAACCTTTCCAATGAAGGTGATTCACCTCTTGTTCAAATTCAGGAAACAGTGGACATTTGAAGTTTAGGTTTCTGGCTTCAAAGGAGTTTCCCACAGGAGTTTCACGTAGCAGCTATAAACTTTGAGATGAATTTACGAGTAAGATAAAGATTAGAAATTATAATCTCACAGAATCGCATCACCACTGAAGGAAGGAGTTTAAATCAATAAATTCATTATCTTTTGGAGTACATTATTCTTTATCGCATGTTGCAGTATCTCCTTTGCTTCTCGTGCAAAGGAACATCGCATCAACCACATCCATTGAAAACCTTATCTTAAGTGGTAATCTACAAAATGAAAATGTTAAAAGCTTAATTGCAAGGAAGTTGTTATCGTCCTGGTATCCTTGACCTAGTCGAAGCTTTGATACATGCAACAGACAGCTCCGTCTTACCTCGAGCCACAAGTCCTTCGAAAGGTAATGGCGTTGCCTACAGAAGGCAATTATTTCTAGACTTGTTTCACGTGGAACGACCTCAACACAGTAGCCATAATTGATGCTGAGTTGTTGTTGTAAACTCAAACCTGAGCATTTTTCGTAGTCCTTTTTCTCGTTGCCTGGAAGAGATAAACTTTGCATGATGCCCGGAAGTGTCTAAGACCGTTTGACCGTTAAGGACATCAAGAAACTTCAAAAATAGTTTTGTGGTCAACGCCACAAGCACAGAAAAAGAGCAAATGGAGTTATTTGTGTTTACTGGAAGTCGTACAAAAACTTTTGCTGCGACATTTTCATCTCAGGATGATTCCTGAATTGTGAATGGCGACATAAACATCCCTTACAGGATTTTTATGGTTTCGTCGCTGGAAAGATATCTCAGTCAATCCTGGGAACAAAACATCCTGATGCCATTTTGATAGCTCCGTCTCTTAAAAAGTTATTGTCCTGAGGGCGGCATTCTTTTTTTGCAAAATCTTCCCTTCCACGATTGACGCCAAGGGATTTATCATTTCGAGGAAATGACTTTAGCTCTTTTATAACTTAATAATAATTTTGACGAACTTGTGATGTAAGAAACTTTGTTACTGTGGTTCCATGGCTCTGCTCCTTGAAATGTATAGCTCAATGTGTCGTTTGCCAATTGTCTTAATGAAATCTACTGAAATTGTAGTCGTGTAATTGTCCAACAAAGTCATGACATGTGCTTGCGTCTAGACATGTCCGATATCCACAAGCTTCTAGAAGCAAAATCTCGAACAAGAACCACAATGAATTGTCCTTGTTGGACGACGTGGTTTGCCGAGCTTTAATTTCGAGTGGATTCTTATCAAATCGGTTTACAGATAAAATTTTCACAGTTTGTGGAAATGGCATGATTCCGAGGCAAAGGCTAATTGGTCTAGACTTCCCTCAAAATTCACAAAACACTTTACAAATTTACCTTCCAACCTATCTTGTGGTCTTGCGTGATAAAGAGTCATGTAAGGACGTTGTTTGTACAAGTAAGTACACATAAGTTTCCAGTCGTGGAAAGTGAGTTCGAAGAAGATTTGCAATAGGAAGTCGCCTTATACATCAGAATCCTTGATCACAAAACTTCTTAATCCAGTTGTTGCTCATTTTTGGTATTATCTGGTGTATATAGAAACTATGTCAAACTTTGCTAACAGTAAAAACTTCAAGAGAACATCACGGATATATCGACTTTTATCCTCGTGTTAGTTTGAAAACACTTTGAATATCCTTATCTAAATTACATCCTTCAAATCTCGAGCATCTTTCACAAAAAAACAGAACTTATAAAGTTTGATGAGGATTTGTACAAAGTATCTGATCCTAAGCTGCAGAGTTCCTTCAGATACCACAAACCGTTGACATCTTAGTAAAAAGATGTTTTAGACTAATATAACTGGAGATTGAAGTTAGTTTCAAACTCTTTGAATTTATTGATGGATATTTTCGGGACAAAGTTTATGTAGCAATTAATACTTCTAGTTTAGCGTAATATTCACTTTATTAAATTCAACAATTCCATAGCGTGTTCACTCCTGTCACAGTGCGTCTCGTCTCCTAACCACGTATATTGCAAGCGTACCTTCATGCTTATTATACCGCCATCTGTGACTCGTGAGTATAGTACTGTGTGTACACTTTAGGTTACAAGTTCATCACTAAATGAAAACCCTTTAAATGTGTGAGTTGCCAAAGTTAGTTAATATTTTATATGAAACTCATTATCTGTTATTTCAATCGAAACCGCAAAACTCTCTTCCCTTGGCCTTATACGTCACTAAATCACCCATCATTTTCGGTTAAGCAGTTTAATGAAAAGTGGAAAACCCTGACCCGCAAATCACGAAAACAATAAAAGTTAATATCTGCATAAGGTCTTTATCATATTACGCGTATCCTCGCGTCGCAACTTCATAATATTTAATTAAAAATTTTCATTGCCTTTTCAGTAATTAAACTTTATTGCAAATTGGATAGTGGTGGAACTGGACTCCGCGAAAGCCATAAGTCCTAAGTTTGCCTGGGGTAACTGGCTGATAGAGTTACAAAAGTTAAATGTTTATTTTACCTAAGGAACTATATATGAAAACTATTGAATTGTTCTTTAATTTTATGTGAAATTCAGCTTTCAGGCGAAAAAGAATCACAGTTAAGCTGGATTCACTGGTCCGTCCGACGTGTGCGGAACTGTCTTTTTTATATTGAGTTTTGACAACTCTCATGCCGTACTCATTTTGCGGCGAATTCAGTTCTCTCTCCGCCAAAGTTGAACCAACTTCAACTTTCGTGCGGAAGATTTTCGTTTTCACCGTGAATGTGTTCCGCGTCGCGTCGTTCAATTTGTGAATTGTTCTAAAAAGTGCGGCAGATTCATGACGAACCAATGAATCATAACCCAAGACACTCTTTTCGCGACGAATTAGTTCCGAACACGCCGGACGGACCAGTGAATCCAGCTTTAGTCTTTTCCTTTTTAAAATAATCACAGTTAGTCTTTTCAGAAACAGTTTTTCTTGAAAACCAGGACCAGAGTTCTTCAACTGAGACCACAAAAAACGTTCCTGATGCTTTAAGGATGAAATTCGCGATATGTGTTTCAACTGCTTGTCAGAGATTATCTATGGGTTATTGTCAATCTCCCGGTGCTTACCAACAGTGTGCAGTGGATATGGTTTAATGGGGAAAGGGACATTCCAAAATAGAAAGGAATTTTTAAAAGCAAACGATCGATTTTCACTCCAGAGAGTTGAGACAGATGTCTTCAGAAAGCAATATTTGTTTTGTATTCTCTGTCCCTCGTCATCTGACCGATGACAGGCAATATTTCCCTGTGTAAGATCCACAAGGCTACACAGGAGGTTACTTCAGAAGGAACCCAACATGGCCGGAAATAAGTCGAAGCTTTGTTGAACTTGTTTCCAGTGTAGTGAAACGTTGTTCCTCATCTTCATAACACCCACCAGTCTTTGTAGGAAGATACTCACCACCCCTGGCGTCAGGATAAAGAGACAATCACCAGGAACTATAAAAGGTTATTCAGGTAACGAGTGTGTTCAGGAATGTTATCGATTTCTCTAAGGTGTATCCATTCCGCTGTGGGCAGTTACACCATGAATAAGGGTTTCACTACCATTTTAGGGATGCTTCTATCTTGGATGAATCCCCAGGCAAAACTCATCAGAAATATTCATTAGATACTTATATTCACACGTAGGTCAAGGGATTCCATGGGCGAACATTCTTCCGGGCAATTCTTAGTACATGGTTCAGGCACCACAATAGTATCCTTTATTACAGACTATTCAAGCGATTTTCCTGTGCTAATGAATCCTTTTGTTTCGAAATTGGGTAAACTCATTCGCCAGCTTCCAAAGTTTTGAATGCTAGCAATGCCTAACGCCTAGATAATTATTTCGGTGTTCATAGCGTTATAGATGCTAAAATTTTGTTGTTGTGTCTCCTCCGATGAGTACAAAATCCTGAAAGTACTGTAAAGCTGCTTTGAAGTTTGTCAAACATTGGATGCGAGCTTGTGTCTCCATCATGATAGATTTGAAGTTTTGTTAGAAATTTAGCATTGTGGCTGCACAGAATCCTTCGAATGTAGTTTCACAGAATCAGAGATTTTTCCTAATCACAGTGGACTGTGCCTGTGGCTCCTCTGGCTTTTCAGTATTGTCCTGAGCTAATAGGAGGATAATGAAATAACCCCAACAAATTATGGTATCATATTCTCTTCGTCCGAAATTCCACAGACATTTCATGGTTACTCCCTAATTTGGCTTTCAATTAATTTGAATTAGGTATCCCTTAATACGAAACTTCACCAAAATCGGAGTTTCCCTGAACTAGATGTAATTAATTTTATGAATATGCATTCGTGTGAATAGGGAATATTCTAGTTACAATCGTAGTTATTGCAGGTACGACATGTTGATACTGTAGCTCTCAATTTCGACAGAATGTAATATAACGTTGCTATACAAGTGACTATGACATTCTTCATACTACACAAGACAATGGAATTCTTGGATTTGAAATGGATGACAAGAAGGAACCAAGCACCAGGAGAATTACTTATAGAATCTTCTCAAAATATTTATAGAAACATTTCGAATACTTGTCTAAGGCTGGAAATACAAAACATTCACGGAGTTTTCGTGGAGAACTATTAGCCAGTCGTCGGAAGGCAAGTGTCTGGAACCTCAGTACACACTCAGAAGTGGTATAGAAAAATCCATGGAATTTCAGGTATTTATCACATTCCATTGCAATGAGGAAGTGAATTCAATCACGTTCAGGATTTACCTACTGGTCGTGATATTGGTGTTGTATGTTAATAGCAGACACGATATCTCATGGTGTTTGGACCCAACCATACCATCTTCTGGCACATAGAGTGTTAATATCCGCGTGGAATGAAGTACTATAAAGATATCTAAGGGTAACCTAAAATTTGGCAAACTCGATTTAAATTACTCTTGTTCCTTTAATTAATTTTTGAAGCTTAATTTCCTCCCAATGACAAAATGGAATTGAATTATCCCTCGGAACATGACCTACGGCCTGTCAGATGTCTTTGTGAGAATACTTTTGGAAATTCAGCGTGACACTGAAAATGGAGACACCTATTAAAGGCAATTCCCGAAAAGTAATGGCATTGTGAGTTATTCTTGTGACCTTATTATGAGATATCGGTTATCACCAGTATTAATCTCGCTTAAAGTTGAGTTGTAATAAGTCAGTATACTAAACCAACAGGATAATCTTTTGCTCAGCCCATTAAAGCTTCCCTAGGGCCAGGACAATGTTTATCATCTTCGTCCTTTGAATCTAGCAAAGTTCGTCCTTTGAATCCTGGAAATCTATCAAATGGTACAAATGAAAGTTTAGCTTCCGCTTTAAAATTTTTGCGAAATATTTGTCTTTGGAGAAGTTTTAATGAGGAACTGTTTGGATAAGAAAATGGACAAGGAAGCAGGAATTTATCAAAGTTAGTATTTCCTTGATGCTTTCAAATTGCATCACGTCAATTCAACCTCTGTGTATAATTTGCCGGACAGTTCAAAGTGTTCGAATTCGAGAGTTTCTTGTGGTGATAACAAGCTCGAGAACCTCTTCCTTTTGTCCACAATATCGCAGTCATCAAGGGTTCGCCTGGTAACTGGAGCAATGGTGCCACAGAAAGCAGAGTTCTGCTTGACGTCGCTAGGCAAACAGCAACACATCGAAGCACCTGACATCATACCTTTGTGGAATTTTCGTTTCTTGAGTATGATTGATTTGCTACTGACTTCCTAAAAATTATCCTTAGAGAGTAAACAGGGAATGATTGGAATTTTGATCAGGTTACATTGCCACAATCAAAACCGAGTGGTTCAAAGTCAAGTGGGGCTAGTCATGGAAAATTTTGAAGTTCCAAATCAGAGCCACCATTGTCAGTATTAGCTGTTGCCTAGTTAAATTGAAAGGAACTAAGGTATTCAACCAACATTGAAGTGTGGAAACTTTAAGACTTTCCTTGAGCGCAATAAAAATGCATTCAAAGTGAACTAGAAGAAGGAGAAAATGAGCCACTGAAATTCTAATAAACAGTTAAAGCGATACATGATGGTCTTAACTGCGTTCACTAAAAGAGCGTTTCCCGATTCTTACGGGGATATGAGGCAAAATCAAATGCAACTTTGTAGATTTCTTCAACGTCAAATCTAGGTTCAGGCTTCATAACTATAAAACAAGTGAATGATACTCATCCCAATTTAATTTTCAACTCTCCAGAGTGTTGACGTTACGAAGACGAAAGGACGGCAAGGTTTTGTACACCCTAGATATACTCTTGCCAGTTTGATGAGCTATGAAAATCTGAAACTTTAATTACCAGGAGTCAGTGTTCTTGACCAAGTAGAAGGCTGATTGTATATAATTGAGCGTCTGTCTATCAAGCCACGATGTCTGTATACTACTCGATTACCTTGATTTGGAAATCAATGGAGTGGTTATAACTTCATCAGAAGAGGCCTCAACACGCAAACATGCAGCAAGGACGAAGGTTTGTGTGGAAATCTTCAAGAGTGGCAAAACTTACGAAATGAAGTTCGCACTTTAAATACCTGGCTTCAATGTGATTTTTCCCTCTCAAGTTCTTCAGTTTTCCAATAATCATAAAACTTGCAGAACGACTTCCACAAGAAAAGCCATCTGGGACTGAGTGCGTAAGACACTGTTTCGTTACAATGCCTTGAAATGAAAAACAGTGGATTCATTTCCCGCAAATCTGATTTCTTCAATATAATTTCCTGGAAAATCCTTGAAGTTGAGCACCACCATTCGTTCTACGTACTTGATGCTATTACACTCGTTGTCATGATTTGATCTGCGGTTCCGTGAAAAATTCATTTCAATTTATTTCTTCTATAAAACAGAATAGCGGCATAAATTTTCCTTCAAGCATTTTTCAAAAACCCGGCAATACCCTGAACGTATAAGGAATTCGTATATGGAAACCAATGATAATATGTTCAATGGATATCACGAAACATCACATCAAAATTTAAAGAGCTAATCACTTAAAACGTTACAACCGATTTTGCATTATGTCCATCATGGCAGTGGAGTTTTTGTTCTTTCGTATTGTTGTCTTATATGACAGCTCTTCTATAATTCATAGGGATCACGAGGGTGCCATGAAAGTTTAACCGGGTGCTGCAACAATGTATTCCCATAACATTTGGTTCATGATAATTCCAGTATCGATAGCAAGTGACATCCTGCAAAGAAGTCCTGAATTCGTCGCGTCATCGATAGTAATTTGTCGATGGAATTTCCAAATCACAGAAAGTGTTTCTATAAGAAAATCCTCAAAATCTCCCGAAAAAGAATTTGCCAATCTTCTACAAAAACTGGAAACTCATTAAAGAACTTTAATGGAAAAAATTTATAGAAGCGTGTCTGACTTCAGCCAGTACTTGAAGCACTGTTTCCGTAATAAATTGAATTTGTAATTCAGTTATAAATATTAATATGAATTTGGCAATTCATGAAATTCATTGCGAGGACCATCAAATTGGAATTGAGTCAACAGTGACTTAAAGGGACGCTTTTGCGTGGAATACGAAAATGGAATCAAAAACATGGAACCAATTCTAGGATCTTTAAATCGATATCCTAGTTCCAATAGAGACTTTTTAAAATAGAAGGGAAGGTATCTGGAACGATTGTTTGGAAACAGACAAATGGGTACTTCCCTAATAACAGAAGAGTGAAAAATTTGGGAAAAAGTTCAACAGAAGAAAGGAAAATTTTCCGGAAATCTTTCAAAGATGAGAATGTTTCAAAATCAGAGACTCTGCAGTTTTCCCTTGACGGCGGTTCTGTCCTTCAAGTTGATAAAGTTGAGTCGATAAAAATAAAACGAATATTATAACGCATAAGCATGTTGTGGGTGTTATGTGACACGAGTAGTTCTTATCGAGATAACACTCAGAAAGTTGTAACTTTGATATCACGTTGGTTGATTCCAATACCAGCTGGATGTAGCGGTATATGTTATCTGGAGAATTGGGACGGTTGGCAGCTAATATTGCCTGCAAACACATCTTTTATAAAAGTTTACCTTACCTAAAATAGACATTATTAAATTCCAATGGAGGAAAAGACAGTCCCTGTCCGTCCTTTGACTTCAAATCATTCAAAAACAACTCCAGACACTTCAACGACGTCCAGAACAGCAGAGTCAGGGTGAACTCCACAAACTTAGTAGTTGAGTACCAGAAACATGAGCACGTGACGAGGATACCTAGTTTGTCAATGAAAAATGAAAAATTTTATTGCTCCAAGTAAGGTTTTACATCTTTTCATTTGGGGCTTGTTTTGTATTCATTTAATGTTGGAAAGTATTTTACCCCAAAATCATTCCTCAAACCACCATCGACAAGACACCCAAACAGGAACGACAAGTGAGTAAGTAACACAGGATCAGAAGTAGGTCAATAAATTCAGCATCTGGCGAATAACTCGTTGCCTCTTTAAGTACCGTTGATGGAAGGTCCTGTAGTCTTCGTAGAAAAGTTCAGCACATCTACGTTTGTGACACTTTAAAGGAATTTCAATGTGTCCTCGAATGAAAAACTTTTGCCAAAACATTTGTCAAAATCACTCCTCACTTTAACCGTGTTTACCAGTTTTACGAATAGAATATGGTTATAGCACAACCAGTCGCTTGTAAGTATCCAAACGGATAAACCCTTTTTCCTGGGAAATGTCTTCAACAGATAATCAAACTTCCACCCTTCCCGCATTAATCGCCAAACACGAAAGGATAATGGAGTCGCCGACTGTCCAGAGACAAATCAATTCTCTTTAATTTGACCTACTTCCAGGACATAACCAATTTAACATCGTTAAGGGATATTAGCAAATGATTACAAGGATTAATTGGGACTAACAAGGTTTGAAAGATTTGCTTCGTGCTGGAGCTGGATTAACGTAATTTCTGGAATCGTTAGCAGGATCGGCCTCTTTGCCTTGAATTTATAACAAAATAGAGGGAATTACATTTCCTCTAATTTTTATCGGGGGAGGATGAGCCAGAGACTGATGGATTTATTAATTGGTCACGTAACAAGGAAGTCCTGCAAAAGTTCTGGAATTCAAATTCGAGACAGAAATGTTCCACTCTGTAGCATTTCCATGAACTCGTTTGACCCACATTCCGAATGGATACATAATTCCAGGAGAAAGTAGGATGTGTAGGGTGCATCCGGGAAAGCGGAGACGTGTATTTATGGTTTTGATGAAGGTATCGATGCACATCTACCTTCACAGCTGCAACAATTACGAGCGTTAAAATTGTGCTTTTGTCACAAAGCGTTCATCCTTGATGTCCTTGAAGTTTGGAATGAAAATCCGAGCCAAGTTGAGCGCATGACTAATCTTGCTTCAAGGAACAGAAGCACTGATTAAGGACATTGTGTTGGAAAGATTTCAAAGGCTCCTTAATTCGTGAGTGCTCATTTCCATGAACTTCAATCCAATCAAGTTTTGATGGATTTCGATGGATAACAGTTTCTCTTATCAATGTCGAACCTTCGCCTTGAAAATGTGTGTCCTTCACCTCTATAGTCTGAGTTAACATGTATCAATATCTGTATCATGGAAACAGCTTGGGTAGAATTTGTGTGCTTGAGGTTGAATCAATTCATCAGTTTGACAACATGGGGTTCTGTAACTTATGATTGAACAAACACCAATCAATCTGTTTCAATCAATACGTAGCAAGTTCATTCCAAAATAAAGCATGTATGGCTTGGTTTGGGAAAGATTATTATACTTTCCTATCTAATTCGAGAATGACTTGAAAGTATTAAGAATCTAGAAACCTAAAAATGATACTTTTTTCAATCTGCGTGCACTTCCGCGACGATTTATTAATAACGCCTTCGGAATAACAAACTTCAACGTATGTTTAAGGTTACTGTGAGAACTAGATGTGCCAAACTCCAAAGCAACAATGAAAGCTCAGACGTGGTACTACTGAATGCCTTCTCTCAGGGTAGTTGCGAATATAGAGCAAGGTGGCTACAAATTTCCTTGTTGCTAGAGAAGTTCGCTTGGGAAGAGCTGTGTGTCATTTCAGAAGCGGGAAGGAGCAGGACGAAGTTGCTCGTCCTGTGGAGTGGTTTCCAAACTATCATATTGTGATTTCTTATATGGCTCTAACCAATAACGATTTGTAGAACGTCTGACACCACATTAGGATTATTGGGATAATTTGGTGGTTATGTTTATCAATTTCATTGTTCATGTGCGTGTTTTCAGTCTCCTACAAACAGTATAATAACCACAAAGGAGACAACATTATTTCGCTACAGTTCGTTTCCTTCTAAAAGCATAATTTTTCAATTACCAAAACCATATTGTGTTTCCCATGCAACGTAGTATATAATAATTCCATGCATTGACATGGATTCGTAGGATCATTCCTTTGAGTGTTTGTTAAATGGTTGAGTTATGAAAGCAAATGAAACCTCGTATAGAAGAAGAAAAGTGTCTCTTGATTAGCCCATTAAGAACAGGCACGGACCAGAGTGATCTAACTTGTAATGATGAATTGCAAATCTCTGTGACTGATATTTGTCAACATCATTTAAATGGCAATGGGTGTATCATGTAGTCATTTGTATTATTAAAATCCTGCCTTCATTTAAGGTCATACTGTTCTTATAGAACTTAGTTTTGCGTGTTTTGTTGGATTTCCCATGGCAACGGATGGTCATAACCAATATTTGTTGCCAAATCTATATTTCGAATTCCTGGAATTTGTGAAATAGCTCCGAAATCGAAATTGCAAGTGTGTATTTCAAATAATATCTGCTACACAATGTGCTTTTGTAAACATTGAATGGTATGTGGTTTCCTAGCGCTTGGCATGGAAGCCTTTCAAATCATTCAATTTCGAAAGTTTTCCGCACGTTCAGGAAAAATATTTCTTTGAAATTCAGGGAATTGAACTTCTATTTATGCTCTAGATTCCATTAGTGATCAACATCCTGCCAGGGTCAGAAATCTCTATAGGATTCATTTAGTTAAAAATATTCTTCCTGGTGTATGCCCTAAGACACTTTCATGTCTCAAACTTTCTTCACTTTGAGTTGATAAGTGCAATAGTTATTTGGTGAACTCATATATACTTGATAACTCTCACAATTTGATTCAGCCTGCTTTCTCTCCGTCTACATTCGTAGCACCAACAGGGACTCATTATCTGAAAATCTCCCGATTTGTTTGCAGCTTTCTACCTACAACCAACCATTTGAGATATTTTAGACCCATTACAAATGAAATATCACGAATTTAGTTTACATTGAGAATGACAAATGTTCAAGGAAATATATCTAGAGATACAAACCGAAAAATGTCAAGTTTTATTACATCTACATTGAGTTACTGTACAAACGAAGGGAACATAAATTCAGACAAGAATCTCAGAACATTCTTCAAATATCGCAGTGATATCGATTTGTGGGGAAGCTACGGCGAAAATTTGCTAACCTTCCTCAGTCACAGTACATTTAGAGGTCGTGACCCTGCATCACTAATTGAATTAAACATTTAATAAAAATGAAAAACTGTAGAATAACAATAAACCGGTAGCACTGTTTTGATAACAGGGAAAACTTTATCAAAATAAATTTAGCAGAAATTGATTACTCCAACGTCTTGAAAGTCAAGTACGAAGCAAAATTGTCAATAATTCTTTTATTTACTCCCAAATGTGTTACTGTTGTTTAGCCAAATCTTGAAAATTGTTTTGACGCACTTCTGATTTCCCCAAATTTTGCCAGACTAGCCCCGTCGTGTATTGCGCCTCGTGCTCCTGCTCCTGCTCCGACTGCGGGGACGACTACGACTACGACGAGCTACGCCAGTTCTTTTTCTACTGCGGCTCCTTTTTGTAGACCGCGATCTGGCTGCCTTGGAAGATGACCTCCTGCGACGAGTCCTCGCTGCAGAATCATAGCAAGCTTCCTGGATCTACGAAATAAAAAATTTTTAATAATATATAGCACAAAGTATAAACAACTTACGCCTTCCATCAGCAGAAGTAAGAAGAGAATTAACAAGAATTTAATAAATTATCAAACGGAAATAGAAATTTGTATTCATACTAAAACATATGACAACTAAAGTCTAGAAAAGACAACTTGATCATTTCACTGACTACTACGAAACTACTCTACACTGGGTTACATTCAACTAAGTGGTTGAAGTTGTACACTTTAGAGTTGAATCTGTTTTCGAGGTGACATCGAAATATAACAAACCTCCATGAAAATAATCTTATGGCGACAAGGGTCTGAAAAACTGCACGTGTAGGAATACCATTATCCCGAAACTGATGAAATATTGATGTGATTTTCAGATGCAAATACAGTGCCCAGAAGAAGAGGCGCACAATTCAGCAAAAAGTCCTTGAAGCCTAGAATACACAAACCAGAGCTATGCATGTAAACACGTATGCTCTTATCTTTGAAAAACAGTATATCCATGGAAAAAGGATATTCAAGGATTCAATTTTCCTCGAAAGTTTGAACGATATGCAAACACCTTTCTCTGTCATGACCATCATGAATTCACGTTCCAAATGCAAAAAGGAATATCAAGGATAGTAGCTAGGCGTCAAGGATCTAGGGAGTCTGGTGGATGTTCCACCTTTGTCTAGGATTTGTTGATGTAAAGAGGTGATATATGTGCCATCGACCGGAATTTGCAATTAGTCTAATGGACAATGAATGCGTTTCTGGATAAATTTCACGTGTGATTTAAAAGTCTCAGAAAGAAACTGCTGCACTCACTCGATCAGGATCAATAAATTGCTCACAGTCCACACAAACTCAAAAATCGGAATAAATTGGAGCCGCTGTTTTGAAAAAATCTTATAAGGATTGTGTGTCTGAACAGGATATAAAAATGGCGCCTTTCACTTCTGTGTGGCACGTCCCATCAAAGGTTTAAGAAACGTCCCCAGTGTATGGAATTTCCGTCTTCATTCAAGGCATGGTTCTTATCACAAAGCGATAATTGGAGTTTTGTGCCACTAATGGGGAACAAATTGATTTGACTCTATTAAGTGCGACTGGTTGCAACTGGAGTTTTGTAAAACTAAAGAATGCATTCTTCAGGACCATGTCAGAGGAGAGACTTATTCTAGTAACAACCACAGTACTCCTACACGTGTTGAGTGAGAATTACCTTGCGTCCGTAGAAACTGTCCTGGTAAACCATTTTTCTAAGTTCTTGCAGCGTGGAAGGAGTCAAATGTGGATCCGCACCTCCTCGGAAGCGATATCGATCTAGATGATGGAATCCAAATGCGAGGATCAAGCCATCAGATTCAGAAATGGCCAAATGGCGTGATTCCTGTGGTTTTAAATGTAGGCAACCAGACGGATATCGTCAGAAGTGCAATTTACGTCTTTCAAAATGTGACTTGTCTCAGATTTGTGGAGAAAAATAACTCCCACATAGACTACATTGAAGTGAAGGTAGGTTAACCCACAATTAAAGGTATCATTAAACTGAGCTCTCCTAAGAACTCCACGAGGAACTTCAGTTCTATCGGGAAGAAAGGTGGCAGACAGTTCATCGAGATCTCAAACTTCACAGTCAATGTAATTCGGCACGAGTTCTTCCACACAGTCGGATTCCATCATCAACATCAGTCGATCTACAGGGACGAGTTTGTAACGATTATCTGGGACAACATTGCGACAGGACACTTCACGGAGTTCAAAAAAGTCGGTGGCACAGAAAAGCTCGGGAAGGACTACGACTTCCACAGTTTATCCCACTTCTTCCCGAAAACTCATTCCAAAAATGGAAAACCCACAATTGTCCCAAAGGTAAAAAAAAAAGTAGAACCAAATGCACCTACATTCAAGGATTCAAGTTCTCTCGTATCTTAGAAGGGAAACCAGATTATCATGCCTTCAGAGTCGCTGACCAAACAAGACGCCGCCAAAATCAGTAAAATGTACGGTTGTCCGAATATTTAAGAAATAAAACGCTAAACTTTTTCTAAATTGGATTTTTCTTTACTTTGTGTGTTGTATGATTTCTAAGGTAACGTTAGTGTCTTTTGCGTAAATCATTACTTGTCTACAAATGTGCACTGGTAGAACCTATTTAACTTCGCGATGTCATGTGGACTGAGGGTGGACATTGGAGATATGACCTTCTTGTCGTTCTGTAAATGGGAAAAGGTTATCGATGGGGCTAAGCATTAGACGTAGCCTTACTAATGGGACCACAGTGTCCTGAGTGTTCTTTGAGTAGTCGCTCTGGCCAAAGTGAGTGATACTCCTGAAGTCGTACGGCTCATCCATTATGGTTGGCGATGGGAACTTTCGAAATTGGTACCAATACCGCTTGTCAATGTTCTCGTACATGACGGCGATGTACTCGTCTCGGTTGTGGGTGTTGTGTTGGCTAACGATCCCCAGCACGTTCAAGAATCCTCGGAGTACTGCTTGCTTGGCCAAATTGGAAAGATTCAACCTCTGTCTCTGTCCACTGTAGCCGAAGAAGGTCCAAGGGATACTGTAGTTTTTCTATGGATTTTATGTAATTTTGGTTAAGAGATTTAAATTAGCAACACGAAAATGTACCGTCACGAGCACATATGCACAGCCATCTGTTCTGTTCACGAACTTGACGCAAGTATACCGAGAGATGTCTTCTATGAACTTGTAGATAGTCTTGATCTGGGACGGAGCTGGAATGAATATATGATAACAGACAAATAATGACTATTCCAAATCTGTACAAAATTCCTTAGATATCACTATTGGCACGGACCCATTCGGCCACGGTGTGATTTCGTCAGTATCAGTGTCTAGGTCACTGGCGTCCTTGCACCCAGATGAAGTTGAAGATACCAGAATTTGTTCATGCGATAGAATCTCAAGCGAACTGTACGGATCTGTTTCATATTTCTCCTGATTTGTTCGTGGAGCAGCATCCAGATTATCGTATAGGTCATCCTGCGAGTTAAGTTGATTTTCTGTTCTATCGCCATGTCTCTTTGACCCTGCGAAAGAGTGCTACAATGAGAGGTTTCTGAGAACAACGAAAACAATTTTAATGCTCACCAATCCCTGTTCTCCATTCATTGCCTTTATTCAAGGCATCCACGTCTGAAAGATATGTTACATTTAAATTGTACCATTCAGTGGTAAATACTTACGGATCAAGAAAACCGAAGCAACGGCGCAGACCAAAAGACTACCAAAAAGTTTTCCCATGATACTAACAGGTCCAGCTCGAGCCACTTCTAGTAACCTAATAAACCTAGACTGAAGCCTCGACTGTTTTATATTTAGCGAACAGAATTCGAAATTGACCGTGAAATTGAAACCGTTAATGACCATAAACAGAACGAATTTTCTTAAAAAGCTGCTCAGCATATCCCCACTAAAACCATATCAAATACAGATATTACAAACCAAATCATGATTCAGGGATAAGGGGGCGTTCAAGTATTACGTAACGCAATTAAGGGGAGGTGGGGGGGTTCTGTAAAACGTTACGATGCGTTACAGGGGCGGGAGGGGGGGTTCGAACAACGCGTTACATAACATTGTTTTTAATTTAAATACCAGTAATGAAAGAGTCTGAGTGGCTGGCAAACCCGTGGACAGAGGAACAATAATTCCAATTGAATAGTTTTTTTCCAAATATTCCAATTATTCATTGAATAGATATGTGAATAAATAAAATACGCATGAGTTGCGAATTAGAAATCATTTGTTTTATTTATTAATTACTTATTTAGCGACTTTCCGGTAGTTTGCGCAACATAGTTGTGACATTTGGGTAAAAATAGTTAGTATGGTTATACGTAACATTTATGGGGGGTGGGGTGGGGGGGTACAGGAAAACGTTACGGCGCGTTACATGGGGGGAGGGGGGTTCAAAAATCTTCAATATTTGCGTTACGTAATACTTGAACGCCCCCTAAAGACATTGTTTAGGATTCAAACAAAATCAAAGTCCAAAACAAAATTGACGTCACCTCGCTTTGACACGTTTAGCTTATATTAATTAAGTCACTCTGTGCTCTTTAACCTAATTCCCTAATTAACTTCCATCTGGGATCTAGATCAACCGTCAGAGTCATGAAATTTTCTACTTTATTTGAGGTTGCTTCAAAAAATTTCCTTCACGTGTCCTGAATTACTCAAACTGTGTAATTAAAAGGACTTTCGGTTTCTTATTTTAAATTGCACAGAACACTCTAATTGGATATTGATCTATAAAACCATAATTAGGTCCACTGAAGATGCCAGAAGCCGATAACCACTCAATGTCCTTCCACAGGAAACACTAAGGTATTTACGATCTATCCAATGAACGTCTTAAAATCCATGACTTCCAAAGATGGGGACATTTTTCTAGGACACTCCAGATGTCTTAGCGTACAGTATCTTTCCTTTGGCTAGTTTCTGGTCATTTCCTTCATGGTTATTCTGTTATCGTCACAATTCCGGCGTTTATCTAATAAGACATCTTTGGAAAAAACAATTTTGTTTATTATCTCTTCCGTTTCGGTGTAGATATTCTTTAAAAGGGAAACATGTTGTTTTTCTACGACACTTATTGATGAGAAGTCAATATTTGTGTTTCAATGTTTGTAAACATTTGGTGATAGAAAACTGACGTTGTAAATGGTTATTGGAAATAAGGACAAATGGTATTCTTTTTATACAAAGTTTTAGATCAACACACAAATCGAATTTTTGTGCTATAGAATTGAATTTTAAATATTGTAGTGGATTTTGAAGCTGCCAGGATAAATTGTTTCAGAATATTTGGTCACTGCACGCCACGGTCTGTGTGGAACCTGCAATCCCTGTTGGAACTTCAGGAACATAAAGGAGACAGACACTTTTGGGTACTGGTTGCATACTAACTTAAAGAATTCAGTGCTTTCAGTTCGTTTCTCTAGTGAAAGATTACCAAGTTGGAAATTCTTCCCACAATTTTCATGTAACTATGAATCAGCCCCATGTTGCACATGTTCTACACTGGATAATAGATACCAAACATCTACAATTTCTTTAATGAAACTCTACATCGAAATGCACTCCACAGATAAACAGATTAATTAGGGAACTAATGCATTCTTAGAAGTAGATTTCAGATGAAGCACTTACATCTTAATTGGTAATTGCATTAGTGTATTGGAAAGCAGCTCCTTAGTAAGTTTCAAAGCAACTCCACAACATATATCCTCCAAAGTGTGCATAAAACAATCCTGGTTTCAGGGCAACATGATTCTGGAACATGCTCCCGTTTTATTTTGATGGGAAACTTGAAGAAGATTGATTAAATTCCTTGAAAACTCTTCACGCCGTGACTTTGATTGTTGTCCGCATCCACGAATCTGTGCCAAAATGATCCAGTTTTCACTAAAATGATGTCGTTCTAGAATCTTTCTTATTTCATTTAACTGATTGTCAGTAGAATTTAGAATTGCTCCGTACTTTTCAACACCAACGATTTACTGAGGTCTGTTTGCCCTGGGAAGCTTTCAATTTATTAATTTTTAATACAGGTGTTCTGAACTTTATGGAAGTCACACCCCATTGGGAGTACAAACTTGCAAAGTTAGCTGGCTTCTGCACATAGTGGTTGATTTGGATCCCTCGTTTGTTGTAATTAAAAAGGGGCAAACTTTGTTGCTCGTAAGAAGCTTTGCCATGAAAATTAAATCGTGTTTTCATTTTCTTGGTTTCATCGGCACTGATTTCCCTGAATGATTGAGAAATTTAAAATAATAGGTCCCGGTGGACCGATTCCAGAAAACCTTTATTGTGGTACCATCGAATGTCTGAAAAATACCCGAATTGGTACTGTGAACCAGACTAATCTTCATTCATCAAATTTATGAAAATTAGATATTCCATCTCCAGCAGAGAGACTGGGTGGAGTTCAATGAAGTGTTCTTTAGACTTTGTCGAAAGTTTCTGCATCTTCTTCGGTAGAAGGCGATTTATTCTCTTTAATTTTTATGGAACAGTTTTATTTATACTAACTCATATACAAAAGAGTTATAGCTGATTCCAAAACAATTATTCTGAGTTTGCGTTTACAGCACCATAAACCAACCGTTAAACGCTAATTTGCGCTGGGAAATGTTTCCTTAAACACGAAATTGAAGGATTAAGGGATGAGAATAAAATTTTGACAATCTTGACTTTAACTCATTTCAATGAAATATATAATGCGATTCACGTATGAGCTTCCCTTGTACGGACGTTTCTTATTATAATACACCACGACACATATTGTCTTACAATGTATTCCCAAAATTGTATGCTTAATTCCTTATTTGGCGGCACTTAAATAAGGATAAGGACGCGTTAGAAATTCAGGGAGCGTTTTTGCGATTATTTTGATCATATAACATCTAGCTCTGTAATGAGTTTGTGTCTATTTTGAATATAATGCACAAACTACAATCGAACCTTCCTGGATGTTCTCTTTCGTAGTAAAGGTGAGTTCGCCTTAGAATACAAGGACGAGGGTTCGATCAGTCTGGCTACCTCAACTCGACCAGCACATTGTAATGAGACACAGGTAGGTAGGTTCATTTATTTGTTACAATGACCGATAGCTGATAGTAAGCGAGTTCCGAATATCATTCTTGTAAAGGTTTGGTCATGCACCTCAGACTGTCTGGCTTCCAGATTTCGGGATATAAGACATCCAAGTCACTCTGCAAATTCAGCATTGTGGGTGAATGCCAGTAATTTGTGGGTGAAGTGATAAATTGTATAGAGCTGATTCACAGGATCCCAATTCCATTTCACACGTCTCACGTAGAGCTGGGACATCTTAGACGATTTGCAATCATCGTCTGGCTTCTCTACATTACAACTCTTCTTTATTCTGACTGTCACCTTCTTTCTATTTTTACTTTTCAGCGGTTTCTTTTTATTGAAAGAATATTAACCGTTTCTGGAGATTAGGTTTAATTTCAAATCCATCAACACAGCTCCAAGAAAACGTCCGAGAAGCCTTCTACGAAAAACTGACATTTTGCTTTTCCCATTTCCAGAGCGTTTTCGTTCCAAGAAGGCCAATTTTCTTATCTTCCCTATTTGTCTACGTCCGAAAGAAACTTTCAAATGTGAGAATAAAAATTGGTATCATCAAGAAAAGGTCCGACAAAAGCCTTTCGTAAATGAGAGTAGCAGGGAAAGGGTTTTTCATGTGGGAGTGAAGATGCTTTAGTCAAAACAACATCCCAAACCCGAAATCAGAAACAGGACTTAATTTCATCTGCTTGTGTTTGTGGCAGAACTTTGTAATAGTTTCCACAAACAAGACAAGCTTCCACAAGATTGTGTTCTCATTGTAGCATCTGGATAAAGTACTTCCGGAAAGTTTCAACTTCCCAACTTAATCCCAGGAAGTTCATGATGCTTCCGTTTGCAAATCCAGCTTTAGTTTGTAATCAGAAGATTAGAAGGTTTTCACTTATTTGCCAAAGTGTCTTGAGAAAGTTGTGGAAACTCAATACGCATTTCATGTAGAAAATTAAACAAGACAATATGAACTTCACAGTCCAATGAAATAAATCTTGTGTTATACACATGAAGATGAGTCACTGTATCTAAGTACACCAAAATGTGACAGAAGTGCCACAGAATGAATTAAATGTCCTTGTTGAGTATAATAGGGAACTAGTTCAATTGGGCCATCGAAATGTGTCAATACACCTTCAAAATTGAATTCAAATGGTTTGCCATAGAAAAGCGTTCGATGGAAAAATCAGGACTTGTTGAAAATTCATTGTGAGTATCGACAAAGGAGACCACTGTGTGAACTATAACACCCACTTCAACTCAAAACCATCCTCGATACCACACGTTCAGGTTAACTTCAGTAGGACGTGGCCGTAGTCTAGACTGATAGCGCTTGTTACACTTTGCAGGATAATTAATTCAGGACGATTTGGTTCAAACATGACTGCATGACGTTTTATGTAGAGAATGAAATGTTCTTAACATTTTCATGATTGTGTTATCGAATTAAGTCATGTGTAGATATTACTTACTGGAATCCCTCACAAGTATCCTTTCGATGGTCTGAACTTCGTCATTTGTGTCACAGTGATTTGTAGTCTGAGCAGCAAATGGTTGATTTCTTTAATTTATTATGATGTAAAGTCATAGTTTTAAGTCTGACTTATCATATCATATACATGATGAACATTTGTCAGTTTGAGAATGCCCATTTAACTCTTGGTACGAGTAGCATGGGTTATAGTGGCTAATGAGGTCATGATGCCTCGAGGACTTACACAGACAAAAATTCTACGTTGAAGGAGTGTATTCAACATTTAGTGTGAGACACAAATATCATCAGCATATATTTAAATGGGACTTAGTGGATAATCATTATCCGGAAACTGGGTCGACGCAGTTAATAGCAAAAGAGATTTTCTTCCATTCAAAAATGTATAATTTTTCATAAGGCCCACTGAATTTCACTTCGATCCCTTAAAATGTAAAGGGATATTCCTAAAAATTTGCATTTAATGGAACCACACACGGAGAACTACTACTAAATATATTCAAAATGGAAATTGCCGGGACTTCCTTCGCAGATTTCTAGTAGCCTCAAAGTTTGTGTCCTTAAAATGACAAAAATATTCAAAGACTTGTTGTGTTGTTGTAGCAGCACAAAGGATACATTGACAATTAGGCTACGAACATGGACAGATCTAGTTTTTAGGTGATACTCCAAAGGCTTGGCTGCTCTTTGGAACTTACTCAAATGAGTGTTTTTCAGTTAACGAACAAAACGTTACTTTACTATAGAATTAAGGTTGAAAGTTCAATTAAGTTTCCACAACAGAAATTTAGGAAGTTGTTTCTCGGAATTCCAAACAAGGTAGCTAAAAGTGATTTAGAACACACAAAGGAACTTGAATTCGGTGCAAAGGATATTGTGAATTGGTTCCCTGTTGGTGTATTTGGAATGAAAAATTTTATTGTTTCTTAAAACTAGAACCAGAACAAGGAAGTGTTTTCATGGAAAGCATTTGCAGATTTTGAATCGTGTTCCGGTTAGATAAGGAGTAAATTGGACAACCACTTCCAATTCTCTTCATCGCACATACACAACTTTTTAGTGCTCCGCTGACCCATTTTTGGGGCAATAAACCGAGGGAGTGGAGGAAGTGCCCATTGGAAACGCAGCCAACTTTTTAACGAATTTTATTGAGTAGAAACTTTTCTGCCAACGCCATTTTTCGTTTTCCTTTAGCGTTTTTAAGTTTCTAGCACTTGACGTGCATTTGAACAATTGGTTACTACATCCAAAAATCACGGTATTGGGATGCTGGATACTCGTGGACCACTGCTAAAATTTTGTCTATTTTTGTGGGTAAAAAATCCAAATATGTTTTCCTTCTTTTACGTGGTTGACATCCTTGACAACTTACGTTCGTGCACCACCATGAGATGACATAATTGGATTGAGTCCTTAGAAGATATCGTGTGCTACTAAATTTGATTGAAACGAGCGTGGAAAACCGTTTACCTAGCTAGTTATATATACTTTTGTACCTACGTTGTTGGCAAAACTCACTCCTAGTAATGCCTGCGTCACGCACGTTGTTCTCATTTTAGATATTTCTCAGTTTTTAAAGGTTAAGCAGCAGATCCTTTATCCTGTATGATGATATTCCGTGTTTGACAAAAACACTATGCTTGACTCACGTAAAAGTCGTCAATTACATCCACACATAAAGAGTATATTACAGTAATTTGCAGAAATTAGAACACGCAAAACAGGATGCTTTCCAGATACGTCTAGGACTTTTAAAAAAACTAGGTCCTGAATTGATAAATTGGCCTGGCGTTCCAAATAATTTACTAACTCCAAGTGATAAACGTAGTACTAACAGGAAGCTTTCATTTTCGGATTAAGGCTATAAATCATCCTTAATGGCATACAACATCTAGAGCACGTGGTGTTAACACCTTAGATGATTATATTGTTTTTGAGCATCCTAGCTGAAACCCTCCAGATGTTATTCAACTGTTATTTATATCTCATTACCTTGGGAACGAACAAAGCATATTTGTATTTTTGTGTATCAATGTTTTTCTTAAGCCCAACGTCTTTGAGGTATACCCTTGCATCGAAATAAGAATCACCATTATATGACTCTCGGACTCCTAGACAACTAAGTCGTTTTTCTGTCGTTTATTATTCATTATAAAAACCCTTTTCATTGTGGGTATAAGCTCTGCGGTTGATTTATCCATAATAAAGGACCTTCCAAAATTGGGTCATTGCAAAAATCATTGAATTTTTCAGTTAAGTCCACTATGAGCACCAATAACTTCAAAATTATTGTCCTTAAGATTGCACTCGATCCCTTTTAGGAAATTTATTTAAGAAAGGATTGCTAAAAATGTCTACGTACTTTGTTAAATAAAACAAATAGACGAGGAAAAAGTGAAAGTGTTTTGCCAAAAATCCAGTGACATGGAAAGATTTTGTTTTTGAAGGATTCCGCAACTTCTTCTTATCTATATAATGTTGTAATAAAAAACAACACGCGTTCGTTCAAGTTTTCTAGGTCTACACGAGTAAAAACATTGTCCCATTTTTCATCGAAGTTTCCGTCTTCAATGGAACCATGCGCTATATTTGGATCATTTCATTAAATTTAGAATGATTTTGTCGTTTCTAGGATTCCAAGCGAACCTTTTTTTAGAATAATATAAATTTTCATATTTGTCTTCTTCAAGGTTCAACCAAACCTTTTCCAATCTCACAAATTGGAATTTGGAGGAAAGTCAGTACGTAATACCATAAAATCAAGACGAGAATTTGATAAATGCTATTATGCAAAATGTAATATAGGAAATGATTATTGGAGAAAAGGAATGAATGTGTCCGATTATAGGTTGGCTATACTTATTCACGAGGAAACTAACACGTCTAGAGCTCGAAGAATCAATTGAAGTGGATTAGTTGCTTTAAGACATCTTAATTCAAAATTAAATAAAGGAGTTGTTGAGTTGTAACTGATAATTGAAAATTTACAGATACCTGCTTCTCTGTAGAATGAATAAATCATGTTCAAAAACACATATCATGTTTCTTTATTTTCTTAGAAATAAGGAAAGACTCACCCTTTATTGGAAAATAAATTTACCGCGCTTGAAGGAACTCAAATCTCGGAAAAATTTTTGAGAACCTATCTTCTTTCAAAATGGTGCCATGAGGTCTAATTTCCTTTTTTGATCATTAATCTAAAAACTGAAATCTCAGGATAATTGATTGTTTGTTGAGGAAGTCAAGACAACCATAAATCAAGGAGTTAATGAAGTGATATCACGCATAATGATTTCATGCTTTTAGGATTCCCTGGCGTCGTCGTAACAATCAAAGTGGTTTGGTTATGCTTTGCATTTCGAAATGTACCTCTTCTCCGCTTCTCTTTCCAAATTTGATAAGCAAAATATTTATTAAGATGTTATCATGTAACTTAAGGCATATCCAGTTCACTTTGTGGTTCAATGATCTTGGCTGGTTCAAAACGGATTTAAATCCAATAACCCAATATTCAGGTCTTGGGTAATGAGTGTTATGAGATACACGGTTTATTCACATATTCTAACCTTCGTTAATAATCCTTAAAATCATTTACCTAAGCAATAAGTTTTGACGAGGTGTAAGAATCGCAAAATAAATCTTCAGAGTAACATATCTACCTCGAGACTACACTACCTTCCGATGTGAACAATAACCCAATTGTGAAAATGTCACTTTTTGAATTGTGACATCCCAGATGTGACATGATTTATGTTAAAACCGACATTTTTCGAACATTTATTTGGATAAACATACACGCATATTGAAAAGGGTTTAAATGATTTATTTGAAAGGATTATGATGATGGTTTGTAATTTCTTTGACTGTCCTTTTTCTTACGTTTTGTGACTTGCATGTAACGAAAGTAACCTTAAGGGCACGAAAGGGAAAAACAAAACGAGTTCAACTTAATAAGATTTCTAAAACCTTAAGAAGATTGAAGATCGTTACACAACTATCCCGAAAATCGTAAGATTCAATCTGCTATACAACCAGTTACCAAATTAAGTTTTACAAAACTTGCGTTATACGTCAACAAAACTTTTCCGATTATATTAACGAGAACATTTTCAGTACACCCCCGAAAATCTTTAAGCTTTCTTGTTTGAAATTATTTCTTTTAAGGGCTTTAAATGAATCCGAAAGCAGTTTTGGTTAATTTCTCGAGTTATACTGGGTTGCCGTAAGGTCAAGGTGGAATAAGTTAAACTCTGTTTCAAGGATCAGTCAAAACAGAGGGACGTATGTTGTATATAACCCACTTTATGTGGGTATATTACTTATATAGAATCCATAGTATTTTGCACGCTCTCTGCTTCGAGTCTAGACTCAAGCCACATACAAGAAGACAGTGAGTTATACTACTGGTGCGGGGATAACACTAAAAATACAGTCATATATCACGTTGCGTGTAGAACGTAATACGCTTTGGTGGGGGATATGGTTTCGGTAATTGACAAATTATGCTTCCATTTGGGAGGAATTATAAGGAAATGAAAGCATTTATTTTTGTTATTATATAACCTTTACGAGCCTAAAGACACGCACATGAGTAAACCTAAATGACAAACATAACCACCAAATTATCCCAATAATCCTAAAGTGGTATCAGTTGTTCCAGTAATCATTATCAATTTATCATACCCTGGAGTAATAACTGAAGGCACAGTTTGTACTAATCTCACTGTTGACAACTGTTTACGACATTTTTACGGCAGGAAAAACTACAAGCTATCTGCTGTGTGTCATCGATGCACTTCTGTAATGACACAAGACCTGCCCCAATCAAACTTGGGCTGAAATTTAGTTTGCCAAAATTGAACCTGCCGGAATACTTCCACTACTACAAGTTTCCTTAAACCGACACATCCTTGCATGTCCTGGTTAATTTAGCTTTAAGGATTAGACTCCAAATGAGGAATTTGATACCGACCTTGTTCGTAATTTGGCAACAAAACCAAAAAAAGTTTGAATGTGGTATAACGATTAACCTTTCCATTCAAGGTACCTTATTTTGTATGTCTACAATTTTCCACAGAAACCTTTTTATTATTCCAAGTTTTATTAATAAATCGTTACAACCGATGACGACAATGAGAACCTTGTCCTAATACCCCTCTACTAATAGTTAATTTCGTTTATAGGATTTGCAAAACATACAAGAAACTCCACTTTACCCCGGTAGAAGTTGGTGTCCCCAATTTCCGTACTTGTTCACGACAAATGAAGTTATTGTCGCAACTAGGCATTCAGTGACTTTTCAGTAACGGAAGTGGATGGATCCGCGACGGAAAAAGCTCACGAAAGCAAAAAGGAAGCCGGAACCGGTGTCTATAGAGGAAGATGAGTTCATGTCCAAGCCAGGAACAGAGGCATTACCAGCTCGCCGAGAGTTGCCTTATCTGTTCGAGAAGGAGTTGATCGAAAACAGCAGGAAACATACTTTTATTTTCGACTGCTATGGTGGTCAGGGGTCAGGTAGGTTGAACTGATGTTGGTGTGATACTTTGAGTGTAACGTAAAGTTTTCCTCCTATCAAGTAGTTCCAATAGCACCGAAGTTCTATTCGAGGCACGAGCAAAAGTTCTTGGTGAAAAAGGGAGAATCAGCATCGGCAGCAGGTAATACAGCAGTATTCTCTTTTGTGCCGAGGGACAAGTACAAGCGGCCAGTGGTCGAGAGCCAAAAGTACGGCTGGATACCTGACACTGACTGGAATCAATTCCGGCACACATTGCCTCGCACGGACATCACGCTTTTTGAGGAACGGGTCGCCAGTGAAAAGGTCACCGAACGTCCAGCCTTCACGGGGCTGAAGTTCAACTTGAAATGAAATCACAGAGAGGTTATGTGTTGTTGTGATGACGTTGTCGTGAAGTTCTGCCAATAAAGCGAGTGTGTAGAGTGCAACTTACTCCATTGTATTATAAATCAATTTTTGGCAAAAAGGAAAGGGGATATGAATCGGTGTGCAAGGATGTGATGAGAACTGCCGAGAACTCACCGATTGAATCCTTATGATCTTGTTGTGGTGAATTACGTGTTTGGTCGTTCCTCAGTGCTCGTGCTGAATTCTATCAGAATTCTTATTGGCAGCAGTCAGTAATGCCTGTGGCCCTAGTGATTTACAGGCAGGTGGAGAAGATTTCACTGGGTTTCAATTTCCAGATCATTCAAGCAGATCAACCTCAAGCACACAAATTCTACCCAAGCTGTTTCCATGATACAGATATTGATACATGTTAACTCAGACTATAGAGGTGAAGGACACACATTTTCAAGGCGAAGGTTCGACATGGATAAGAGCAACTGTTATCCATTGAAATCCATCAAAACTTGATTGGATTGAAGTTCATGGAAATGTGCACTCACGAATTAAGGAGCCTTTGAAATCTTTCCAACACAATGTCCTTAACCAGTGCTTCTGTTCCTTGAAGCAAGATTAGTCATGCGCTCAACTTGGCTCGGATTTTCATTCCAAACTTCAAGGACATCAAGGATGAACGCTTTGTGACAAAAGCACAATTTTAACGCTCGTAATTGTTGCAGCTGTGAAGGTAGATGTGCATCGATACCTTCATCAAAACCATAAATACACGTCTCCGCTTTCCCGGATGCACCCTACACATCCTACTTTCTCCTGGAATTATGTATCCATTCGGAATGTGGGTCAAACGAGTTCATGGAAATGCTACAGAGTGGAACATTTCTGTCTCGAATTTGAATTCCAGAACTTTTGCAGGACTTCCTTGTTACGTGACCAATTAATAAATCCATCAGTCTCTGGCTCATCCTCCCCCGATAAAAATTAGAGGAAATGTAATTCCCTCTATTTCGTTATAAATTCAAGGCAAAGAGGCCGATCCTGCTAACGATTCCAGGAATTACGTTAATCCAGCTCCAGCACGAAGCAAATCTTTCAAACCTTGTTAGTCCCAATTAATCCTTGTAATCATTTGCTAATATCCCTTAACGATGTTAAATTGGTTATGTCCTGGAAGTAGGTCAAATTAAAGAGAATTGATTTGTCTCTGGACAGTCGGCGACTCCATTATCCTTTCGTCTTTGGCGATTAATGCGGGAAGGGTGGAAGTTTGATTATCTGTTGAAGACATTTCCCAGGAAAAAGGGTTTATCCGTTTGGATACTTACAACCGACTGGTTGTGCTATAACCATATTCTATTCGTAAAACTGGTAAACACGGTTAAAGTGAGGAGTGATTTTGACAAATGTTTTGGCAAAAGTTTTTCATTCGAGGACACATTGAAAATCCGTTTAAAGTGTCACAAACGTAGATGTGCTGAACTTTTCTACGAAGACTACAGGACCTTCCATCAACGGTACTTAAAGAGGCAACGAGTTATTCGCCAGATGCTAAATTTATTGACCTACTTCTGATCCTGTGTTACTTACCCACTTCTCGTTCCTGTTTGGGTGTCTTTGTCGATGGTGGTTTGAGGAATGATTTTGGGGTAAAATACTTTCCAACATTCAATGAATACAAAACAAGCCCCAAATGAAAAGATGTAAAGCGTAACTTGGAGCAATAAAATTTTTCATTTTTCATTGACAAACTAGATATCCTCGTCACGTGCTCATGTTTCTGGTACTCAACTACTAAGTTTGTGGAGTTCACCCTGACTCTGCTGTTCTGGACGTCGTTGAAGTGTCTGGAGTTGTTTCTGAATGATTTGAAGTCAAAGGACGGACAGGGATTGTCCTTTCCTCCATAGGAATTTAATAATGTCTATTTTAGGTAAGGTATACTTTTATAGAAGATGTGTTTGCAGGCAATATTAGCTGGCAACCGTCCCAATTCTCCAGATAACATATACCGCTACATCCAGCTGGTATTGGAATCAACCAACGTGATATCAAAGTTACAACTTTCTGAGTGTTATCTCGATAAGAACTACTCGTGTCACATAACACCCACAACATGCTTATGCGTTATAATATTCGTTTTATTTTTATCGACTCAACTTTATCAACTTGAAGGACAGAACCGCCGTCAAGGGAAAACTGCAGAGTCTCTGATTTTGAAACATTCTCATCTTTGAAAGATTTCCGGAAAATTTTCCTTTCTTCTGTTGAACTTTTTCCCAAATTTTTCACTCTTCTGTTATTAGGGAAGTACCCATTTGTCTGTTTCCAAACAATCGTTCCAGATACCTTCCCTTCTATTTTAAAAAGTCTCTATTGGAACTAGGATATCGATTTAAAGATCCTAGAATTGGTTCCATGTTTTTGATTCCATTTTCGTATTCCACGCAAAAGCGTCCCTTTAAGTCACTGTTGACTCAATTCCAATTTGATGGTCCTCGCAATGAATTTCATGAATTGCCAAATTCATATTAATATTTATAACTGAATTACAAATTCAATTTATTACGGAAACAGTGCTTCAAGTACTGGCTGAAGTCAGACACGCTTCTATAAATTTTTTCCATTAAAGTTCTTTAATGAGTTTCCAGTTTTTGTAGAAGATTGGCAAATTCTTTTTCGGGAGATTTTGAGGATTTTCTTATAGAAACACTTTCTGTGATTTGGAAATTCCATCGACAAATTACTATCGATGACGCGACGAATTCAGGACTTCTTTGCAGGATGTCACTTGCTATCGATACTGGAATTATCATGAACCAAATGTTATGGGAATACATTGTTGCAGCACCCGGTTAAACTTTCATGGCACCCTCGTGATCCCTATGAATTATAGAAGAGCTGTCATATAAGACAACAATACGAAAGAACAAAAACTCCACTGCCATGATGGACATAATGCAAAATCGGTTGTAACGTTTTAAGTGATTAGCTCTTTAAATTTTGATGTGATGTTTCGTGATATCCATTGAACATATTATCATTGGTTTCCATATACGAATTCCTTATACGTTCAGGGTATTGCCGGGTTTTTGAAAAATGCTTGAAGGAAAATTTATGCCGCTATTCTGTTTTATAGAAGAAATAAATTGAAATGAATTTTTCACGGAACCGCAGATCAAATCATGACAACGAGTGTAATAGCATCAAGTACGTAGAACGAATGGTGGTGCTCAACTTCAAGGATTTTCCAGGAAATTATATTGAAGAAATCAGATTTGCGGGAAATGAATCCACTGTTTTTCATTTCAAGGCATTGTAACGAAACAGTGTCTTACGCACTCAGTCCCAGATGGCTTTTCTTGTGGAAGTCGTTCTGCAAGTTTTATGATTATTGGAAAACTGAAGAACTTGAGAGGGAAAAATCACATTGAAGCCAGGTATTTAAAGTGCGAACTTCATTTCGTAAGTTTTGCCACTCTTGAAGATTTCCACACAAACCTTCGTCCTTGCTGCATGTTTGCGTGTTGAGGCCTCTTCTGATGAAGTTATAACCACTCCATTGATTTCCAAATCAAGGTAATCGAGTTGTATACTACGGACATCGTGGCTTGATAGACAGACGCTCAGTTATATACAATCAACCTTCTACAGGGTCAAGGACACTGACTCCTGGTAATTAAAGTTTCACACTTTCATAGCTCATCAAACTGGCAAGAGTATATCTAGGGTGTACAAAACCTTGCCGTCCTTTCGTCTTCGTAACGTCAACACTCTGGAGAGTTGCAAATGAAATTGGAATGAGTTATCATAGACTTGTTTTATAGTTATGAAGCCTGAACCTAGATTTGACGTTGAAGAAATCTACAAAGTTGCATTTGATTTTGCCTCATATCCCCGTAAGAATCGGGAAACGCTCTTTTAGTGAACGCAGTTAAGACCATCAAGTATCGCTTTAACTGTTTATTAGAATTTCAGTGGCTCATTTTCTCCTTCTTCTAGTTCACTTTGAATGCATTTTTATTGCGCTCAAGGAAAGTCTTAAAGTTTCCACACTTCAATGTTGGTGGAATACCTTAGTTCCTTTCAATTTAACTAGGCAACAGCTAATACTGACAATGTTGGCTCTGATTTGGAACTTCAAAATTTTCCATGACTAGCCCCACTTGACTTTGAACCACTCGGTTTTGATTGTGGCAATGTAACCTGATCAAAATTCCAATCATTCCCTGTTTACTCTCTAAGGATAATTTTCGGGAAGTCAGTAGCAAATCAATCATACTCAAGAAACGAAAATTCCACAAAGGTATGATGTTCAGGTGCTTGGATGTGTTGCTGTTTGCTTAGCGACGTCAAGCAGAACTCTGCTTTTTGTGGCACCATTGCTCCAGTTACCAGGCGAACCCTTGATGACTGCGATGTTGTGGACAAAAGGAAGAAGTTCTCGAGCTTGTTGTCACCACAAGAAACTCTCGAATTCGAACACTTTGAACTGTCCGGCAAATTATACACAGAGGTTGAATTGACGTGATGCAATTTGAAAGCATCAAGGAAATACTAACTTTGATAAATTCCTGCTTCCTTGTCCATTTTCTTATCCAAACAGTTCCTCATTAAAACTTCTCCAAAGACAAATATTTCGCAAAAATTTTAAAGCGGAAGCTAAACTTTCATTTGTACCATTTGATAGATTTCCAGGATTCAAAGGACGAACTTTGCTAGATTCAAAGGACGAAGATGATAAACATTGTCCTGGCCCTAGGGAAGCTCTAATGGGCTGAGCAAAAGATTATCCTGTTGGTTCAGTATACTGACTTATTACAACTCAACTTTAAGCGAGATTAATAATGGTGATAACCGATATCTCATAATAAGGTCACAAGAATAACTCACAATGCCATTACATTTCGGGAATTGCCTTTAATAGGTGTCTCCATTTTCAGTGTCACGCAGAATTTCCAAAATTATTCTCATAAAGATATCTGACAGGCCGTAGGTCATGTTCCGAGGGATAATTCAATTCCATTTTGTCATTGGGAGGAAATTAAGCTTCAAAAATTAATTAAAGGAACAAGAGTAATTTAAATCGAGTTAGCCAAATTTTAGGTTACCCTTAGATATCTTTATAGTACTTCATTCCACGCGGATATTAACACTCTATGTGCCAGAAGATGGTATGGTTGGGTCCAAACACCATGAGATATCGTGTCTGCTATTAACATACAACACCAATATCACGACCAGTAGGTAAATCCTGAACGTGATTGAATTCACTTCCTCATTGCAATGGAATGTGATAAATACCTGAAATTCCATGGATTTTTCTATACCACTTCTGAGTGTGTACTGAGGTTCCAGACACTTGCCTTCCGACGACTGGCTAATAGTTCTCCACGAAAACTCCGTGAATGTTTTGTATTTCCAGCCTTAGACAAGTATTCGAAATGTTTCTATAAATATTTTGAGAAGATTCTATAAGTAATTCTCCTGGTGCTTGGTTCCTTCTTGTCATCCATTTCAAATCCAAGAATTCCATTGTCTTGTGTAGTATGAAGAATGTCATAGTCACTTGTATAGCAACGTTATATTACATTCTGTCGAAATTGAGAGCTACAGTATCAACATGTCGTACCTGCAATAACTACGATTGTAACTAGAATATTCCCTATTCACACGAATGCATATTCATAAAATTAATTACATCTAGTTCAGGGAAACTCCGATTTTGGTGAAGTTTCGTATTAAGGGATACCTAATTCAAATTAATTGAAAGCCAAATTAGGGAGTAACCATGAAATGTCTGTGGAATTTCGGACGAAGAGAATATGATACCATAATTTGTTGGGGTTATTTCATTATCCTCCTATTAGCTCAGGACAATACTGAAAAGCCAGAGGAGCCACAGGCACAGTCCACTGTGATTAGGAAAAATCTCTGATTCTGTGAAACTACATTCGAAGGATTCTGTGCAGCCACAATGCTAAATTTCTAACAAAACTTCAAATCTATCATGATGGAGACACAAGCTCGCATCCAATGTTTGACAAACTTCAAAGCAGCTTTACAGTACTTTCAGGATTTTGTACTCATCGGAGGAGACACAACAACAAAATTTTAGCATCTATAACGCTATGAACACCGAAATAATTATCTAGGCGTTAGGCATTGCTAGCATTCAAAACTTTGGAAGCTGGCGAATGAGTTTACCCAATTTCGAAACAAAAGGATTCATTAGCACAGGAAAATCGCTTGAATAGTCTGTAATAAAGGATACTATTGTGGTGCCTGAACCATGTACTAAGAATTGCCCGGAAGAATGTTCGCCCATGGAATCCCTTGACCTACGTGTGAATATAAGTATCTAATGAATATTTCTGATGAGTTTTGCCTGGGGAGTCATCCAAGATAGAAGCATCCCTAAAATGGTAGTGAAACCCTTATTCATGGTGTAACTGCCCACAGCGGAATGGATACACCTTAGAGAAATCGATAACATTCCTGAACACACTCGTTACCTGAATACCCTTTTATAGTTCCTGCTGGTTGTCTCTTTAACCTGACGCCAGGGGTGGTGAGTATCTTCCTTCAAAGACTCGTTGATGTTATGATGGTGAGGGACAAGGCTTCCCTAAACTGGAAATGAGTTCAACAAAGCTTCGACTTATTTCCGACCATATTGGGTTCCTTCTGAAGTAACCTTCTGTGTAGCCTTGTGGATCTTACACAGGGAAATATTACCTGTCATCGGTCAAATGACGAGGGACAGAGAATACAAAACAAATATTGCTTTCTGAAGACATCTGTCTCAATTCTCTGGAGTGAAAATCGATTGTTTGCTTTAAGAAAATTCCTTCCTATTTTGGAATATCCCTTTCCCCATTCAACCATATCCACTGCACACTGTTGGTAAGCACCGGGAGATTGACAATAACCCATTGACACTCTCTGACAAGCAGTTGAAACACATATCGCGAATTTCATCCTTAAAGCATCAAGAACGTTTTTTGTGGTCTCAGTTGAAGTACTCTGGTCCTGGTTTTCAAGGAAAACTGTTTCTGAGATCAATCTTAGTCCGATCTACATTGAAATTTCAATCAATAGAAAAGACTGCCTGTGATTCATCTTGAAAGCTGAATTTCCCATAAAATTAAAGAACAATTCAATAGTTTTCATAATTGGTTCCTTAGGTTAAATAAAAATTTAACTTTTGTAACTCTGTCAGCCAGTTACCCCGGGCAAACTCAGGACTTATGGCATTCCCAGTTCCACTTCTATCCAAACTGCAATAAAGTTTAATTACTGAAAAAGCAATGAAAATTTTTAATTAAATAGTATGAAGTTACGACGCGAGGATACGCGTAATATGATATAGACCTTATGCAGATATTAACTTTTATTGTTTTCGTGATTTGCAGGTCAGGGTTTTCCACTTTTCATTAAACTGCTTAACCGAAAATAATGGGTTATTTAGTGACGTATAAGGCCAAAGGAAGAGAGTTTTGCGGTTTCGATTGAAATAAGAGATAGTGAGTTTCATATAAAATATTAACAGACTTTGACAATTCACACATTTAATGGGTTTTCATTTAGTGATGAACTTGTAACCTATAGTGTACACACAGTAATGTACACACGAGTCACAGATGGCGGTAGAATAAGCAAGAAGGTACGCTTGCAATGTACGTGGTTAGGAGACGAGATGCACTGTGACAGGAGTGAACACGCACCGGAATTGTTGAATTTAATAAAGTGAATATTACCCTAAACAAGAAGTATTAATTGCTACATAAACTTTGTCCCGATAATATCCATCAATAAATTCAAAGAGTTTGAAACTAACTTCAATCGCCAGTTATATTAGTCTCAAACATCATTTTACTAAGATGTGAACGGTTTGTGGAATCGGAAGGAACTCTGCAGCTTAGGATCAGATACTTAGTACAAATCCTCATCAAACTTTATAAGTTGTGTTTTTTTGTGAAAGATGCTCGAGATTTCAAGGATGTAATTTAGATGAGGACAAAAGTCGATATATCCGGAATATTCTCTTGAAGTTTTTACTGTTAGCAAAGTTTGACATAGTTTCTATAAACACCAGATAATACCAAAAATGAGCAACAACTGGATTAAGAAGTTTTATGATCAAGGATTCTGAAATCTTAACTGGCTTCCTATTGCAAATCTTATTCGGGCTCTCTTTCCACGACTGGAAACTTATGTGTACTTACTTGTACAAACAACGTCCTTACATGACTCTTTATCACGCAAGACCACACACAAGATAGGTTTGAAGGTAAATTTGTAAAGTGTTTTGTGAATTTTGAGGGAAGTCTAGACCAATTAGCCTTTGCCTCGGAATCATGCCATTTCCACAAACTGTGAAAATTTTATCTGTAAACCGATTTGATAAGAATCCACTCGAAATTAAAGCTCGGCAAACCACGTCGTCCAACAAGGACAATTCATTGTGGTTCTTGTTCGAGATTTTGCTTCTAGAAGCTTGTGGATATCGGACATGTCTAGACGCAAGCACATGTCATGACTTTGTTGGACAATTACACGACTACAATTTCAGTAGATTTCATTAAGACAATTGGCAAACGACACATTGAGCTATACATTTCAAGGAGCAGAGCCATGGAACCACAGTAACAAAGTTTCTTACATCACAAGTTCGTCAAAATTATTATTAAGTTATAAAAGAGCTAAAGTCATTTCCTCGAAATGATAAATCCCTTGGCGTCAATCGTGGAAGGGAAGATTTTGCAAAAAAAGAATGCCGCCCTCAGGACAATAACTTTTTAAGAGACGGAGCTATCAAAATGGCATCAGGATGTTTTGTTCCCAGGATTGACTGAGATATCTTTCCAGCGACGAAACCATAAAAATCCTGTAAGGGATGTTTATGTCGCCATTCACAATTCAGGAATCATCCTGAGATGAAAATGTCGCAGCAAAAGTTTTTGTACGACTTCCAGTAAACACAAATAACTCCATTCGGTCCTTTTCTGTGCTTGTGGCGTTGACCACAAAACTACTTTTGAAGTTTCTTGATGTTCTTAACGGTCAAACGGTCACTTCTGGGCATCATGCAAAGTTTATCTCTTCCAGGCAACGAGAAAAAGGACTACGAAAAATGCTCCGGTTTGAGTTTACAACAACAACTCAGCATCAATTATGGCTACTGTGTTGAGGTCGTTCCACGTGAAACAAGTCTAGAAATAATTGCCTTCTGTAGGCAACGCCATTACCTTTCGAAGGACTTGTGGCTCGAGGTAAGACGGAGCTGTCTGTTGCATGTATCAAAGCCTCGACTAGGTCAAGGATACCAGGACGATAACAACTTCCTTGCAATTAAGCTTTAAACATTTTCATTTTGTAGATTACCACTTAAGATAAGGTCTTCAATGGATGTGGTTGATGCGATGTTCCTTTGCACGAGAAGCAAAGAAGATACTGCAACAAGCGATAAAACATAATGAGCTCCAAAGGATAATGACTTTATTGATTTAAACTCCTTCCTTCAGCGGTTATCCGATTCTGTGGGACTATAATTTCTAATCTTTATCTTACTCGTAAATTCATCTCAAAGTTTATAGCTGCTACGTGAAACTCCTGTGGGAAACTCCTTTGAAGCCAGAAACCTAAACTTCAAATGTCCACTGTTTCCTGAATTTGAACAAGAGGTGAATCACCTTCATTGGAAAGGTTCAACATCTACTGAGTTGGGCAAAATTGGAATTTCATAAACACACCAAAAGAGCACTTCGTCAAATCCGCATCCGAACAGTAAATATCTGAAGATATGAATTATGCAGTGTCATGTGGAGTTTATCATATAGTATAACAAAATATTTATAAGCACTTTTGAAGCAGATTCGAAGTTCATTGAACAGTTCAGCCGAGTTTTGTATTCAATGGCGTTGAAAGCTTTCAGAGCTTATCCAGATCTCATACAATATCCTCCCACTTGCCATCGAAGGCTGAAGGCAAATTTTCCAAGACTATTTTTACAAGGACTGTGTTATATCCTTTGTCTCACCGGTTTACTGATTTGATTCCGGATATAGTCCTGAAATGACATGAAACCTTCTTCAGGTTCAAATCTTTTTCAAGTGTAATGCAAATATGATATTTGCTGACTAGTTCTATGTCTTGAGCTAAAATTAGATTTTGATTTATGAAAAGGGCTTCAAAATTTTCTCTAGGCTGTCTGTAATTGAAAACCAATTACAGCTGCTTTCCCCACAAACCTCAGTTTCGGTTACTCTTGTCAATAGAAGCCACTTCCGGACAATTTGTGAGAAACCCACGCCAGCAAAATTAATTGCTTTTTCAGACTGTAGGCTTCGTTTATTTTGGCATTTTATGATATATTACCCAAGTGAAGTACGAAGAACCACCTGTGAGTTAATATTGTTACCTATCAGTTCAGCTCATTCCAAGAGGATCACTCAGAATGGGAAATCAAAGAAAGGACAACGCCAGGACAAAGGAGATGTGTATGTCAAATTTTTCAATACTTATTTGTCAATATCCAGTCGATATTCTCCACCACCTGGTTATAGTTTCAATGTACTATGATGATACGTTGACGACAGAGAAGGGAAAATAGCTTCCAAAATTCACCCCAAAAGCACTGGATTGAAGGTTTTCTCTCATTACAGTAGAAAATCAATCAAATTTTCCAAGAAAATAGAATCAACCATTTTTATTAAAAGTAACTTAAGTCAAGGAATTGTGCCGCTAAATGTGGAGTTGGTTAAACTACCAAAAATTGTGTCCCGAATTCTCACTGTATTCGCACTTTCCGAGGCCAATTCAGAAGTGATCTGCACCGAATAACAAACAGGGTGTACTCCTTACATCTGGATGTGTTGCCAATAGAAACTGCATTTCGCTGAATTGTCCCGGAAATCAGTGCATGCTGGCAGAGGATGAATGCAGATGGAAATTGCAGGAAATTCGATTATGGAGATTTGATTCGTCCAGATTCATCCTTTGAATTTGGAATTCGGGATAAAGTTTTCGAATTGGGTTAAAGTTACAGTTGGGTTAAAGTTATCTGCTGACTGTATGTTCAGAAAGTTGCATTGCGACGTGATTGTTTCTTCTGTATGCTTCTTCATGTTGCTATCGTCCTGAATTCAAACCATTAATAAGGATATAACATCAGATATCTATACTTATTCCTTGTTACACTGACTAATCGCAAGTGACATTCAACTGGTTGGGTATCATCCCTTTCACTCCAATTGTACCTGAATAAATTCCTGGAATGTTCTTAGATGACATTGTGGTGCCAGCCGTCAGTCCAACGTGATACATTGAGGATTTAGGCAATAACAAAATGTGGACAGTCATCACCAAGTAATGGTGCAGATAACTTAAAAATAGAAAAGTAGGTCGTGCTAGCTAATGCGACGAGAGTTATTTTTGGATCTCAAATTATATAACACTTACAAAGCCCACTCAATTACATTAGAAACTTGAAAGATTCATAAATGACTCTCGGAAATTTGAATTTGAGGGCGAATATTACGGCAGACCGTGTCCTTGGGGGAGAGATTGACCCAGAAAGCAGAGACGTTATCATCGTTCAAAGGAAATCCCTAAATTGGATAAGGATGATTTCGGGGAGCAGCTCAATGTTATTTAGGAGGCGCATTATTTCCCTCGCCTTATTCTGATGTGATACTTATCGCTTATATGGTTTTTTGGTAATGAGATATCCGAGAAAATTGGGAAACGTATCGGGAATTCACGGTGCCGCCAGTGTTTTATGGATCGTAAATTATCCTTCTCCTAATGAAATTTAGATTTTATCAGCTTTAATTCAAAACCGCTGGCATCATACGTCATCATACTTTGTTGTATAAACCAAAATATGTCAGTAAGGTTTATCTCTTCTAAGTTGGAAATGAATCTCATAACACTCTTTGGAGATAATTTAAAGGCCAATGAGGAGAACAATCGAAGTCTGAGGAGAGTTTTGGACGTACGGCCAAAGTCACAGTATGTTGTTGTTGCACTTTAAAAACTTTAAAACTGACTCCTGTTTGCACCAGCTTATGGTTGGGAATAGAAGTTGGTGACACTTTCATGACATTCCGTAAGAGTGCCCACATGAAGCCTTCTATCAACTTGCAAGTTATTTGAAATCAGAGCAACGCCAGGCAACCAGTAGTTCTAACTTTAAGGCTCAAACCAAACATGTGTCCCTTAAAAGCAAAAATGCTCATGAAAATCGTTCTTTTATCTAACTACAATCTGTAGACAGTAGAAAGTCAGTATCCTATTTGTAATTTATCCCAACATGTTCGCATATAACCGCATTCATGTCGAAACACTTATTTTCGTCATGTGGCTAGAGACGAAATTTGGGTGACTCGTAAAAACGCATATGCATGGGATAGCACTTGACAACTCTGTCCTTTTATAATAGTATCAATTGGAGACTTTGACGAAGTTTGTAAAAGGGATACTCGAGACGGACTCTCATCATAAAAATTTATGGGGAACTCCAGACTTCAATTGGTATTCAAAATTTTGGAGCGATGCCAGAAATGACGAATAAAATTTGAAACTTTCTAAATTTGTCTGCATAACTATTTTGTGACGGATATTGAGGTTTATGCTAATCCCCGGAATGGCTTTCGGCAATTTGGCATTTGACTTCACCGGATTGTTGAAGATGTTATTATTTAAAGTCAAATTGGATGAGCTGAAGATAGCTGGAATGTCGTGGCTATAACCTAATAGTTGAATTTAACAATTTCAACAACCTCATAAGTCATAACGATGTGATTCTTTGCCCGGCCGTGCTATAACTCTTCTGTGGCTCTTGTCTTCCAGGAAATATTATCATCACATGTGAGGCTATTAAATAACCTTGATGTGCTGTGAGACTACCATTTATATGAAATATAGAACGCTTATCTTATAAAAACGTACTTTAATGGTACCACCATCGATTTACAGTCCTTAGTGATATGAGCTACGAGGGATCAAGAGTGATTCCTTTAAAGTATCTCTAAGATTTCGAAGCGCAAAAGATTGTCTTGGAGAACTTCTATTTCGGGAACATATAACCTTTTATCTTAAGAGGATATCTTGGTAGCTATTACTTTTGCATTTCGATATTTGTTTTGCTTTTGCCTTGTCACATAAAACAAGAATGTGAATGAAATCAGAAGACCGTGATTCGTTGCAGGAATAGTTTTGAATCATTGACCGGATCAGTTTCTTATTCAATCAAATCAAGTCAAATTTATTTTCATTCCTATAAGAAGTTTTTCTTCAAGGATATTCCAGAAAGAGTCTTCGTCATGCAATCGAATTAATTTTGAGTTCCTTCTTCGTTTCTCGAGGATTCAGGGCGGGAACTCGGCAACACACGTAAGAAATGATTTGGTTGACCTGGTTTTATTTACGATTTATACAACACCCAGATTTGTTGTATAACATTAACTTGACAGTAGGTACTATGATATTCGCATTCCTAATAATCCTGCCACTTGTTAAACTCATTTCTTCTGAACTATTTCAGTATTGAACTGAAGTTGTTGTTGTGGTTTGATTTCTCAGTTGTTAAACTTCACTTTAACAACAGGTTCTTGAACTAACCACAGTTAAATGTTGAAGGTTGACAACTCATTTGATAAATCAAAGTCCTTATTCTAGTTTCTTACACATACCAATTTATTACAAATTCTAGCATACTATAGCTCCTTAAACCTTATTTCAAAATCTCTTACAATCCAAATTTACTAGATCTCTATATAAACCAAATTTGTGATAGTTTCTTAAACCTTATTTCAAAATCTCTATACAATCCAAATTTACTAGATCTCTATATAAATAATGATAGTTTCTTAAACCTTATTCCAAAATCTCTATACAATCCAAATTTACTAGATCTCTATATAAACCAAATTTGTGATAGTTTCTTAAACCTTAATTTGGTTGATTTGGAATCTAGTTGATGGGTTTTATCAACCACTTTCAACTTGGGGATTCCCCAGAAACCGATAGGTTCCAGGAACCGTGTTCGGTTGGTTGGTTCGGACGTTAAACGATGGGTTTATACAACCACTTTCGCCTAGGCGCCCCCAAAAGACCGATAGGTTGCTGGAACCGTGTTCGGTAGAAAAATTTGAAATTAGGATGATGGGTTTTTCAACCTCTTTCAACCTCAATTTCTGATTACCGATGGGCTTACAAACCGCTTTCGGTGCCAGTTGTACTCACTTTTTTCCTTCCTTGGATATTCTCCTCAGGACGAGCTTTGACAACTGATACTTTCCCTAGCTTTCACCGGCTTTTTATATTTTGAAACCGGGAATTTCGTCCGTTATTGCGATGTTGTCATGTGTTGCTAAATTCCTCTTACTGTACGGTGGCTCCATCAGGTAGTCTCTAGTTGAGGTTTTTAGAACTCCCTTTCCCTCATGTGGTTGGCTTTGACAAGTGACAGTCGATTTTGGTAAGTGACAGTGTGCAGTTGTTTATGTTTGTTTTATGTTCGCTTATGTGTTTCTATGCGGATTTATGTGGACGACGATGCTCAGGTAAGTTTTATGGGACCAGCTGATGTTTGATGTTTGATTTCTTCTAGATATGTTTTGTTTTGAACCACTTCGGTGACTGTTTGCTGGTGACCATGGTGACATGTGACATTATGCTTTGCTATGTTTATATGCTGAGCTGTTGCGTATTAATATTGTCAGCATGAACATAAACATCGCTTCCCTTGCTGAATGAAATGGTAATTATGATTATATGTGGTTTTTGTGTATTTTGTTTTTTAGGTTATCCGGTGTTCTGGGTATGGTAGGTGCTTCCTATTTGCATTATTATGCTGTTTTAACCCCTTTGCTTTTTAGATGGTACGGCGTCTCACAACATTCCTCCCCCTTTTAGAAGTCCCCCCCCCCGGGTGGGTGGCGTTTCCTGGGGTACACGAACTAGTACTAGTTTGTAGTGTGAAGTGTGGCGGTTTTTGTGGTAAGAGTGGTTCAACCTGATTAGTCTGCGTTTGTAGCTCTGAATGTTAGGCGGTTAGAGGGTTCGCGCGATTCAAGTAAAAGTGTTATTTTTATACTTAGGGTAGTGTAATCTTAAATTCCTAGTTCTGTATCTCTTGTATTCATTGGTTTCTCTTTATTTCATTTTGTAATTTACATCTATTTTGTTTCGCCTTAACTTAGCGGTTTTTGGTTTTCCTCCTTGGGTTTCGTCTACGGGTGTTTTTCGTTCCCTCCTGGGGTTGACAATATTTATCCCCGTACATGGCTGACTGATCTTCGGTTTCAGGCTCGCCTAATTGCAGTTGCTGGAATATCTGGTCTGTTTCCTGCAGGGTGATATTAAGTTGTATTTGTTGGTATAGCCGGTCTGCTTCCCGTAGGATGTCGTCCCACTCGGCCTTGGTCAATCCTAGGTCATCGATTTCAACGGGTGTACTGTTCTGGTCCATTGTAAATCTGGTAATTAGGAATATTGTAGTTATTAATGATGTTTGGTCTATAGTGTGTGTGAGTGGGTGTTCTGATCTTAATTAAATAATTTCAAACGGTTGTTATGTACGCGACGTTTCTTATTTCTTATTAAAATTGTTGTGTTGACGGGGTTATTTATTGCTGTGACTCGGTAGGGCCCTGTCCAATGTTGAATCAGTTTGTTTCGTCGGGCCATATTTCTTAGAAGCACTTGATCTCCAACATGGATTTTAATTGGATTTGTCTTTTGATCGTAGTATTCTTTGGACTGGATCTTACTCTCTTCCAAATTCCTTCGCGCGGTTTGATATGCTCGCTGGAGCTTGTTTCTTAGTTGTAGGAAATAGTTCTCGTGATCGTATACTGGTTGGGGAGCTTTCTTCAAGTTGTTGGGAAGGGGGGCGGAGAAGCCGTATAAGCAATCCATAGGCGTTAATTTTGTGGTTGTGTGCATACTATTGTTCCTGACGAACATTGCTGCTCGCAGATGCTCATCCCAGTTTGTTTGGTTGTCGTCTACAAAATTCCTGAGATATTCTATTAGAGGCCTATGTGACCTCTCCAATGCTCCGTTGGATTGAGGATGGTATGGTGTTGTTTCGATCTTCCGTATCTTAAATAACTTGCACACTTCTCTGAACATTTCGGAAGTGAAGTTGGCTCCTTGGTCGGTAATTAATTTTGTTGGTATTCTGTAACGACTTATTATTTCCTCCACAAAAGCCTGTGCCACAGTTTTCGCCTCCATATTTTGGAGTGGTATTACGTCCATGAAGCGAGTTAAATCGTCTTCGAAACTTAGGATATACTTGTTCCCGCGTGGTGTTTCTGGAAGTGGACCCACGATGTCCATATAAACCTTGTCGAACGGTTGTTTGGCGGTGTCTGTAATGATCATCGGCTCTCTGTGTTCTCTACTTAACTTATTTATTTGACATTTTCTGCATTTTCGTATATATTTTTTAATATCCCTCATCATTCCCTTCCAGTAGAACTCTTTCTTTAAGCGGTGATATGTTTTAAGAACTCCTTGGTGTCCTCCTAGAGGGGCGTCATGACAGTCGCGTAGTATCGTCTCGATGTCCTGAGGGTCTGTCAGGATTCTTATTTGTGTTTTTTCTTGTACGGATGGTTCCTCCAGTGGATTTTGTTCCGTGGGCTCTTTTGCTGGGGCAATCTCTTCCCCGGTTTCTGAGGTTTGTTCTTGTTGCTCTCTTGCCTGTTTTCGTGTGGTAACCATCACCTCGTATGGAATTCTGCTCAGAGCGTCCGCGTTGCCGTTTTTCCTGCCTTCCTTGTACTCGATTTCAAAGGTGTAGTCGGAAAGCTTGTGCCACAACCGAAGTATTCGGCTTGTCGGATCTTTAATCCTAATCGCTCCTTTCAGGGGTTTGTGATCGGTGAATACTTTGAAGGGTCTGCCGTATAAGTAACATCTAAAGTTCTTCACTGCCCAGACGATTGCTAAAAGTTCTCTTTCTATGGTCGAATAATTCTTCTCTGCGGCATTCAATGTGCGACTAGCGTAGGCTATGGGTTTCTCTTCCTTGTCCGGGCCTTGTGCTAGCACTGCCCCGAGAGCTCCTCCACTGGCGTCGGTGTGAAGTTTAAACGGCTGTTTGAAGTTTGGGTATCTTAGTACCGGTGGACTGATCAACTTATCTTTAATAGTGTTGAATGCTTTGGTGCAATTTTCGTCCCATTTAAATTTTACATCCTTCTTCAGGAGGTTATTTATTGGTGCTGCTATCTTAGAGAAATCTGATATAAACTTTCGATAATAATTTGCTAGTCCCAAGAAGGACTGCACCTGTCGGATTGTTTTGGGGGTAGGGAAGTTCCTCACGCTGTCCACCAAACTCGGATCTGGTTTCACTCCTTCCGTCGTGCATTTATGCCCAAGGTATATAATTTCCTTTTTGAGAAAATTGCATTTCTCTGCGTTTAACTTCAGGTTATGCGCTCTCAATCGTTGTAGTATCGCCCGTAGTTTTGCTTGATGATCAGTTAAATTCCTGCCGTATACAACTATATCATCCAGGTATACGAAGCACTGCAGACCTTGTAACCCAGTTAATACGTGGTTCATGAGCCGCTGGAACGTTGCTGGTGCTCCTTTTAGCCCAAAAGGCATACGCTTAAAGGCGTAGTGTCCGTAAGGGGTGCTGAACGCAGTTTTGTCCCGATCTTCTGGTTTCATTGCAATTTGGTGATATCCGCTGGCGAGGTCAAGTACTGAGAAGTACCGAGAATTTCCTAATTGGTCCAGGATATCTTCAATTCTGGGTAGTGGGTACGCGTCTCCTTCAGTGACATTGTTCAATTTTCTGTAATCGACTACGATTCGCCATCGTTTCTGCCCATCAGGCCCTGGTTTCTTTGGAACTACTAGTAGTGGTGCGTTCCATTCACTCCAGCTTGGTTCGACTATATCTTCGTCTAGTAATCTATCTATTTCCTCATTTATTACCGCTTTTTGTGTTTCCGGTAGCCGGTACATCTTACATTTTATCGGGTGTTGTCCTGGTTGTATTCTTATTTCATGCTGGGTAGTGGTTGTGTGGCCCAATTTTTCTCCCGGTAAGTGGAATACGTCGTGAAAGTCCTTAATAATTTTGTTCATTTCTCTCTTTTCCTCCGAATTTAATTCTGATTCTACACTTATCAGCTTCCTTACTTGTATCTCTCTTTTTGCTTGTTCCGTTTTTATTATGTTACAATGTATGCTTTTCTTATTTATTGGTTCTGTATTCTCTACACCTGCCGTTTCTTCTTGGTATCTTGTCATTTGTATTGTTAGATTTCGGATATTTGCCTTATAGTTATTCACGTTTATTACACTGAGCGTTATTTTCCCGTTGTTAGGTTGCACCAGTGCGTTACTTAGATATACCCCTGGTGATATTTCCTTTCCTTCTGTGAGGTGGGGGCCCGTGGTATTGGTTTCCAGACTAACGAATGTTAAGGACCTAGCTGGTATTATAATATCTCTGGGTGTGGTGGTTTTGACTTCTTCGTTTGGGTGGGGTTCCTTAGCATGATCCTGGTCAGATTTAGGTTCGCTCCTCCTGGTACACACTGTTTCCTGGTTTTTCGTGCATGTACCCGTTTCGAAGAGTTTTGTTAAACCTTCCGGTAGTTCTTCTGTCAGCGTGTCCATCCACTCACTCTCCTGGGAGTGCTTATCATGGTGTCTGCTGGCAGTGTTGTCATCCCCCATAGCAGTTTCGCTAAGAGATTTTCGGATGACTGTCCCCGTTTCTGGCCTGTCTGGAACTATATCATCGCCAAAACGTTGACGACTTGGTAGGGTAGCTATTGTTTGTTTTTCGTAGTAGCTATCTGGATCTACGGTACTGTCATCCCCCATAGCAGTTTCGCTATGAATTTTTCGGGTGACTGCTCCCGTCTCTGGTCTATCTGTAGCTATGACGTCAACAAAACACTGTCGAGTTCCCCGCTGTTCCTGATCCTCCACAAAGTTTATCACTATTTTATTTTTGCCATCCTCGGATGGGAATGTTAATCTTTTGGCAGGTCCTTCGATATTACAGTTTCTGGACAGGAAATCGTTGCCCAGTATACCCACTACGTTAGTGTGAGTCAGGGATTTTATCAGGTGAAATTTACACGGATAAACTTGGTCCAGTTTTACGTGCCCTGTAATGGTGCCTTTCGATGATACCTCCCCAGAAATTGTATTAAGCGTTATCACTTCTTCCCTATTTATGAGCTCCCGCTTATGATTATTAATTTCTTCTTCTTTTATTAGACTGATCTCTGCCCCCGTGTCAACTATGAATGTACTGATTTTGTTTTCTAGGATGTCCAGGGATAAGTTTACCATCGGTATGTTTGGTTTTTCTTCACACCATTTTCTTTTATTTAGTGACGACTCGCGGTGTGATCGATTGTCACTTCGCAGTTTTCCGAAAATGAGGTCTTCGCTTGTTTTTCCAATTGTAATCGTTCCCATCTTTCTTTTAGGAAGCATCTGTTTTCGGTGTGTCCATTTTCCATGCAAAAGTTACATACTTCTGTTGGGGGTGCTGCGGTGGTGTGGTTCACCTGTCGGTTCCTATGGTCATTAGTAGCTGCATACGTATGGTTACGCTGCCTCTGGTTGTTGCAATTTTGGGTTGAGTGTCCGTAGGTCTTACACATCGTGCAGAATGGTGTCATCTGCTTTGTACGACACTCAGCTATCACGTGTCCTGGTCTTCCGCAGAAATGACATCTTATCTGCCGTTTATCCTTTCTTTCTCGAGGTGTATTGGTGCTGTTTTCCACAGCATTTCTTGGCATCGAGTGGTAACTATTGTATCCATTGTAGTTTCTCGCCGATGGGTATTGTGGTTGTTGCTGGTTTTGTCCGAAGGTTCGGGGTTCCCTTGTTGTTTGATTTTGAAACCGACTTTCGGGCTGGCTCATCGTGTGTAACCCTGGGATTGCTGGTTGCTGACTTGTCATCTGCTGATTTGCAGTGCCTTGCTGCATACATTGTTCAGTCTGTTCAAGCCTTGCTATTTTTCTTCCCAACGCTTCCAAGTTGTTGTCGCAGTCTTGGAGCAGGTAAAATTTATAGTTAGCGTTTGTTATCCCTAGCTTGAAGCAATGCAGACCTACTTCCTCGATTTCGATTTTTAGTCCTTCACCACCGTTGGCGTACTGTTGTTCTGCTGCGTTCTTGCAAGCATTTATTAATGTTTTAACCCTATTGAAATAGCCCATCAATGTTTCCATGGGTAATTGCTGCACGTTTCTTAATTGTGTGTTCAGTGTTATGTAGGAGGTGTTCTGTATTAAGTTTGATTTAAGGGTGTTGAATATATCCTCAAGTGTCTCGTTAACTCTAGCTTGTACAGCTTCTAGGGCTTTTCCTCTTAACCGTGTTGGCAATAGTTTTATGAAGAGCGCCTTATCTTGTACTTCGGACAGTGTCTCGTATCCCAGGCGAGCGCAGCTAATGAATTCATATACCTCGTTTTGTTTTCGGGGGCTGTCTTCTCCCATTAATATCGGTACGTTGTTGTGTAACACGTTGTTTACTAACGTTATGTTTGCCATTTTCTTGCTTTCTATTTCTTTTGTTTCCCCAATTTCTTTTTTCTCGATTTCTGTTCGTGTGCTTGCTGTTGGCCCCTGTTGGTTGCTGGCGTGGTCGTCTTTTCCTTGGTCCGAGTTTGTCTTACAATACCTTCTCCCGTGTCTCAGCTGCACTATGTCTGTTTCTGGCTCTTCTGGTGTTTGTTGTATATCTTCTGTTTCTATATTTCCTTCTATCTGATTTTCTATTCCCGGTTCTGTTATCTGATCGGTTTCCTGGTTGCTTGACATCAATACGTAAGTTTTGTTATTTGTTCCTTCCTCGTTGTCCTTCTTTTCGTTAGATTCTTCACCTGTGTGGGTTTCCTCAGTGCTTGTAGAGAATTCCGGTTCCGGATTATCAATTGAGAAGTATTCTAGAAACCTCGAAAATCTAGTTATAGATGATTTCAGAGACGATTTCGGGGTTGACTGGGCCATATACTGTGTTTCTCGCTTGTTTTATCATTTTGTTATGACTAATTTTTACTAGCTAAATATTTTTTCCTTGAATATTTTTAATTTCTTTTTCTATTTATATTTCTTTTTTAAGATATATATATATTTTTTTTTTTTTTTTTTTTTTTCTATGTATTTGTTTTTTTTTTTTTTTGTTTTTTTTTTTATGTATTTTTGTGTTTAGTATTATTCTTTTATTGTATCCTTTTTTAATTTCGTATATCTTTGTTTTTTCTTTTTTCAACTTGTAACAATTTAAATACAACTATTCCTTAATAAATAACTTATCCAAACAATCCTATTTTATGTCTTATATTCTACAGCGTACCTTCAACATTTACCTTATTTAAATTTAATTTGATTAATCTTGATCAATCTTATTTTCTGTGCGTTTAGGTCCTTAATGCGGCTGCGCCAGTTGTTGTGGTTTGATTTCTCAGTTGTTAAACTTCACTTTAACAACAGGTTCTTGAACTAACCACAGTTAAATGTTGAAGGTTGACAACTCATTTGATAAATCAAAGTCCTTATTCTAGTTTCTTACACATACCAATTTATTACAAATTCTAGCATACTATAGCTCCTTAAACCTTATTTCAAAATCTCTTACAATCCAAATTTACTAGATCTCTATATAAACCAAATTTGTGATAGTTTCTTAAACCTTATTTCAAAATCTCTATACAATCCAAATTTACTAGATCTCTATATAAATAATGATAGTTTCTTAAACCTTATTCCAAAATCTCTATACAATCCAAATTTACTAGATCTCTATATAAACCAAATTTGTGATAGTTTCTTAAACCTTAATTTGGTTGATTTGGAATCTAGTTGATGGGTTTTATCAACCACTTTCAACTTGGGGATTCCCCAGAAACCGATAGGTTCCAGGAACCGTGTTCGGTTGGTTGGTTCGGACGTTAAACGATGGGTTTATACAACCACTTTCGCCTAGGCGCCCCCAAAAGACCGATAGGTTGCTGGAACCGTGTTCGGTAGAAAAATTTGAAATTAGGATGATGGGTTTTTCAACCTCTTTCAACCTCAATTTCTGATTACCGATGGGCTTACAAACCGCTTTCGGTGCCAGTTGTACTCACTTTTTTCCTTCCTTGGATATTCTCCTCAGGACGAGCTTTGACAACTGATACTTTCCCTAGCTTTCACCGGCTTTTTATATTTTGAAACCGGGAATTTCGTCCGTTATTGCGATGTTGTCATGTGTTGCTAAATTCCTCTTACTGTACGGTGGCTCCATCAGGTAGTCTCTAGTTGAGGTTTTTAGAACTCCCTTTCCCTCATGTGGTTGGCTTTGACAAGTGACAGTCGATTTTGGTAAGTGACAGTGTGCAGTTGTTTATGTTTGTTTTATGTTCGCTTATGTGTTTCTATGCGGATTTATGTGGACGACGATGCTCAGGTAAGTTTTATGGGACCAGCTGATGTTTGATGTTTGATTTCTTCTAGATATGTTTTGTTTTGAACCACTTCGGTGACTGTTTGCTGGTGACCATGGTGACATGTGACATTATGCTTTGCTATGTTTATATGCTGAGCTGTTGCGTATTAATATTGTCAGCATGAACATAAACATCGCTTCCCTTGCTGAATGAAATGGTAATTATGATTATATGTGGTTTTTGTGTATTTTGTTTTTTAGGTTATCCGGTGTTCTGGGTATGGTAGGTGCTTCCTATTTGCATTATTATGCTGTTTTAACCCCTTTGCTTTTTAGATGGTACGGCGTCTCACAACATTGTTAATAAAAAATTAAATTAAGCAACTTCTCCGTGACCTGTACATGACATATTTGCCAAAGTCAGTTGAAAAACAATCAAAGCAGTATCTCATGAGTTATTAAGGAGATATAGAGTGGAATAATACCTGGAGAATGAGACACCAAACAAGACCAGTAAATATGCCTTGGATATCCATTATTCATATTCACTTTGACGAAACTCAGCAAACTGCAATAAAATCAAAAGATCCTTGATAAGGATAATTGAAAGAAATCTTCAGAAACTGAACGATATTCTTTTCCACTGTTACCGATTTTAAAGTTTCGAGTTTCGAATGGAAATTGAAGATAATCATCTCAAAGGATTTTCGTTTAAGCACCCCAAGAAGGAACATCTCAAGGAGTTTAAACGATAATATACTTTTGAAATGCTAAGCTTGTCTCTGTGATAAACTTGGTTTCATGAATGTTTTCTCGAGATGAATATCCTCCAGACAAGTTTGACTGCATCATCGTCAGGACTCACGTCGTGGACTAAAAGGGCTCTTATTCTTATCACAGTGTCTCCTGCGAATTATTTTAATCAACGCAAATTACGAGATATGAACACATTATCCTGAAGTTATTCGGTTTGATTAGAGGATTACCACATACAAGAGATGAGCTATCCATATCCAAAAACTAGAAACAAAGTGTTATCGTTCAGAACAGCTGTCGAATGGCTTACAGGGTTTTGTTTGCCTGTCTCTTGATATATCAGAAACGTGTAACACATCCTCGAATTCCTTTCCTATCATTAATCAAATATCCTGTGAATTGATTCGTAATGAAATGTTATCGAATGAGTTATATAACTTTATATTGACTTTTCATTATACAACTTTCACAAAGCAATGGCACTTGAGTAGTATCATATTGGATTTATGTGATATCTGTTGTGGCTTTATGAGCTTCTGGGAGAAATGAATATTTCAGAATCGATTGACTCGAGTTAAGGATATTCTAGAAAATTTACATAACATTCTCATATCCTATGGGATAAAGATTCAAATATGCACAAATCGAGACGCTATACAATAGCTTTGGTCATTCATATCGGAATAATATCTCCAAACAACATGACGCCAAAAGACCTTCGACCTGAAGATATTGTTATTAACCAAATTCATGAGAATGTGAGAACCTGACTCCAATATCTCCTCCGTATACTGTTGGACATCAAACTCGTTCGAGGCTCAAAATTAATTCACACGACTTATTGGTGCACCAAACGAAACGTCTGAGTTGGAACGTGACTCGTCTAGTCTCCATCGCTCTAGGGTCAGAATTAGACGATGTAAGGGAACGTTTGAAGTATTTCGAGGCCTGTGGTCACAATCAATTCTCAATGGAAGGATCATTAATAGAAAGGACAAACTTCAATGTCAAAGGGGAGGGCTAGACGTTTGACGGTTTTGTTGGAAAAGCTCCTCCAAATCAAACTACTTTCCTTCCAATTTGTTCAATTAAAAATTCAAAGCACAAAGTGCTTCCGACGAAGTACCAAAGAAGAATTCCTTAACTGATACGTGCCTTTCGCCGCTTTCTCGTTGAAGCCAAAACCCTTAATTATTGAGGGACGACTCCACTGAGCACGGTGTTATTGATAAGTAACAAAGTCAATAGAATTTAAAGGACTAAAAATTAATTAAAGTGAAGTACTCTCTACTGAAAGGAATGTTTCCTTGTTGAATAATTGTTTTGCTTAAGGAATCATTCTTTGAATTTTTCCACTGGGATGAGGCCTTCTGGAAATGGTGTAGAAATATTCCTTTTGCCACAAGTCTTTGTGATTCTTCTAAGTGTTATTCACGAGTAGCTGCCACTCTTTGTAATTTCGAGTTTTGTGCCTCAAAATAATTAATGTATTCAATTACTTCCTCTTAGAGTCTCCGGCAATAAGTGAATGAATTTTCATTTCTAATTCTCAATGGGAGCCTGAAGAAGTGATGAAAATTCCATTTTCAGGATTTTTAAGTCACCCTTGATTCTGCTAAATAACTGATTTCTGAACGGATATGAGGATTAGGCGAGAACGGTTTTAACTCGGTTAAGCTATGTACAATCATGTGGTATGATTTGAACAACCTTCAGAAGTCCTTGAACTGTTAAGCCACTTTCTGTTCTTGGGGACACGTCTTGAAAGCCTAGATACAATTTTTGATCTATTCAAATGAAGTTTTTAATTGCTTCAAAGGATCAGTGGATCCTTAATTTTCAAGGAACCATGTTTGATCGTCTGGAATTTGTCGCATTTTAACCATATTCACCCAAAAGATTTAATGGAATCAAAAGTCTCTAAACCTCCAGACATTTTTATTAGCATGACTTGTGACGGAAAGTTTTATGGCACATCTCATCTGAATTGTCTTATCCTTTCTTATCCTTGCCAGAAATCTCACTTAACGATGTCTGTCCGGACAGTCTCTTGAGTGAAGATTTGTATGTGTTTGTGTGAGCTTAAGAGAAACAAAATCTAAAACGTGCACTCTTTGGGTTTCAAGGAATAACTGCAAAATGGTTCAGCGCAACCCAGTCGGAAAGTTATTTATCCCCACTGGAAATGAGTGTTATGAGCTTACGTGTTAAAATAGATGTAATGTACTCAATAGGCACTGACAGAACATTTTGAATGGCTGACGTTACGTTACACGACATCCATGCTATAGATGGTATTCAGATAAAAGTACCCGAAGCCTACAAATGCAGGGTTTGTTTGCAGATACAGCCTTACAAATGCAGTCAAATGCAATTAACTGCTTAAAGATTTATTTTGGTAGAAAACATTCTTAAATTTCAGGGCGTAGAGACAAGAATAGGATCTCGACTTTCACTATTTTGCATTTTATAGAGGAGTTCATTTCATCTCTGACTGAGTGCATTCTGTTAACACATATGAATTATTTATTGCAGGCAAATGATTTGAATATCCCATAAGTCCGTATTTGAATTCGATGAGGATATAAGCTATTAAATACAACTGTGACATGCTGAAACACTCACAAATCTGCAATGTAGTAAGCGAAGATAAGATTGCAGAGTGCTCTTAGTCAGTTTGGATGAACAATTTACTCCTTTATCCCTTGAGGACATGCATATGTGGGTCCACATCGTTGAATGCTTTTCAAGCAAAGGTGTAGAAAGGACTCGTATCAGAAGTGCTTGCTCGAATAGTGTTTGCTCTCTACCATTCTATAGAATAGGTAAGAGCATTCAGAATCAGTTCAGTTGAGAATGAGTTATCTGTCACAGTTCGAGCCAAAGAACTATGTATGCCCAATTTCAATGAAGAAAAATGGTTTGTTATATCATAGAAATTGATTAATGATTAACATCTTACCAACAACAGGAAACTAACAGAGTGCGAATTTGAGATATGACTTTTATCATTTTGGAATGAATAACACAAAGACGTCCTACTCGAATCTGATATCAACTCATGAACTCTGGTTACCAGTAGTTATTGTATAATGAATCTTTATCAATAGCTGCTGTCTTCCATATCATATCTTCATCACACTTCTCATGATTAATTTGTTAAGGTTATTATACCTAGTTACCATTCACATTCAGAGAGAACTCTCCCACTGACAAATTCCAGTGCAACCTCTTGAACGTATCAAGGATTTAATTTCAAAATATCGAAAACTTGGGACAAACTCTGCAGTATCTAACACAAAGTTGTTTCCTTTGCTTGGTTCTTTCCTGAAACTAATGAAATTAGTGGAGTTGTTCATACCAAATTCATTAAGCGTCATTTCGTAAGATGGACTTCCGCTCCTTGATCTCCTTGATTATGTGCTTGATGTATAAGAATACACTCAAACTTCATTCGGCAAAGGAACTTTTTTGTATGAGTCCACAATAACCATTCCTCGGCGAACTGTATCTGTTGTTGACAATGTCATATTTATATCTCCTTGGATAAACATGTTTCCTCTTTGGGTTATAAATAGACAAAACCTTATGACCTCCTGAGGGCACGTAATCAGGGAAGGACTGGTCCATCCTAACAAGACGTCCATAAAACGAGTTCGTAACCTAGTTTTCGTCCAGACAAAACAAAGATTACCTGAATTTATGGCAACAGACCTGATAATGAAGGAAGAACTTGAAGGTACGAAAATAATTTTGTATGTAGTACGGCCATTCTGTGGATAAACTTTTGATGAGATATTTCCAAGTATTCTGGAGCCTGACGTTGATTTCCATGATGAGTGAAAGTGGAGGGATTCAACTGTACGTGACTCGTAGTGTTTCATCATTATTTATTACATATAAATCTAACCTCAATTATTATACAATAGTATATACTCCTTAAATATAATTCTTTCAAAATCATCCATCGAATCTGTGTAACACATGGATGGTGTTACTAAGCATAGGAGGTTTGTTGTATTAACCTAAATTCATCTCTTATTGAGAGTATTATTAGAGATATAAGCTTAATTACATTAAATGCTGGCAGATGGTATCTACTGGAAGTAGCCCAACAAATATCTACTTAACACTATACCATTATTTGCTTATATTGAACAAATAAAATTTAATGATATTGTGACCCAGTACGTTTGTTAGTGACGTGAGGGGTGGGTATAAGTATGGTATCGTAAACCAATTTATAGAGCGTCAATAACTTCTTTAGGCAGTATGACAAATCACTCGTCATATAACTCGTTTATTGCTTCAATATGACATCGAAACAGAATTTTGGACAGATCTGGTTATTGTCGTAATAACAGAACGGGAAATGAGATGTAAAGGGATTCTTGTGTTACGTCAAAATCGTGTTTGTATTGAGACGCTTGAGGCTTAGTACTGCCTGACACCTAACTCCAAAGATGAGTAACCATACGATACATTTATAGATTAATGTGATATTGTGTAGGAGGCGAGTATTTCGAATTGCGAACTCCTACCATTGAAGTGTCATGTGACTGTCCTTCGTATCATTCGTCACATTTCTGTCAGAGAAGCAACTCGTTTTTCAAGAAAATTCGTTGGGACAGGTGCTCCATTTCCATGCTCATAAGAAATGGTACATTTAACATACGCCCTTGCAAGACATATCGCTGCTCACTTTCGAAATTGAACCTCATTTCTCTCACGGAGGTGCCTTCAGTACATAGAAACCTTTTACACGAGAACTGGAGACATAATTTTGTTTCCGTTAGAATAATTTAAAGTGACGGACTCAGTTAGCTGGAATCCATCAGTGTATGACTTCGAACTCTTTTAAACAAAATTAAATGATACACCTATCTGATCTTCGAGATGGTTCCACTCCATGTATCTGAGGATACTTTATAAACAAATTATAATTTCATGTCAATTACATTTCTGTGACATCTATGGCAACGAAAAGACATGAATCTCGTGAAATAATCTCAGATAATCAAAAAATTTATTGCATCCTTGATTCAGAAACTAGGACGATGATAAATGTCCTTTGGCAGATTTATTCTCATATGAATCGCCAACTGATTGTGATTTACTGGACGTATATTCATGCATTTATTTGTCCTGCAAAGAGTGAGTAGAGGCAGGGGGAAGTCATGGTTATGACATAAACTCAGAAATAAATTTCAATTTTGTCCACTCAAACATGAATAAATAGACAAATACAAATTGCCGGACGCCGGAAGAGAATGAGCTATCCACATTCATCCAACCATGCCATCAATCCTGTAAAGTATTCTGCAATTCACGTCACAAGAAACGGATTCTCAAACAATCCTAAAGGCTGTCACTAAGGTTATGCTCATTATTGCAGAAACTACAAACATCAAGATGCATTCAAATGACTTAAATAAAATGTTTCAAAGACATTTCCATAGCTGATGTATTCCTGAGGTGATACCGAAGTGGCCGTCATCATCTAAAGGTTGCAAATGATATACCTCTTAAAACCTTCATTTCGAGTGTCTCCAGACTCGTTTATAAACCCGAGGGAGCTACAGAAACTTCATTAACTATCCTTTCTGCGAATAACATTAGAAGCATTTATATTACATTAGAGGGAATTTCCAGACATCTTTTTATTCCTCACCTTTCTTAGGGACATCTTCCTCTGAGGAGGAAATCATTCCAGTTTTGGTGCGTTATGACTTCATCAAGATTCAAAAACTACTTAGAGTCGCCACTCTACAATTTCGTTCTATTCCCACCCTAAAGGTCATAATTCTGCGTTAATAAAATGACATTTCTTACTTCGAGAAGTGACAATTAGCTCCATAATCAAATCAGCCAGTCGCTGTTTGTTTTAAGAACGCAAATGTCAAACGAGGACAAAACATAATTTTGCATTAGTTTCTTTGAAGATACTATGTAGATTCGTTCTCTCTGCCCAACGTAGAGGCTTGTAGAGAATTGTAGGAAAATGTACATGAAAACCCATTACTCTCAACTCTCAAGGGATTGTTCTTTTAGATTTGTTCGAATTAGTTCGGGAGTAGTAAAATGAACTTGGCGAGATAAGACGAATGAAACCAGGTCGATGTGTTATCTTGCTGAGGATTTGTAACACTAAGGATTGATTCCACGTTCCTCAGATATCTAGGCCAAATTTCCCGCACTTCTAAGGACCATTCATTTGCACAATCCCTCCATGTCAGGTTGTAACTGCTATCTCCATATGTTAACCTGATAAACGAAAAATTTCTAATACCGTCTTTCGCTGTTTGGTGATATCTGAATTCGGAATACAATGTCGAACATCTCAGCTGACGGATTTTCTGATTTCAAGGATATCTTATTCAGGCCAGTAGGTACCCATAGTCATCTTCGAGTTATCATCCCAGTGTTGTGAGGCTTAACTTATTAGAAAAGTTCAAAGAAGCTACACATTTAATTATGATTGATATACAACCCTTCTAGTCATAACGATCACGATCCATCAACAGATGAAGGAAAACTTCGTCACTAGGATATGAAGTGATTTACTCTCGAGTAACCCATACAGGAAGGGCAATGAAATCTACTTTCCTGACATCAATAACCTCGTGTTAATATCCCCTACACTCGGCAACAGAATTAAGAACGAGGGATGTGGTTATTAACTGGCAAGACGAAATAAGGACTTAACAATACATTAGCTATTTATATGAGAAATATTATTAACCTGGAAAATTTGGCTAGTTGCCTGAATCAGATTGTTTCTTTAGTGGTAGTACCAATTCAAAGATGATATCTTATCACTTCTGACTCATAAGACACTAGGGCGTCTTCATTTCTTTAAAGAAATGATTCGAGTTATTGGCAGATTTTTGCTCCGGTGTCATCAGCCCAATATAGAAAACTGTTTTTGACAGACTCAAAGATAAGAAGAATGAAATATGATGATATACTGCAATGCACGAGTGGATATGACACATATGAAGATGCTTTTTATGGTGTCTTCTCACAAAGGCGCCAAACCACGTAGCACACTAGTCGATTAGGCTTCAACAAGCCCTAGAATCAAAACAGTAATAAATCAAGGCTCGTCATGTAAAAAACAAAGTTACAGAATTTGTCAACCGTCTTACGTTAAGGTGGATGAACCCGATATGATTAATGTTGGGCTCATATCCAGCTCCCAATTTCCTTTTCTCCTTCGAATCCTTATGAACAAAAACTGAGCTCGTTTCAATTACTGAGGTGTTCAATTCAGATGAGATGAATGGCATCGTATTATCCTTAAGAAACATTAGAGGGAAGGTAACGACCATATCTCCTCACCAGCATTCATTAATGCAATGGACGAGATGCCCGAAACGCATTGTAAACATAGAAACAATTTTGTAAAGTGGAACAAGGATCATCATATGCATGGACATAGATCTATGTTTCTCCAACTGTAATTAGTTCACACGTATCTGGGGCATACGAGTCCATGGACGGACGTTGCTCCGGAGGGTGGCTCCATCATTATTCACAGCCTTGTGGAACGTTGACGACTATCGGACTATGGAGCTCAACGAACCTTTTGTTCATAGTTTCACAACGCTTCCACACAACTGAAACTGAAATCTTCGGGTGCATCCTGTCATTATCCTTGAACCGAGACAAGAATGAGTTTCGATTCTTAAGTAAGGAAGTATCCCGTGTCGGATGGGTGTTTTTGTTCAACGTATAAGGGATGATACACACATTAGTCTTGTACGATGTTTTCATTTGCAAGGATGAATCGAACATCCTGTTTTAACGCAAATCATTGACTGCGACATGAAATTTAAATCAACTCGCCCACAACACAATTTGGGCTTACTGAAAATTTGAAGATACCCAAAATATCCTTGGCTACATCACCTGACTCCTAGAATTTTCAAAATTACTTTCAGTTTAGTCCTCAATCCCTTTCCTATTCAAAACCTCGTGATTCGGTTTGATTAAGAACTAAATTCCAAATTCAGGATCGAGAAATGAGTAGCAATCAACAATCCTTCGTCCTGTGACGGCCGGCAGACGTTTGGTTGCTGTGTAAAGACACAATCTGTAAGTGTCAGTCCTTCAAATTGGAGGTGCTTAATGGAGAATTAAACTGCAATTATCCTTGACCTTCGCAGGATTCTTTGTACTGAAGGATAACTGATTGGATGTGATAATTGTTTTTTCGAAAGAGACCTCAATTTCATTAACAGGATATCTAAGGTCAAGCAACTAATACGCCTTCCTGGTGATCTGAACCTTAATTGGTTTTCAACCATTTCATCAAGACCGAAAAGGGTTTAGACCTTTAAACTGACGTCAGGAAGGATGTATCGTAAAAAGTTTAATTCTCGTTGTTAACGTCTCATTAAAATCATCAAGAAAGCTTCAAAATGAAAGAGAAGTAATTATCCATTCTGTGAACTTTGGTACGGTTTAAGTGATGTGTTAATGCGATTTGGACTAGTAGGAATTCATTCAATTTGATACTATCATCCCATCTTGAAGATATATATTTTTCACGCAAGAGATCCTTAAAGGCATATCACCTGGTTCCTTGAAAATTAATGAGATTTTCCAACAGCACACTCGGAAACCATTTTCTTCATTATCCTCTCCAATTCTCACATCTTCCACCTGAAAACGCATTTTCATTTGCAATTTGTATATCATTATCTCATTATCCTTGCTGGTACTCGCTTAAAACGGAAATGAAATTGCATTTTCATTTAAATGTGTGTCTGGTAGAGATTAGCGCGTTTCCAAGAGAATACCAGAATCCTTTCCAGAATCCTTTCCAGAATACCAGAATAATTGAAACCATAATTAAAAGAAAGGATTCGTTTTCTGAAATTTGTTTTGCCAACCAAGCTTGTACCTTGTAGTCCTTAGTTCTTCTTTAAGTCATATCTATGTCCTGATAATAGACAGAAGCGACAATTTTCCATTCAAGTTTCTGAGGCGTGATACCTCATTCGTGTCAAACTTTTCATTCGTGTTCAAGTTGACATGTATCGGAAGTTATGACTTCATTGGCAATCTGCTCAACAGGCACTTTGAAGGATACCTCAGGAGCTCAATTTCGAAAAAGAATTGGAGCTAAATCCCACGACTCCAGGATAGACACAAATCAAAATTTCGTGGCAGAAGTAACTGATATCGAATCCGGATATCAAAGAGAAGCCAGTGTCACAGATTGACAGAACCAATGCATAGTCAATACAAAGCTAAAGAGCACAGTGACACTTGTGACAGACTCAAAAATATGACACGGCTTTGATGGCTCTGTGACACTCCTTTATCAACAGAATTAAGGGAAAAACAGACTCCTACAATACAAGGATATATAACAAGTCGTATATCCACAGAGTAGCTGGTTATTATCCTTCTAAAGCGGAACCGCAGATGGTGTCAATAACAGGGAATTCGTGTCGAGAATTTGCGAAGACAGTAAATTTGAACACGATTTCATTTGGCATCTGGTTTTGTATTCCCGAGACATCCTTCCTGAAATACCTTCACTACCCTAATAAAACCCTGTGTCTTACAAAAATAACCAAGGAGATATTTTAGGAACGCACCCAAACAAGTTTGGCTCGTGTTTGCTTGTTTCGGCAGCGAAACTAGGTTACTGGGGAAAGCATCCCTCGCATTCCTTGGGGGAATATCTTGTTCTACATCAGATGAATATCACATGAACACCTTACCGTGGCTGCTTTTATGAATTTTGGGTGAGTCGATGATGACGGAATTGGAGCAAATACGAGGTATCATATTTAAGGATGTGAAGCAATAAAATTTACATTTCGAGCACTTGGAGCTGTTTTGCAGGAGGTAATTTCATGAAATATGTATTTAAGGCAAGACGAAATGAAACGGGCTATATGAAGAATGGTAATTTTGATGGTTTACCTCTTGGCAAATTAAACTTCATCTAACTTAACCGCGTTATTCAGGGTAGGTATCTTATATATCAAAGGAAATAACATCAAGTAAGGGTCGTGTGATGAGGATGGAGGTAGAGATGGAAATCATTGTGCTGTGATATGACATGACTGGTATTATGACGAGTCACAAAATCTAAAGGGCTCTTGGGGATAAACATACTTTGTGTCACATGGAGCTGGAGCTTGGAGGGCATAAAATAATTTTCCTTATTCCCATTTCCATGGCAGCTAATGGTTTTTCCGGGACAGAATAACACAATTCGAGGAGCAATACCGGCCTGACAATAGAAGTGTTACTGCGTGTTGTGGATTTGGAGGTTTCTGCCAATCTTTGGGTGCATAACGCAAGTCCACCAGGACTTCTTCAATTTGGTAACAGAAATCTCTCAAGTTTTAATTCATTTTCATGTTGACGAAATGTCACACCTATTGTTGATAGAAAATTAGAATTATTTTTGGAACAGCAACAAGTCAATTCGGAAGAATCGACAAAAGGGTTCACGAAGTGTCTTCTTGATTCAGTAAGGATGGACTAAGGACTCAAACAAGTGTTGGAATCCAAACGAAGTAACAGTTGACATTTGAACTCATATAAAATTTAAATGTGTTGAATAAGGCAGAAGTTCAACAATTTTTAGGATAAAACTCTCCATCTCATTTGTGTAACTCAGGCTAAATTGGATACCTAAGTGCTGACCTCACTTGTTGGATGTGGACCTAAGCCGGATTTAGAAACACGAGCCATGGAATATGGTGGAAATTCATACTACAGGCTTAGTAACATTCCTGTTTGTCTAGTATTGTCCAAGCAGCAACGATGCTATAACTCTTACTCATTCCTAGTGACTATAACACGGTTTTTTCATGGTTTGGATTGTGCTCGTGTTTCACGGTTCCTATTTACCAGATTTGAGAGTTTACATTTAAATCTTGGGTGGTATACCTATGAAGCTGTTGCGCCTGCAGCTGACCGTTTCACTTGAATTCCCGTGTTTTGTCCCGAAACTTGAGGGAGTGCTTCAAAAAACATTGAAAAGTATTTTATACATTTGTCAGACGAAATTTAGTTTTTGTTCATCAGCTTAATTGGAACGCAGTTTACTTACGTTTTCAATTTGCAGGAATTAATTGAATCTATTCTTCGTGTGGAAGAAGATCCTGGGAATGCTCCTGCAGCTCAAGTAGCTCGGTTTCGCGCGTTTTAAATTTTAATTAATTTCGGAAAACAGAAAACCTCTCCAAGCACACATTTGCATTTTATTTCGGACATTCACCATGAAGAATATTCCCAGGTTCTTGATGCTAATGCCATCAACGTTATTGAAACTCCTATTAGAATCACGAAATAAACACAAGTTACTTGAACTTTGATTGCTTGGTTAACAACAGTATCAATTCGAATTATCCATTAGCTTAAAGAATAACCTTAGATTCATGGAACTCTATCAGAATTCAGATAATAAAACTTGTGTCACGTATGCCACTGACTTAAAGGGCTTTGGGTCAAGTGGGTTTTTGATCACCAGGATTTATTGATAATATCATATTGGAAAGGTGATACAAAAACGATGATGAACTTAATAAACTGCTGCTTTTATTTCTGTCGTTAACTATAAAACAACCACGTGGAAATCGCAATTATCGCGATAATGCCACAAGCGTGGAAAGTGTCAAGGACTCTTTTACTTTATATGACACTTTTGCTATTGGAAAAATCCTGTAATCAACATTCAAGTGTGGTTTTCTTCCTTTGATGGATTTAGCAGTTTACGCCAATTTTATACATTCATCGAGGATTTCAAAGATGTTTTCCGCAGGTTCAGACCATTTTGTTCACAGTTCTGTTGACAAAGTCCTTTATAAATTGTTTTGAATATTGACAAATAGAATATTATGAATTTTTATACACAAATCAGGTCACACATCAAAGCTGTTTAACTGTTCCATAATCAAGGGATAAATTTTGCTGAGTTCCACTTCATGGGGAACATAAAACTTTTACTGCCTCCTGAAACAGGACATTAAATTTGAATGGACAACATTTAAAGACGAACAAAAACATTTTCAGATAATAAAACAGATTCAAAAATTATGGTATCGTATTCATGACTTCGTAGATATAAAGCTGTTATTCGTTTACGTGAAGTGTTAACCAAAGTATTAATATTTATATGGTATTCGTCTGGTATTGTAGAAAATTCAAAGATTCATGAGAGATAAAAGTGCATCAAAGAATGAACTTTTAATCCTTGTAGAACTGTCAGGACGATTTCAACAAGGATAAAAAGTGGCAATTTAATCTCTCTAGAAGTCTGTTATGTCCTGGAATTCGGATAACAGATTCCCCAATTTAAGTTCCAATTCGTCACACCAGCAGCACATTTCCAAGGAAATCCAATTTAAAAAGGCAGTCGTGCCAAAAACAGATCCCGAGCAGAAGTTTACGCTAAGGGAAACTCATTTGGACGAAAATGAGGAGGAAGATATTGATACCGAAGGATAAAAATGAACACAGGACCCGTTGAGTGTGAACGTGACCAAGTGAACGTGTATCTAATATATGTCATATACAAAGCATCCTAGCCATAATCCTAGTAACCTACTTTCATTCCAGACAAAATAGCATCTCGTTGGTACGTTTTGAGTGATAAGGCTCAAAGTATTCCCGAACAAATCCAGATCCCCTACCATTTTTCATCCTTCACATGCTATTAATCCCGAAATCCCTTTTACTTCCCGGACGTGAACTCGGGACTTTTATTATCCATCAGAGTAAACACGTCATGAGTACGTCATATCGGCTAATAAAGTTTGGCATATGGAGTCATACTTTTCTGGGGATAATACCAGATGAATCATGTAATATTAAATAGATAACAAGTGTGCTGTATCCCTGTAGTATATAAAAGAGCACAAAAAGTTCCTTACACTTTTCGTCAAGTTTAGATCTTATGTAAGTATCTCAGATATGTGGGAATAATTTAGATGCCAATGAACTTTCTCAGTAAGATTCTGGTGCACACAAGTTCCAAGGATCAAAGTCACAGTTCCAGGATGACAGTCATGTAAACAATTAAATTCCGTGACACTTGCGCTACCAATTTGGTCCTAACCATGCTAAGGGGTTCAATGCCTTGAATGTTAATTTCGTTACATCTAATCCAAGGATTACTCAATAATATTCGTTGAATGTAAGAAAATTTCGGAATTCATGTTTGGTTGATATTAGGAACAAACGGATTCGATGCGGATAATTTAAAATATATGTTCCTCAATGCGGATTTTAGTGTCAGGAATGTTGAAGACATTCCAAATCGTAAATTGGAATGTCTGTAGCTACAAAAGCCTGCTGACGTGTTACTTGTCGTAGGCAATCCATCAACTGAATTAAATTTTTAACTACACAATTCTAGATATAACGTAAATTCTTCCAAAACAGGACATTATATTGCGCATTGCTTTAGTCAAATGATGATTAGGAAAGCCACAAAATTTGTCATAAAAGTTGGGAAGTATAACGATTCGAACCTCTTGTTTCCACTCTTCGGTATATGGTAAAATTCTCAGAAACCTGATAAGAATTCCACCAAGTATTTATTCGAAAATTTCTTATGTCTGTCTTCGCCGGTACAGTGAATGTAAAATGGCGGTTATATTATATATTTCCGAATACCTGACAAAACCTTCTGCTTCACACATCTTTCATCCTTCATAAGATTTATTTATAGAACCAACCCAAATGGATAAACCAAATCTTCGAAAAAGGTTTTATATCAGATCTGGGTTACTGGAGTAGAGCACCAGCCATAATTTTGCTTAGCAGGTATCCTTATCAGACAAATGTCCTTAGGCAGAACACAATTTGTTTTTCGGGAACGGGAGCTTAAAGGAAACCCAATTTGATTTCGTTGGAGCACATTGAATATACGATATGAATACACAAGGAACATTGAATCTCCAGGGAATTTGCGTGAATCTACCCTATCCCTCTCACGGGAAAATTGAATAATCTGTAACATACCATTGAGACTATGACAGCGAGGAACTCTGAGAAATATTGTGGAACACGAAATAAGTTCAAATAAAGTTGACGAAGATGGTAGCAAATGGAAGCGTCGGCAAGCGGGTGACCTGTGTGCGATCGTTTCCGTGAATGTTTGAACTGACCCTAGCAGTACTTTGAGAGTTCTGACAGATTCCTAAACAGAAAAAATACAAGACATGTCAGCAAGGATTGGAATCGAGGAAAATCCCCGAGTAAGTTGATTTATTAGTTCCGGGCTTTTATAATTTATTAAGGATTTTCCAGGCTGGTTCCTGTATCAACCAAATTACATTAATTTCTCTTTCGTCTGGAGCACAATTGGGTCAGCAGGACAAGAGGAACGTCGTTACGTCTTTCGAAACTTTGCTTCAGTAGAGTCCCTTTTGTTGCCCATTTATGTAATGCATGGGAATTAGGATTATCCTTCGGGATATAGGAACGACCTTAGAATCACAATACAGCTAACGAGTCCGTAAATTAATTAAGGCGAAGTAAGCATGCTTGAGAGGCTGTCACAAAGGGAATGAAACTTTTGACTGAATAATCGGAGATTTGCGGCTGCTTTATGTTCGTAACTCTGTAAGGATCTTGAAAAGAGACAACTTTTTCAATTATATATACAAAAAATTGATAATATCAAGAAGGGACACCTCTATGGTCATTAATAATCTGAAGAAATTCTCGTTCGAATTCATCCACCAAGATGAGGACTAATCAAATCTCCTGGAAGATCCTTTATCCCAGTAGCTGATATTTTTCTTCACGACTTAAGATCATGTTTGAATTATAATTAAATAAGGAAGGACTGGAAAAGTTTAACCAAATAATAGTTATCAAAATCAAGCAGGAAAGGACTGAAAAAGTTTCCACAATTGAAACAGTAGCTTTCCTCATTTCAGATTCTGTTTCGTTTTAATTTTTCTTACGTGTGTCACAAATTATATCTCTTATTATATTGTGTTCTTGGTTGCGAAACCTGTATCAACTTATGAACCTCACATGACATCTCTCAATAAACAGGAATGCAGTACAACTTCCAAATTACACTCTTTGTTCAAGTGGAAATATCTAGTGCATGATATCACCATCTTAATTATGTGCAAGAGTTAAACTATGAATTGAAGAAGTTCTACAAATGTTTCCCTAAAGAAGCCATTAGGATTCCGGACGCATTTGTGTCCTGAAGGGTTTGTTCAACTGTGTGCCACTGAGTTATTCTCATTCGGATCTTCCTCATTTCCCCCACTGGAGGTGTGGGTGTTCATATCATCCCATGTTCCATAGTTAACCATGATGTCTCCATATCCTTCTTGGAATGTCTTGGAATGCTTAGACTCATGTTATCACTACTTGTCCTCAGTAGCTTGGAACTTCCTGAAAACGAAGCAATAACATCCAAACAGATGGAAAATTAAACCTTTGACACCACTAGCTGGTGACGTTTAGTGAGGTTCCCTTGAACTCACTTGACCCACATTCCTCCAGAACCTTCCAGGGAAAGCAACACAAATATTCATGAAACACCTTCACCATCGCATCTGTTACGGAGTGTTGTGCTTTGGATACAGCCACGCTAGGAATGTGATATACGTAGGTGGTTCAGCGCATGCCACAGTTATTTGGGCAAAATTTCATTAGCTGGGAAAGGGTTTTGTTCCGCGAATGCAAATATCCTTCACTATGTATCCAGTCGACGTTCCGGGAATTGCATCTATTAAAACCAGAAAATTTGCCCCACAATGTAACATATTTCCTGGAAAGTAATTGATTGGGGACACGTGTTCGTTACGCTGAGGCTTTATAATATTTTATGATATCTGAAACATCTCCTAGTTTGAAGAGTGTGTAAGGTTCACCTGAATGTAGACAGAACAATCTAATTTCCAATCAGTACGAATTACTGGGACCTAGGCCCATTATTAAGCAATGAATTCCTTTAAAACAAACACATCGTGTGTCCGGGTGGAGTTCCATCATAGATCAATAGCTTGGACGCCTTTTGTGGAACCTAAAGTGACTATGACTTCGATGATGATTGAATCACATCATTCAGGAAAGTGAAACAACATCGACATGGATTTCCAATCAACCTAATGGACATTGATTGGTGAAAGGGTTTGAGTTCGTAGTGTTATTGTGCAACAACAGAATTCAGATATTACACCAGATTAACAGGACGACTTACGAACCCCAGAGAGAATTGTGATCCAAATCACTTCAGGGGGCAGTTTTGACTCGAAGTGTTACTTTATCCAACACTTATGACTTGTAGACTCAATGTGATGGGATATTGGCAGAAACAAGTGCAAGGGATGAAGTCGCTGACCATTCCCAATCAGTATGTCCTAGCAATATGGTGTTGAGAAGTTTCAGACTACTTAAGGTTCGTAATGAAATACAGAACAAGATCCTTCACTAGAACAAATGTTACTTGACCAATATCGTGCTGAAATACATATTCCATAGAAATTCAGTCTACCTTTGGATAAATCTCATAAATGATAAGATAACCCACAACTTTGTAGTCGACTGTAAGTACCCAGAGACAGCAGTCTCCATCATTCATTCATAAGCTTCCCCAACGTGGATACAGAAATACGTCGACTGCCCAAAGCCTTACAACTTTCGAGTAAATTCAGTTTTGGCGGCAAGACACCCTCGTAGACGGAGGACTCCAACCCAGACTCCAGAACTCGAAGAAGCGAGTGAGCTAGGGAGCACCACGCAAGTGAAAGTAAAGCTCCATCCAAAAGCTCCACTTGAGTGGAATGTGTTTCTCTTGACAGGGAAGGTTCAAAGGCTTTCGTTCACAAACTGTGCCTCATGCGTAGATGAACGCTCTACAGGAGAACTCTGGGTGTTGTGGGTGCTCTTTGGAAGGGAATCCTTTTCCCAGCTGTGGATGATGTTAGAAGCACTGTAACCTAGGCTCCTCAGTAGGTTCTGTTGATTTCACTTGAAGTCAACGAAAATGTTAGTCAGTAAGTCCGCTGAACTCATGCCGTTCGGAAGCTTTTTGTCGTTCGTTGTACTTTGATTCGGGGTTAACTCGTGAGCTTATTGTGATATTCCAGAAAGTGAACCAGAAACAAAACAGGAAAGGACTTCTACATTTTTCCAAATAAAAATCTGGACCAAAGTGGATCCAAATTGAATTCGATTCTGGAGATTTCATCTGATATAATTTTGTGTTGTGTGATAATGAGCCAGTTAATGTGATAAGAATTATAAGCACTTCCAGTTAGAGGATATTGAGTGAACTAAGTGTTGTTCAAGTGGAAGTGGTTTTGTGATTGTGAAGATTTATTTTAGTCTGTCTAGCCAAGACTGCTCTTCCTGGACGTACGTATTTGTCCTCTAAAAGCTTTGGATGTACACTTTTTAACAAATTGGGTCAACAGTGGATTTGTGACCGCCTTGGTAATATCATAATTTGTTTCTCTTGTTCCTTGTGGCTTCTGTTTATTTGAGTGTTCTTGCAATGATGCACTTTAAATTGCTTTGAGTATTTGTGTAGTCATTTGAGGGGATAAATTTGGAGATATCCTTTTTGAGATAGAATAACGTATTGGTGGAATTCTGTAACGTATTGAAAATGTAAATAATTTTCCTTAGAAACTCCTTGAATTTTCGGATCACGTACAAAAGTGTTCTTTCAAATTCGAAGGATCAGAACGGTCCTGTAAGTGTTGGTATTCCCTCATTAACCGTGAGTTGTAAATAAAGTTTCAGATGGGCGTCCTTTGAAATCTTTGGAGTTCTACAGACATTTCTATGGTCTGTTTAATCATATTACGGCAACGAATGAGGTATTGAGGTGATTTTTGCATTTCGTCTGGAGTCATTTAGTAAAATTTTGATGGAAAATGTTTCAATTTATTATGTTTCATTATCATAAGCTAATGAAACTTTCTCAGTGAGTTCTACAGAGCATGGAATGTATTTTGATAAAGGACATTTTGTCAAGAGACGTCTGAAAAATGTAAGATTTCCATGTGTTGTTTCATAAACTGGATTTCTACGGAACCATTTATCCCTTTTCTCCACGGATTGACACTTTTCCTTCTGTCACTTACAGAGACTGGTGAACAGGCACCCCAAATATAGATTTGTTCGGGATAGAAAAGTGTCCCTTATAAGTTAAACGAAATGCGTTGGTTGATTGGGGATGAAACTTCTGTAGTCCAGCACCTAGTTTCAGGAGTTACTGATGGGTTTTTTGGATGTCATGGCGTTTTAAGGTTTAGAATTATTTTCATGTTTACAATCGCAGAATAATACTCCTTAAGAACACCCTGTCTCGGTTATAAGCGAGTTTGTGGTTTGAGATTGTTGAAGCTTTTCCGAAAACAATTCCAAGTCATAAGTGAATTCATTATCTTCGTCTGAATTTTAGAAAGTTCTTCGTCTCGTCATCGAAGAAAGTGCAGGATTCTCTCTTCCTTTGAAAGATTAGAGATTTCATTAAAATCTACTCCTTGCTCCCATCAATGCTGTGCTCAGCAATTTCAGGAGGTGCAGGCTGTGACCCATGATTTCCAACGTGTGCTGAATTTGTGGTTTTGAGGTTTCAGTGATTGGATAGATATGTCATTATGAGACAGAATTATTCGTTTTTATCATGAAGTTGCTTAAAACGTCCTGCAAGTGAAATGAATTAAAACTGAATCTTATCCTTCTTAAAGAAGTTTCCAAGGACACATTGACGAAAAGCTGCTCGCAATTTACTACAAATTCTATTTGCTACACAATCAACATGCGAACGGATTACTTGAAGTGGTTTTCCACAAAAACTTATTCCATATCAACATGAAAAGTTGAATTGAATCTTTTTCCATTTCAAAACTTTATGTTTTCTCAAGATAATCGCCAAGAAATCTTTCAAGATTCAACTATCTTTGGAATGGCAAACTCATGTCGTTCATTTTCTCGTGAATTGTGGGATGCACTTTCAGACGACATACGAGTAATTCCCATCGAATTCACGGCAAATCTTTACAAGAATTTTTATAACACCCAGACGACATCTTTCGGCGTTAGCCTTTTTGGATGTCTTCTGATGATGACACCCCATTAAAGAGTCCCATTCACAGTGCAACTTTCTTAGTGACACTGACCTCTCTCTGCCAGATAAACCTGTCAGGGCACCATATGGAACCGGAAGTGCAGCAGCCTTCAATTTGCCAAAAGATGTGTGATTTACTCTAACACTTGTCGAAAGAAAGGTAATGTGTTTGTGTCATGTGTCTGAATGAGTTGGATCTGATGTCAAGGTTATGGTCTGTGAAATCCCTTGAATACATAAAACTCCAAAGACTTGGATTTACACACTTGACTTGAGGTTCATCGATTCGAGTTGATTAACTTACACGAATTTCTAGGAGATATCGAGTCTTGAACTGTTTCCACGCAAAAAATTTAAATTTCCATTGATTTTCTATGGCAAAGATTGCGAGTAAACCAACAACTCAATTGGCCTTCACAGCCATATAGTTTCCATGAGTTCCGTGAGCTCAGCTGCGTGTGTTCTAAGAAACCTTGAAAGGCTTACCTGTTACCTACCGAATATACAACTTAAGGTTTACAGCACATCACACCTTGGAAGTAGATTACTCTTAAAGTTGCCAGAGTTTGTTGGAAAAGTCTTGATTCTTTGGTGAAAAACCACGATTCATGACTCAAAGGCAGTCAAACCTCTCCTAACTAATCTTGAATGATTTGTCTCTGCCATCCCAACCGTTTGTTGTCCTCCTGCAAGCACGTGAAGATGAAAAGTGTCTGTCATCTATATGCAAATTCGGTCGTCCTCTTGTTTCGTTTTTCCGCCTCCAAAAGAGATGATATCTCTAATTGAACCTTCAGACAAAATGAGATCGGACACGCCAGCAAATCTAGACAAAATAAACTGGGTGAATTATGACACGACCCGGTTGTGACTCTCCTAGAAAAATTAAGCAATAAACGGAGCTAAAAACACAAACTGAAGTGTTTCCGGGTCAAGGATACACCGGTGTCATACGAGCTGGTGATGAAGGGACAGGAGACCCTGTCGTTGATGACTCGTATTTTGTTCAAATCCTGAATATTAAACCTGCAGATATATCAATTTTACTATGTTTTTTAGGTTAACTACGTTTATCAGCGGAATTTATTAGAAATCGATAGAGAAAATGTAGATTTTGTCTACCTCGATCTAAGTGTGTCAATTCGGAGGCTAGTTTTTCATTGTCTAACGTAAATAAAGAGAGTTGTCGAAGGACATTTCCACGCGTGAATAAATTTTCGGATATTCCCACCACTTTCCTGAAACTACCAGATGTACCACCAGAGAATCAAAGGACAACTGATTCCGTCCATGTTAAGTTACTAGCAACAACTGCAAGTGCTGTAAAATGCCGACGTCTTGCGTGAAAGGGAAGGGGGCACATTCCAAGGATATTTGTGTCGTACAAGTTGTTTATGCTATTAGCGACCTTCGTTACATAAATAGCACGTTCGATGAAGGTTCAGCAAATCACAGTCGGTCGTTAACATGTTGATATCCTTAAGAGATATTCTGCATTTCGGTGTTACTCAAGCATCGATTTTTTCTTGGACAAGTTATAATGTGGAAAACATCGGGCGAACTAAGGAAATTATTTGCATTGAAATTGAAAATATTTACCACTTGCTGGTGTTTCCGAGAACAACAGGTAATGACGAATAATTAAAAACTTCTCGTAAGTACCTACTCGAGGACTCTCAACGTTTCATGGAGGAGTTACCCACATGCCAACATTGAACCATTCGCCAAACCTCCTCATTCTGCGGAAGAAAATTATCCTGAAATTCCAAATACAGCGTGTCAAAACATCAAAGGGGTAGAATCGTGTTTTGTGAAAGGGAGGGAATTTCTACATTAACCGCGAATCCTTTTTCCCAAAAAATCCTGACTGTGAAAGAGCCATAACTCAGTTGCTTTGTGGTGATAAGCGATTTTCCCAATTCCTCCCAATTCAAATTCAATCCATTGGAGCGATTCCTTTCATAATTCGGTGAAAAACGTCGATGAGAGGGTCCTGTCTAGACCAACACATGTGTCAGATTGTGGATCAAAAAGCATTTTGGGGTTTATGAGACTCTGCGTCATGCAACTTGTCGGTTTCGCCTATTTGTCAGTGTTGATTCTCACATTCCTTGTTAATCCGAAGTGTTTATCAACTAAGGTATTAATCTGTTAAGAAAATGTTCGAAAAACCCTTGAGATATCCTTTTGCAGTAATCGTTCCAGGAAGAATAACCGCTGGGATTAATTAGCCAAGCAAATCCGAAACTAAGATCCCCAGGACGACGATAAACTGGGATTTTTCGTGGATGTCCTTCATTATGGGAAAGTCAGAGAAAATCAATGGAAACAGCAAATCCCTAAAGTCCTTTTTTGTCTATTCCATGAAATTTCCTTAATCGATCAAGATTCCTTCCTGTTAAGAGCACTAATTTATTTGAGCTTGAGCGTAGAGCATATAATCAATTAAAAAACATTTCATTCAATTTTCACTTTTTTACGAGCTTTATTAATCTTTATTTTTGAGCAATATTAAGAATAATTTTAAAACGCGAGAACAAAGTTGAAAGAGCGATTGTTGAACTGAGTGACCGATCCAAACGAAAATTCTAGAGCGACTGGCAAAGGGATCGATCATCACATCGAATTAAGATCGAAAAATACTGCCTGGAGTCAAGGCCAAACTCATTTTGCTGACTCCAGACAATATTTTATCGAGCTGATAACGGCTAGAAAATTCGACGAGGGCCGGCAACAATGCTGCGTAGATTGTAACATTGATGTCATCCTTTCCTATGCAACATTGTTGCGACTTCTCGTAACATACTCCCCGTCTACCGTAACGTCATTGCGGTATGTATCAATAGGAAGTACTATGAGCTTAGCGATAGGTCTGGTTAATGTTGTCTTCGAAGTCTTTACTGTGACCACTCTTATAAGTCCATCTTTCCCGGGGTGAACTTCGATGACTCGAGCTAGAGGCCATTGAGCTGGAGGGAAATTGTCATCTGTGAGCAAAACGAGCGTACCCAATTGAATTTCGTGAGCTTTTCTAGTCCATTTTGAAATGGACTGATATCGTTGAAGACATTCCTTGGACCATCGTCGCCAAAAGTGTTGGAGCCTTTGTTGGATAAGCTGCCACAGAGCCAATCGAGATTCTGGTAAATGGGTAAGAGCAATTTCTGGCAACATTCCCTGATCTGAACCATGAAGAAAATGAGCTGGAGTAAGAGCACGAAGGTCTTCTGGATCATCCGAGAGTGGTGAGAGTGGTCTCGAATTTAAGACAGCTTCGATTTGAGCTAAGAGCGTTGAAAGATCTTCAAATGTCAGAAGAGTATTTTTAAGAACTCGGACCAGGTGACTTTTAACAGATTTCACGGCTGCCTCCCATTTCCCACCAAAGTGAGGAGCATCTGGTGGCGAATAAACCCATCTGGTTCCAACCTGAGCAAGCGAGCTTACAAGCTGAGCGTTTTCCTGAGAGCTGGATCTGTATAATTCCTTGAGAAAAGAGTCGGCACCTCGAAAATTCGTTCCACGATCACTATAGAGCACTGAGCTTGCTCCTCTTCGACTGATGAATCGACGATATGATTTAATGAATGCTTCTGTTGAATATGAAGACACAACTTCCAAGTGAACTGCTGAGGTTACGAAGCATACAAAGACAGCTATCCAACCTTTATATGTCTTGGCACCTCTTCCTTGAAATGTTTTGAGCATGAAAGGTCCAGCATAATCCACACCAGTAGTATGAAATGGCCTTATAGCATTCAGTCTTGCTGCTGGAAGCTGACCCATGAGCTGTTGAGCTCGTCGAGCACGATATCGAGCGCATATTACACACTTGAGAATAAATGAGCGAACTGGAGCTCTTCCTCCGAGAATCCAAAATTTTTCTCTAATAGTCATGAGAGTGAGTTGAACTCCTCCATGTAATGTTTGCCGGTGAGCTTGATCTATGATGAGCTGAGAAAAACGAGATTTCCTTGGTAGGATTATTGGATGAATTTCGTCGACTTCTAAAGGAGCGTTTGCGAGTCGACCTCCGACTCGTAGTATCCCATCTTCATCCAAAAATGCAGTTAACTTTGAAATGAAATGTGAAGATGGTAATTGTAAATCTTCTTGTAGAGCTTTGAGCTCGAAAGAGAAGTGAACTTGTTGCACAGTTTTAACCCAAACGAGCTGAGCATTGAGTAGATCTTCAGGAGCTATGGGGTTGTGAGCCAAAGAGCTGTTTTCTTCCTTCCTTAGCATTTTGCAAAATCTTTTGCAAAGAGATGTCACCCGTAAGAGCTTGTAGAGCGTTGAATATCTTGAAAGTAGATACCATAGTGGGTGAGCTTCTTCATCTGGAGTTTTGATTACATGTAACAATATTCCAGGCTTTTCTTCTTTGTGAGCTAGAGCTGAAGGTTTGAACTGTTGAGCTGGCCAAGAAGAAGATGAGCTAAGGAGCCATTCAGGTCCATTCCACCACAGATTGAAGTTGATTAACTGCGTTGGAGTAAGTCCTCGAGAAGCACAATCCGCAGGATTTTGTTTTCCAGGAACATAAAGCCATTTTGCTGTTGGATTGAGTTCTTGTATTGAGGAAACTCTGTTTCTTACGAATTCTTTCCACTTGGATGGATGACTTAAAATCCACGTTAAAGCAACTGAGGAGTCAGTCCATAGATAGAGCGGAGCGTGATTTAGTTCCAGAACTTGTTGAGCATGTTTGAGGAGCTTTGCGAGCATCCATGCAGCAGATAATTCGAGGCGAGGAATAGTGACTGGTTTAAGTGGTGCTACTTTTGTCTTAGCACACAAGAGCTTTACTTGGGCTGATTCTTCTGAGCTTTGAACTTTGATATAGATACATGCAGCCATGGCTAACTGCGATGCATCTGAGAAGCCATGTATTTCTATGTATGAGCTGGAGAGAGTATTGAGCCATCTTGGAATGTGAATATGAGCTAGATGAGGCAGCTCATTTCGAAGATGCGTCCACCGTTGAATAAGCTGCTCAGGTAATTCATCATCCCATCCAGATTTATTTAACCACAGCTCTTGAATAAACATTTTCGCTCGAACTACTACTGGAGCTAAGAATCCAAGTGGGTCGAAGAGCTGAGCCACTTCCGAGAGAACTGTTCGTTTGGTTATCCTCTTGAGAGATGAGCGTTTAGGTGAGAATATAAACTGATCTGACGTAGGACTCCAGGAAAGTCCTAAAACTTTCAATTCAGTATCGTCTAGAGCTTGAGCAGGAGCTTTTGAAATACTTTCGAGAGAGAGAGCTTGCAAAAAAGCAGGGCTATTGCTTGACCACTTTGCGAGAGGGAAGCTCCCCGCCATGCAGAGCTTAATTAAATCCTGAGCTATGAGCTGAGCTTCGAGCAGGGTGTCTGAGCCACCATAAATGTCATCCACGTAACGTCCTTTAATCATAGGAGGAATGGCGAGTGGGTATTTGGAGCCTTCATCCTGAATAAGTTGCAGTAGTACCCGAACTGCAAGGAATGGAGCTGGTCTTGTTCCATATGTAACTGTAGTGAGCTGGAACGGAACAATATTGTCATGTTGATCAATCCATAAAATTCTCTGGAGATTCCAGTCTGATGGATGAACATTGATCTGTCGAAACATTTTGGTAATGTCAGTGCAAAAGATAATTTTATGACGTCGAATCCACATTAACACGTCAAAAATGTCGAGCTGGAGTTTTGCACCTGTGTGAAGAACATCGTTGAGCGAATATCCAGAGCTAGAAAGAGCTGAACCGTTGAACACAACTCTCAATTTTGTACTGAGACTTTGTTCCCTTAAAACACCATGATGAGGCAAATAATAGTGAACTGAACCTGATTGTTCACTTGTGTCTGAGCTGATTTGAGCATTCGAAGCAAGTCTCATATGGCCAAGAGATTGATATTCTGTCATAAAGTCTCTATAGAGCTTATTGAGCTGAGGATCATTCGAGAGTCGTTTGAGCATGGCTTTTAGACATCTAAATGCTATATTTCTTGATTCTCCAAGAGCTGAAGGTAATTGTATTGTTGGTAGTTTAACAATATATCTTCCTGAAGAATCTCTTGAGTGAGTTTCGACAAAATGAGCTTCACATTGTTCTTCATCGAGAGAGAGCTGAGCAGAGTCAGCTTTAGGTGCTTCTTCTTGAACCCAAAATTTTGCTAAGAGTTCATGAAGGTCATGATCTTGCTTCATATGGAAAACTGGACTTGTTATTTGAGTTGAGCTTACACATGTTGGACCAAAAACTACCCAACCAAAGAGCGTGTTAAGAGCAATAGGCTCTGAGGGTTGACCTCTTCTTATATCTGAGCTTAGAATTTGAGCGAATGGAGTAGAACCCAAGATAATATCAATGTTACCTGGTGTCCTATAGTCTTGATCAGAAAGTTGTAGTCCGTCCAGATGTTCCCATGAAGAACTATTAATGTTGCAGCTTGGTAAGTTTGTAGTCAACTGATTTAATATATGTACTGCAACTTGAATTTGAGCTGTGGAGTGTAGAGCTTTGAGCGTGATAGAGCTGACACCCTTTGAGCGACCGGCATCTACATTACCGATACCAGTAAACTGGATAGCTGATTTGTGTTTTGGAAGCTGGAGCTTACGTGCGAGTTTGTGTGTAATAAAAGAGAGCTCTGAGCCTGAATCTAAGAGCATTCTCACTGGATAGCAACCAATGACAGGAGCAATTAACTGAGCACGAGCTGTAGCAAGTAGAGAAGATGTATGCTGGAAGAGTTCTTGAGCAGTAGATTGATCTGGTGATTGCGTTGTAGCATTGAGAGAACTTGACAGTTGACTACTAGTAGAGCATTGAAAAACATGAGCAGAGCTGGAGCAATTTGTAGCGGTGCTGGTAATTGAAGAGAGAGCTGGAGCTAAAACAAGACTGGCAGTTAGAGCTGATGAACTTGGTTGTTATTGAGCTGGAGCTTCTTTTTGAGAGCTAGTTGATAGAACTGACGTCGCTGGAGCTGATGTTTGAGCTTGTTGAGCTGCAGGTGTAGTATCACCGAGGTGGATCAAGGTGTGATGTTTGATACCACAGTGCCAACATAACTTTTTACTTCTACATGCCTGCACATCATGTCTCCCAAGGCAGTTGGTGCATAATCGGGTACTTATAACAAGATTATGACGTTTCAGCGGCGACATTGATCTAAACTGGTCACAACTAGAAATGTAGTGATTAGCACCGCAACAGTCACAAGTGTGACCAGGATCGTCAGGACCACGAACCCCCTTCATCCATGGTTTAATGGGTCTAGAACTCTGTGAATCTTGACGAGGTAGAGCTTGAGCTGTTGATGAACTTCTTGCATGAGATGGTGTTGAGTGAGCTTGAGCATGAGCATTGACGGCGTATGAGCGAGAAGAGAAAGATTTTTGTCTAGAGCTTTGCTGAGATGAGGTTGATGCTGAAGACTTGAACTTCATGGATTTCTCCGATGTTATTTCGATGCTCTCTAAGGTCGTAGCTTCAGATTTTAAGAACTCCTGAAGTGAGCTTAGTTGAGGAAAATCATTGTTTCCTCCAAGAGTTCTTTCCCATTCTTTTCTGATGGGTGAGCTTAACCGCCGTACAATATGATATACTATTGGCATATCCCATTCATCAGTTCTTGCGCCAAGAGCATTGAGCGAATCAAGAGCTTCACGGAGAGTGTTCAGCAAATCATGAAGGCCTTTTGAATTAGATTCAATTGTAGAGCTGGAGCCGAAGAGCTTGTCGAGCTGGGTAGAAATTAGTAGTCGTTTATTTTCGTACCTTTTAACTAATAGCTCCCACGCAATATGATAATTTTCATTGGTTGCCTTCATGTTTGCTAGCAAGCGAGCTGCATCTCCTTGCATTGCGTTTTTAAGGAGCGACATTTTATGAACCGGTTGTAAATCCGGATTGTTACCAACCATGGCTTGAAACATATCCTCGAACTCTTTCCAGTCTTCATAATTCCCACTGAAGGGCTTAAATTTGATCTTTTCAAAAAGATGAAGACCAGAAATGCCAGTTAAACATCGAGCTTCGGATGAGCTTGGAGGTATTACAGAGCGTAGAGCTTCAATTTTGTTCAAAAGAAGAGCACGAGCGTCAGCATACATTTTGAGCGTATCCCGGAAAACTTTATTCTTGGAATAATCGGAGCTGATGTAGAGCTGAGGATATTTACATATTAATGCATCGTGCTGTTGCTTAAAGTCCTCCCAAGTTTTCTCGAGCACCGTGAGCTTTGATTCTAAATGGATCAGAGTAAGGTTGTCAAAATCAACGGACTTACATTCTTCCACGATGCTTGTAATAAAGTCTTGTCTCTCGTCTTGGAGTGATATTCTGGCTTCGAAGAATACCACTGCATCAGCTTCCAGCATGGATTCATTCGCCATTGTTGTATCACGCGCACAAAACGGATTAAATTGAGAGCAAAAAATAATCGAAAGAGTTCACAAATGTTCGAGAGAGCGCGAAAAATTTAAAGAGCACACCTAGTTCAAAACATTAAAGTTCGAAAGAGCACAATAATTATTACTTTTTAAAGCAAGAGCATCAAAACTTTATCACTTTATCTTGAAAGAGCACAATTGATCGAAATCGAGAGAGCGCGAAAAGAGCACACCGACAAAATCAAAAACTGTTCAAAGGAGCATGAGAAAATTGTACAAAAGAGCGCGAAAGTTTATTAGTTTAATTAAATTAAACGAGCAAAAATATTATCGAAGCACAAAAAATGTTCGAAAGAGCACTAAAAAGATCAATATTCAAAGAATGTTCGAGTTCTTAAAAATGATCAATATTCAATTGTCCGAAAGAGCATGGAAAATTCACAATTGATTGCAACTAAACATCACTAATTTGCCACAAAATGTTCGAGAGATAACAATTTACAAATTAAAAACAGTTTTGAGCTAGTAATATTTTAATGTTTGAGAGAGCACACCACAATTTTTAAATAGTTCAGAGCACAGGCGTTTACACGCGCGAACACGATAATTGTTTTAAAATTAACAGTTTACCGGATAAACTGTTATCCGGCTCGAAGGACCATATGTTAAGAGCACTAATTTATTTGAGCTTGAGCGTAGAGCATATAATCAATTAAAAAACATTTCATTCAATTTTCACTTTTTTACGAGCTTTATTAATCTTTATTTTTGAGCAATATTAAGAATAATTTTAAAACGCGAGAACAAAGTTGAAAGAGCGATTGTTGAACTGAGTGACCGATCCAAACGAAAATTCTAGAGCGACTGGCAAAGGGATCGATCATCACATCGAATTAAGATCGAAAAATACTGCCTGGAGTCAAGGCCAAACTCATTTTGCTGACTCCAGACAATATTTTATCGAGCTGATAACGGCTAGAAAATTCGACGAGGGCCGGCAACAATGCTGCGTAGATTGTAACATTGATGTCATCCTTTCCTATGCAACATTGTTGCGACTTCTCGTAACACTTCCCAAGTTTTGGCAGAAAATGTTGAAGCTTTACTTGAACTTCCTTGGAAAATGCAAAAAAGTCTCTATTCGAATTTGAAAAAGTTTGATAGCAACGAACAAAAAGTTGCGTTAAATAAATTCTTAAAATAGAATTGGGGAAAAAATGTTGCGGGATCTGGTGTCCATGAGTTTCAAGGATAATTAAAAATGGAAATTTATTAAAACGAGCCCGGAAGTAAATCAGGAGCAAAGTGATTGATCCGAACTACCCTAAATACGGATATCCCTGGAACAATTTTTCAAATTAATCTTGACGTCACTCTGTGCCCCTGCTGCGTTGAAGGATAATGCCACCCTGTAAACAACAATGACGTGATTAAATTTCCAAGAAAAGCGAAAACTTAATCCCACCTGGCACCGGGTCTTAGCCCTGTAATTCATGTTTGTAAGCCACAAGGATAAAGGCAACGATCCGGGATGAACGTCCACCGTTTGGTGGGGCTGTTTGAAACCTTGCTGCGAACAGGTTTGTCTTGAAGTTCAAAAATCTTCTAAAATTCCCTAATTATGTGTGGTTCTATATCTACTATTTTCATTCCATTTAATGGATCCCACACACTACAGTTTTGTGGAACTCCTGCAATCATCATTGAACTTAAAGGAAAGTTGAATTCTTCTTCAAATTTCAGTGCGTAAATCTTTAAAAAACTAATGAAACTGTTGAAGGCTTCGTCTCGTCACGTTGGACAAATATTGCCAACATCACTTTGAATGTCCTGAATTCAAACAACCAAATTCTGGTCCGTTTAAAGTGAATCTCTTCAAAGTTGAGTATCTCCCTAGTTTGAATAACACACAAGTTGAATTGGTTGGATTTTCTCTTGTATTTTTTGCTCCAATTTTAAACATTATCCCTAAATGAACATTCTGTGTGTTTTCCCAGCAAGAAAAGGTTACCAAGAAATTAATTTCAGAAAAACATCTACCACTTCTTTTCATTTTCTTAAACTTTTTGATTGTAGCTATTATCCTTCAATCTGAGAAAATTCAATCTAGTTCGAGTTATCCTTGAAAAGTGGGCTACGTGATATGCTACTGGGTGTTCGATATATTGAATATGGCTTATAACCTATTGGAAAAACCTTTGCTTTTTCTGTTGTCTAGTTCGAGGTTAAGAGGATGTTTTCGAACTTGATTTAGACAAATATAAACAATCTGCGTAACTGATATTCAAAATTGCTAATCAAGTCCGGAAAATATCTCCAAATCTGTCACTGATTTACTTCTACTATTTTGAAGGAAAAATCTAAGAGACTGTCATGATTCCCATATTCAATAGCCCACATCATCCCAGGACTTGAAGTGATTTCTTGAACGTTAAATAAAATCTGCACTATTTCGGGGATTCTATAAATGCACTCCTCCATTCATTTGATGACACCGCAAACGGAACAGCAATAACTGGTGTGTTGGACGTCTGGTTTATCCCCAAAACAGAGTTCCATTTTATTGGCAAGCAACACATATTTTAATGGATACTTCTGTCCAGACACTGAGCCAAAGGGAAAGGACTTTATTTCAATGAAGCAGGTTTTGTAAAAGACTTTAAGGTTTTATGAGAAAACTGAATTAAAAAATTTATGCAGACGTCGTGCTGTGGAAATATAAGTCAAAATCCATTCCCAACGTTAACTCCTTATGGAGACTTTCGGAACAATTTTCCGCTAAATACAACAAGAAGGACTCTTCTGGATCATAATTTCAAATCAAAGAATTCTTTCTAGTCTTGAGAAAAATATATTCTTAAAGATTCCTTTCTTAACGATTTCACTTACTTTCACATTCCACACAATGTCTAGGGAATATCTCGAAAATTTTCGAATGAATAACTTTATGGGATAATAAGATCCGTTTTCTGAACCACATCTTGCTCCACGACATGTTCAAGTTTAAATTGTGTTTTATCCTTATTAGATTTATGAAGTTTCACTTCTTTGTCACATGAGAGTTAGAAGTGTCCTTGCAAAGGATGATGGAGCATTCTGAGTGTTTCTTAAATCAAAGTGGAGCCATGCAAAAGTTCATAAAGTTTTAAGATGTTTTAGAGAGTTCGAAAAATTCTAATTGTAGAATTAATGAGAGTGTCCTTATTATTTCACTCTTTATTATGGGAAAATTCCCAAAATCCACTCATTGACAACAGCTTGAGTTAAGTGCCATCTTATTGTCTTGTTGCAATCATCGTTAATTTGTTCAAATTATTTACATACTTGTTGTGGGTTTTAGTTATCACCGAAATTTGTATCATTACAGAAAGTGGATTTCCACCTAATCAGTACAGGAAAACATGGTTCCAACACAGGATCTGCTGTCAAGCTACGACAAATCAAAGGAGACTATTTTTAATGAAATCGCCGGGATCCACTTAACAAAATGCGGTAACATGGTTTTATCAGAATCAATCGATAACAAATCAAATTATCATCAAACGTATTTCAATTAAATATGAGTTAAGCTCGTCCATGTGTAGCTGCTTTAGTATAACTTCAATGGAAAGAGACAGAAACACTATTTACCCATGTACATTAGTACGTTCTAAACACATTAACCGTCCTCAACAAACAACCTTTCCCAGCCCTTTTCGGACAAATTAATGGTTCTCCTTTTCCCATGACACACAAGTAGTAACCCTTTACTACCACAACTGTACAAGACACCAGCTAAATAAAGTATCTACTGCAACACTTGCGTTTAGCAGACGGGCAGGAGATATGATAACAAGACTTTATCCTTCAGAACCGACCCCTAGTTTGTGCTCAGTTTTATGGGGTGCAAATTTGTCTAGGGGTAATAACGCCGACACCGACGACAGCTCCACTAATGGGGTGAGTAATTTAGAGATACATCTGTTATATAATACTTACCGTTTATCTAATTTTCTTGTATGCATTTTGACAACTACATGACATTCCATGTCACATCTAGGTGCGGGAGGATCCTCGAACTGGAGCGCTTAGGGAATTATCGTATGGAATCGTTCTGCCAGTCATATGTGCTCTAGGGATCATTGGAAACGTCCTTAACCTTGTGGTACTCACACGGAGGAACATGAGAGGCACTGCTTACATATACATGAGAGGTAATTAGCGGAATTTGCATGTGGTACTGGTTTAAAGCTCCCAAGCATTTTGCCAAAACCATCAATGTCTGTGCTAGTGTTTGTTGGGCTTATTCCATAAAAGGATTTCTAAAATTTAATCTAAAATTTGATAACTATGAAGATTGATTGCTGTTCATGTAAGACATAGCACTAAGCTATTTACATTCACTCCATCATACTACATGCAACATACATCTGTGGCCCTTTGTATTCCTGCTAGTTATCGTGGTACAATTAACAGGGTTTCAAAATCTGAGTTTTCCAATTAGGAACTAGTTTTGTCTCTGAGGTTCCTGAAAGTTGCATAATCACTCAAATGTCTCACGGGACGTGCTGCTATTAACATATTCAAAGGACTAGATAATTAATGTCCTGGTAATGGAATTCTAGCGGGGCATCCAGCTCAACTTCAAACATGAAGTATTCAAATTTGTAGTTTTTAATCTGGATTGACCGGATTAATGGATACAGTAGATGGTCAAGAGACAACTTTGTAATACTTCAGAGTCGAACAGGGACAGTCCATTGAGTGACTTCTCTCCGAACGAATTTTAAATTGTTAAAGAAGTGTCCTTCAAAATTGTTGACAGTAAATTTGAATAATATTTAATCGTCGTCGAGGTACAAGGACTAAAATGCATTTTGCCAGACCTACTCCTGCTAGAAATCCTCCTGTGATTGTCTCAGTTGTCTCCCAAAAGGTACACACCGTTTTCTTGGAAACATCCTTCAGAGAAACAAGTTACAGGATTACACGATTCTGTCAGATGGAAAATTGGATTTCATTTCAAATTTATTTCAAGTGATATCCTCCACGGAGCAAATGTTCTGATTGACGATTATAAAGTTTCTGAAGGATGCAGCAATGTGCAGAAACTTGGAAAGTTCATGAAGAATCCATTTTGGCACAGTCAGGACATGCCAAATGTTGAAGTAATCATGGGTGCAAGATCAAGGATGTTCTTAAATTTTTCTACCGGATATCTGCCCAAAAATTCTCAACAACCCTTGAGTCCTTTAAACTCTAATACTTTCCCTTTAAAAAAGGATAAGATCACCATAAATCTCATCTGTCTGACAGAGGAGAAACTTTACCAGTTTAGGCGAGAATATGCTGAAAAAGCGATATCTGGGAAAGTTTCAGTACGGATGAGGTATTGTGGGAATAAATTATGGTTTTGTTTCGAAATGAATGATATTATTCATGCAAACAGGATATTGAAATAATATTGAGAAGTGACTAGCTTTGAAAAACAGATTTGATTTTCTCATGTGGAACCAGAAATTTCCATAAAAACTTCTGAAAATAAGATCCTGTTCTCTCCTAGTTGGATATTCTCCGACTATCATGATCAACTGGGATAATATCCTCTACAGTTAAATTAATGGAAAGTTATGTTTGTTATTTGATTGCCCAGGGCAATGCTTCGACTTTTGAACTCCTTTAAAATTCTCTTTCCATTTACAATTCTCATCCTTGCCAAACGCTGGACGTCGCCTGGTCGCCAGATGAAAATGACGAATTGAAAATTAAGAAGGAACCGGGGGTTTTGTAGGAGTCATGACCAGAAGTGGACACTGGGGCCAGTTGGAGGAATGTTTTGTGCCAAAAACGCTAGAAACTTTTTCAATAAATTATCAAAATTAATGACATGCCAAATTTGTTCATGTGATGCGAATTTTTAAAACGCTGGAATTTTTTGGCAAAACATCAAATTTCCATGTCATTATGGGGAAGTCCTTAAAAAAGCATATATTTCCAGAAAGTCACCCAAGAGCTGGTTGTTTTTCAAAAGAAGCGAGTGAAGGGCAAAGTTCACGGAAGGACAATTCATAACCAAACAGGCACAACATGTTTCTGTGTGTGGAGCAAAAGATCAGAAGCATTAAATCTGTCAATTTCTCAAGACGTTTACCCTCTGAAATATCTGCAGCTGCCTAAATAAACATCAAAGAGGATAACGACCCAGGCACGACAAGCTTGCAGTCAAAGGTCATGCACCACAAATTCCTAAATATCAAACGAATATTTTCCCGGAATTGAAGTTCATTGGAACAATATCAATTCCAAAAAGATACTAGTATATACAAGACAAATACCCTGGAACGTGACGGTAGGGTACGGTTTCCTGTTACATGAAGTCCCTTTGCATGATGCAAAAAATCCAATTGAGATAAACTTGTGGAACGAAATAGTTCTACCGATAAAATTAGATTTATCATCCTGAATGGTTAAACTTTGTCTCAACACGCACAAGTCCTTTTTTCTCTTCGTCACTTGGACATATGAGAAAGTTTAATTAACGTAGGAAAAACAGACCAAATTATCTCATGATTTACCGGAGTCCGGGGCAAACTTTGTTGATGTTTCCATTGATTCATGTCGACTACAACTAGTCTTCATGGAATCCCACGAGGATAAAGGTATAAATCGGATTCGAACAGCTCAAATCCTTATCATCAATTGGTGCTGAATTCAAAGTAATGCTTGAAACGTCTGCGGATGTTCTGGAAGTTCTTCAAGGACGTTCAAAGTGTAAATTGAATCACCAAAGAAATTGAATCAAGAAAGAACAAAGTGGAAGTGTTTACACACCTTTTACGGAATCGAATTACAATGATCAGACTTTCTTTAACATAGAAACTTTTCCGTGAATGTCCCGGGAACGATAAAACTCCTGCCAATCTCCTGTAGGTCAAAGTGTATGCACCAACTTGTTCCAGGTGAACAACGAGAAGACGAGCAGTTTCTTAATGGAAAGCATTTCAAAAGTTTCACTTCCTGCAGTTGTGCCTGGAGGCAACGGGTCAGGATTCTGAATTAGAGGGACATGGACATTGTGGTGGCGATGAAACCTCATTCGTTGGTTCCACTGTGGCTACATTGACTCGATTTTCACAAATCGATACTAATGACCATGAAACTATCAATAATACATTGGGATCCAAGAGGGAAGTCATAAATAAACCAGACGTCGATGGAAACTATCGCTCAACTGAGCTCCACAATTGATGAGTCCAAGCCTGAGGACACTGGTAAGCTAGAAAGAGACTCCTCAGTTTGAAGATAATCTGTTGATACTTTAAGGACTGTCCTGCAGTTTCTGATGGACATGAAATTGAGAACTCTGTGATGATCCATTCAAGGTAGAATGCATGACGCTTCTTCAATAGACATTTAAGGAAGTCTTGACGATATGCAGCCCATAGTCCTTGCAAGTGACCTACTGCCGCGGGATTACATGTACTCATCCTTTAGCTTAAAGGACGAAACCTCACGTTTCTTGAATGTGAATCTCAGCAGGATGTTCATTAAGGATGCGTTGCAGCGATGTAACGTTTGCTGAGATCTCCCTCGTTACGTGACGATTGTCCCTCCCACCTTATGACACCTCAGCCACGATAACGAGGCTAATTTTCCACAAAACGTGCTCTCCTCTGGTTCATCCCAGTGGAAGCCCCGCGCATACGAAGATTTATGTTAAAGCGAAAGATTTGAAATTTCTTTAAGAAAATCATTTTTCATCTTGAGGAAACCTTTTCCGGAGAATGCATTTTCCAAGGATGCAATTTAAACTCGAAAAGATTGGATTGGCTTCTGCAGATTCATGGAGCTTCAAGGAAGACGAACGTTTTTATGAATCGTTTATTACATGAAATTGTTCTTTCTGTGATTCATGGACCACATCCTTGAATTACAAGGAATATTCCAATATCTACATACATCTACTGAGAAACCAATGATATACAGCGGTCTCATGAATCTTCGAAGTTGGCTGATGAATGTGGCTTGCCCTGGCCTCATGTTGTCTTAACAATTTATAACAAAACTCTAAACGACATTAATGTAGCTCCTCTTATAACAGTCCGATAAATCAGGAACTGCCTTTTCTTGATTCTAGACCTCCAACAAGGTTCTCCCAAAAGCAGGTGTTCATTGGGAGTGTAAATAATTGCTTGAAATTTTTTTATCGATTTCCAATTCCTCAATTACTCCAGAAAGGACTGCAAGGAAACGAAGTCCAAGGGGAGACTGTGTTGTTTACAAACATAACATGCCTTGAATATCCTCGCAGAAGCCAGGAACTGGAGTAGGCAAACACGTAAAAACTAATACTACACCGGAACTAAGTCGTCACGCAAATCATTTCGGTTTATGTTTTGTTGGATGTCAGAATACCAAGGACTCATTTGTGTACTTCCTGTTTTTGACAACGAAAACTTTCATGGACGCCATCTGTCTATAATAACTCCTTGTTCTTTAAGGAACCCTCCAGTCATGCTCATGACTTTGGGTTTTACACAACAACCTTCACAGGGTTCGGAGTTGGGAGGGAATTCAATTTCTCAGTCGAAGAAACCTTCACGGACCTCTTTAGTACCTACTTTCTGCATAATTTATCAGATGATTTCCGCTAATGGCACGAGTTATTGGATCCAGTTGCTTTATTGACAACTAATTACTAAAAGCAACTTTGAACAAACCAAGACCAATTTCCATGTCCCTGACACTGACTTTGAAAGGGAAATGGAACTTTTAATTGTAACCCTTGTCTTATAAAGTGAAGATATCTCTGCGTTATTTAATAATAATGACAAATAAATGAGACTAGATAATATACTGGTCTTGGAAGGACTAATTACACAATTTCCTCATTGTTCATGTTCCTAAAAGCGTACAATTTCTCCTGGATTTGAGGGACAAAAAATCCTTCGTGTCAGCGCAAAAAATTTATTGTCCCATTACAGAACACTGCACTCTACATTACCCGGAAATAAATGTTTCTATCCCAGCAGGGTTGAGCCCCGAACATAGAGGGAGGTAGAAAAACTTTTGCATTGTTATGGTTCTCGTCCTGTTTGTTTGTCGTTATTTTCAAACGAACTGTGAAAAACTTAAAAATTTATTACGTTTATTTTTGTGTCAGGAAACCAGGTCACAAACAAAACCGTTCCGGGAGATGTAATATTCATTTTTATTCCGAGACATTTTTATCCTAGTTGACTCGATTATGTCGTCTGTACTGGACCTGACTCAATTTTGTAGACACAAAGTCTGATGAACTATTTGGAAGTTTCTGGCAAAATGCCGGGTCAACTCCCAGTTCCCTGATGTAATGTCTAATCCTGAGTATTTGGAATGATTGTTTGCATTTTCGTAAACGTAATACTGAATGGATATTTCGCCAACGCTTCTTTTCAGAAGTCACTTTATCCCGTTCTCGAATCCTCATTCCAATGAAGGCTAGTCAAATCCAACTGTGTTGCTGCTTTTAATCATACATGATTCCAAATCCCTTTATATCGTGTATTTTTCTATTGCTATAATATAGAAAGTTTTGTTTCTAATGTATTTTTGCAGTAATTTGGATAATTCTAGTGGATTTCATTAAATAATTTTCGAGATTTTAAGCCACTTTAGCACAAGGATTCAAAAAATTTTAGCAAGAAACAAAACCCATATGTAGCCAAGAATCCCAAAAGTTTTTATATGGAACACATCCGGAACATACTCCTTTTCACGCTCGAGATAAGACCCAGGCCAACATTCATATTTGAACAGCAACCTCAAACACAAACCACATGGTGCCTTGCACAAACCATTGGCTGTGCTCCGTGATATACATATGGCTGAAATAGCAAAATTACTGCAGTGTTTCTCAAATTGATTTCATTTCCAGGATACTCGGCGGCGGCGCTGCTAGCGATAGTTTTCGCAATTCCCTTTGGAATTCGAATGTTAGTTCACAAGGACAAAGGTAGATGGCAAGACTTCGGGCCGGCTTTCTATTCGGCGCATTTGGAACTGTTTCTCGGAAATGGATGCTTGGGTATGTTTCGATTGAATTTCCTTGTAGCTTTTATCCTTATCCAGGACATAACATTTCAGGAGTTGGTGTCATGATGCTCCTCATTTTGACAATTGAGCGCTACGTGTCCGTGTGTCATCCAGGATATGTGCGACCGGTAATGGGTCCTCCAAGGTGTGAGTTTTGTATTTCTTTTGAACGGCAGACATTTTGTTTACGCTTTGGCGGGAATGTTGAAATAAATAAAATTTTTTTGTGTTTGGAATATGTTCAAAAAAGACATCGAAGTCTGTTTCTTTCGTCAAATCTTCTTTGCAGGTTGACTGTTATCCTTATTCCTTTGGCGACTTTTATTGTTTACCTGCCAAGCGTTTTCCGCGGAGCACTTGTCAAATGTACTGTTGATAACAAGGATGAAACGACCACCTACGTCTACTACAGACAGGATAATGACGAGTTTCTAAGCACACTATTTTATTCGGTGAGTGATTAAAACCAAAGGTCCTTCTCATTTATTATCCTTGCGTCACTTTCCATGGCATGTATACCGTGTTTACACCGATCTAATAGTAGATTTAGTGGGAGATTGAATAAATCTCCTCGCCCGCTTACCCCGCCAGTGAGGAGATTTATAGTTTGACAGTTCCACATTTTATTTGTGAAATTGTTTTGTTTGAAACAGCGAGTAGTGTTCTAGCACACTAGCAGCAAATGTAAATGAATGGTAAATTTTTAATATTTAAGCAGGATTAAGCTTTCGGTGTAAACGCAGCATTAAGTTTATATTAAGGATCTTATTTCCATGTACACTTTCATTTTTTTGCAGGTGTACAAAGTAATTCTCGAGGTGATATTCAAGTTTGTGCCGACAGTTTTGATAGCAGGATTTAATTTAAGGATAATGATTGTGTACCGTCGTACATGTGAACGACGTCGTCGTATGACACTGTCACGGACGTCCTGCTTTAAGGACGACGATCCAAGGAAGTTTGCTGAAGAGCGTCGACTTATATTACTATTAGGTACGGTATATTTTGAGGAATATCACAGGAATTGTATTGGACAGTAGATTGATTTCAAAACATTTCAGGTAGCACATCAATTCTCTTCCTTGTCTGCGTCTCGCCGATGGCAATTTTGCACATGACACTGTCCCAGGAGAACTTGTCGAGTTTCTCATTTCAAGTGAGTATGACTCAGCTTTAAAGCTGGATTCATTGGTACGTTCGGCGTGGGCAGAACTGTTTTTTTCATATGGAAATTTGACACGTCTCATGCTGGATTCATTTTGCGGCGAATTCAGTGCTCTCTCTGCCAAAGTTGAACCAACTTCAACTTTCGTGCGGAAGATTTTCATTTTCACCATGAATGTGTTCCGTGTCGCGTCGTTCAATTTGTGGATTGTTTTAAAAAGCGCGGCAGATTCACGACGAAGGAATGAATCATGAGCAAAGATACTCTCTTCGTGACGGATTAGTCCTGCACGCGCCGAACGTACCAATGAATCCAGCTTAATTGATGATATTGGTCATCTGCTCATTCTTACAGGTATTTCGAGCACTCGCAAATCTCCTGGAACTCACCAACTACTCTATAACATTCTACATTTACTGCCTGTTCAGCGAAGACTTTCGCAACACATTGATTAGAACATTCAAGTGGCCGTGGTGTGGCGGTCCAATTTGCCAAAGAAAGAATGACGTAAGGACATTTTTCCGAAAATCCTTTTTTTCCTGAAATTAAAATCCTTTGCTACAGATTGCACTCAAGACAAAACCGTTCCTCAAAGTCGACGGGTTGATGATTAAAAACCACATCCAGAACACAACAACGTCTGGTCTGTGCACGATAGGTGGTCGCTCCAGCAGTATATGATATAAGGAGTGCGCTGCCCAGACAGCGGTATGAAAATGGAAGATCCAAGACGCCACGACGTCTTTAACTGTAAGAAGCTACCCGAAGCGTCCACGGTCGCTATAAGCAACAAAACACGATCTGCTCAACGTTTCGTTCTGACATAGATCAACGTAACGTATCTACTTTGTAAATATGTAATTTGTATAAGATTGGTAATATGTAAACTTGTATAACACATTGATATCCTGAAACGCTTTCGTGATAACGTGAAGTGAAGTTTATGGCTTACAAAATAACGCTCCTATATCTTTATCACGTGACGACTTATAACCGTAAAAATGGTTTCGAAACTAAGTGATTTAGTTTGTAGTTATAACGTGTATCTATTGTAGAATTGTTTTATTAATGGGATACAAATGTGCCTTGTTCAAAAAAACTGTATAATGTTGTATAAGAATTGGCGAAATAATATTTTTCGTTTTTATTTATAAGGTTATATAAACAAAGTTTATAACTGATAATATTATATATATTATATTGTAACCACGTAAGTGTTTTACAGATTGTTATCAATTTAGTTGAAGGAAATGAAGAGATATCGTTGATGTTACTCACTCAATAAATTAACTTGAAGTTGATGAATAGCCACAAGATTTCAATGAGATATTTGAGATGAGTATATGATATGAAAATTTGGCGATTTTTGTGACACAACGAAATACGGATTTTGGTCGCTTCGGACATACGGTTTTGAATTGGAAATTTTAAATGAATGTTTGTTTGAAAAAATAAAGTGCAGTTAAGTTTCTAAAAGAAAAATTAAATAATTTCATATTATAATCGTTGAATAGCACATGCGATTTTGTAAGTCACAAACTTTAATTATAAAACGATTTGAGATACAAGTTCGAAATGTGAGAATATTGTAAGTGATTATGAAATGTTATTAAGATTTAGATATGTAAACATAATAAGTATTAGTTATTTTTCTTAAGTGATATTCAAATCTATTACTTATGTAATTATCACTAAAACAAGGGGAAAAGCTCGAAAGTCTACTACATGTACCTACCTATAAAACAAAAATAGCATAGCTACATCAAACATTCATAAAGAAAAGCTACAATAGAAAAGCTATTATGATAAAATTAAGAAATTAAGAAATCACATAAGTATAATAAACTGCCGTTAATAGTTGTCAGACACATTCAAGTTACATTATATAGAATAATCCTGAATAATATCTCTTCGATATCACATTTAAAATAGTGTCAGAGGTATATGATATTAGATGCATTTTAATTGTTCCCTGTTCGTTATAACACACATTTAATATATGGTACTAAAATTCACTTGGTTGTATATAACACGTATTCAGAAGAGTCTGCTAGATAACTTATGTTTATTGGCTACTGTAAAATCGCTTAGGGGTTATTATAAAGTATGCTTAAAATGAATTAGCTAGTGAAGTTATATATTGGATGAATGTTACTGTATTTGTTTACAATGCAAATAAACGTTTATTTTAATAAATTTAATTATGTTCCTTTATCTCATATTCATTTTCTGTTTTCTGTTTTATTATTAAGATTTTCTGATTGATTGAAATTTCATTCCAAATATTTTCAAACCTTGTTCCAATACCTGACTGTTTCATATAATTTTATATCATGCAATATGATGTTAGTTGATCAAAATCATATTATCACATATAGGTAAATTCGGTTATCCGCATGGAAGAATGTCTCTTGTTGAATTTAATGAAGCTCAATCCATTTTCCTACTCAATGTAACTAGCTTATAATAAAAGCGTTAAACTCCCTTATATCTGCTTGTTATAGAACATTCGATAATTGAATTGAAAAGCCACAAATGAATTTAAAATAAAACAAAATGTGAATTACAATGAAAATTCCCTCGAAATTGTCAATAAATTTTAACATAAACTCAAAAACTATTTTTACAAAATAACACTTATTTCGAATAGCGCTATTCTCACCATATAACTTAAATTAAATCCCATCTGTCATTCACATATACGCTTCATTGGATAAACGCCAACATATCTGGCAGCATTAAATCAATTTTCAAGTGATAATTTTGTATAAATGTCGGAAAAACTTTGCATTATTGTTCATGGCATGTTATAGGTACATGATGTGATATTGATTAAAGTTGATTCATTATAAGCTTGGAATTCTTGGATATCATGTTTCGAAAATATTTGTTCTAACTATGAAATATCGTTGCAAGACATTGAAAGTAGTTACCTACCTATACCTACATTACATTATCTATCCATCTTCAATCAATTGCATATTTCTTGCATAAAACTTTAATAACTTCTAAGTATATTTAAATTTTAAACTGTTTAAAATAAGTCAATGAATTTGCAAGGTTCTGAATCCTTACAGAATATCCATAGTTATCCTGTCCATCCTTTCCCGATTTCAAACTTTTCCACAAATTAAAAATGCCAGTGTTATGTCAACCAGAAAACTGAAATTTCAATTTTACCTATTGTCGTCATAACTTTACCGAATACTAAATAGATACACCTATGAATTATCTTGCGAGTTGCTTAGATTAATTTGTTTGTCACCTTATAAGTTAACTCTTGCTTTTGGTGAGAGTCTGAAATTGGTGGAATCTTCTGCAACAATTCTGGAACAGGTAATAAGCTTCACGACTTCAGATCCTGTGATCTCATATCAGGTCCAAAATATACCTACATTTTAATTAAATCCTGCCACAAGTAAATCAATTTTAATAATCCCTGATCGGAAGCCGCCAGATCGGAAGCCGCATGATCAGAAATCCCCTGGTCAAAGGACGACGGATAATAACCTTCAATCAGAGAACACACAATATGAGGCGCCTGTACCTACCATCAAAAGTCGGTCGATCAATGGGATCGATTGGCGGAACAACCGCTCGAGGAACCAGTCGCCCATCGCCCACCGACCAGGCAACATCACTGGGAGTCTTGTATACATTGCCGTTGAACGCCGAAAAACATGGATTTGTGAGTTAAAGTAAAAATATAAAACAGCAATTGCCAAAATACCCCGAAAGTGTTGACAGAATATAGTTAAGTTTAATAATTACTCACCGTTTCGCCTGGTACTGTCAATCAAGCAGTAGAATATCATCCCGCAACAATTAAAGTTTTTTAATCTGAAAAATGGTAGGTACTATCAATACGTGCAAAAGAACCATGTGTTATCGAAGTAATATTCAATAACCCAAAAAATTTTCAAGGTAATAGTAAGAAACCCTTTGTTCGAGATATGTTCACCAGAAAGTTCATTCCGTCTCAACAAAACTATTCTTTATTGCAACTAAAAGACATTCGGACATTTATTAGCCATCAATTCGGGTTCGACCCAGAACCCCGGCAAAAAGAAACCCGACCATGAAAGCAAGTTATTCAAAATTGGGTAAATTTCGATGACACCAAACTGGATGATGACACGGCAAAGACGCAAAGAAAATCGAAGAAGAGGAGAATAACGTTTTTGAAGGCGCCTCGTGGGTTGAACCCTAGTACACATTCAAGGATATAGGCAGACAATATCAAAGTATAAAAAGGAAACGTTTTTATCTTTTGGAAGAAAAACAAGCCCATAAAACTCAAAATAACTTTATCCCGGAAATTTACAGAGATGATGAAGGCTCACATATACCCTAGAATTCACCCACAATTGAAGGGATCCCACCCGTTTATGCAAAACCCAACGATGAGTAGCTCAACACAAGAAAAAAAATGACCCGGCTTACTATTGAAACAGGGTAGCATCCCTTTGATTTATGTTATGGAAAAAAGTTGAGCCTTTTTTCTCTTGGTGGATTCATTCTTTTGTTTTGTTTTCACATTTAGAAGGTCCTTTTGGGGTTTTTCTTTATCCACATTCGACTTATTATATGAAACTTTCTGGCGTCCTTCCTGAAAGTTTCTCTCTGATATTGCGATAAGTTTGGCGCTACTTATAGCTGGGTTTGTCCTGTTACAATGAAAATTGGTTTTTTTCCGTTTAAGGGAAATGGACCAAAGTTTTATGTCATTGATGGATGGATGGATGTGTATGAATCCTTCTTGAAGCGACAAATGAAATGTTCCTACCCCTTTATCGTCCGGTTATTCAATAAATTTTTCATATATGTCGGTACTTAAATTAAGGCTAATTTTGACCCACAAATTCAAACAACAGTGGTGTCGCAAGGATTCTTTCGTTGAGTGTCCAAATCCATTCCTTAATGCACATGTTTCGTGTTTTCGTCTATTTTTATGCAGTAACTTATAAAAGGGATAAATGCGTTAATCAGCTAATGGTATCGAGTGATTCCATTACCATACGACAAATAGTTGTTAGCAAGTAAACACCTGCGAAATAGGTTGACGTTGAGCGCCAGGGTTCCTTGGCAAAAAGTCCTTTTTCGCATTAGCAAAGTTCTGCATATTCCAGAAGGAGTGGAGCAATTGGAAGCGCTAGAATATTCATGACTGCTACATGAACCAATTTGGGAATTTTCGGTGACTTATGGAAAACTATTAACGAAATTATTAATTCAGGTTATTCAATATGTATTTCAAGTGCTTTTGGAGGATATTAAGTGTCATGTGTGAATATACTCAGAACGGATATTAACAAAATGAAATATTACCTTCACATGTAGTCGCAGAAAAATGATTCTGATTTCTGGGGTTTTTCGAATGCAATTTTGGAAATTTTAATCAAAAATGTATTAAATGGTATGAGATATAATCTTGTAGATAATTGGATTACATGGAGGTAAAGACCTTTAACGACAGTGGCCTGTTAAAGCACACCACATCTTATTGAGAAGATAAAACTTAGTATCTTCAGTGATAAATTACCATCAATATCACCTTATCTCGAGCCTCGCAGTCAAGAAAGTTTGTCCCAAGACTGCACTTTCCGAAGAACTTTGAATTTTTAACGAGTTTTAGTGTCCCAGTCCGACCGCATATGAAAATTTTACTTGAAGCTGTTAGAAATAACGTTTATCTCAACCTGACAATACATTCTAGGTAATAGATGATAGACAAAACTTCTCAGATTCATGATAATCAATAATTTTCCTCAGAGGTTCCAAATGTAAATATTTGTCAATTACTTTTAAAGTTTTGAACGGATTTGTCTAAAATTGGACTTACAAATAGCTAATATATTGCAGTTAGAGAATGTGACTCCAACAAATCATGTTCTGAATAAAATTTTCGAGATACCTGCTCTTGAATGATGTATCATTTTGGATCGTGCTCCATCGAGTTGGGCTCTATGTCAGGTGTATCGTCGATCGTGGGAAAAGTTCAATTTTCTGCCCCTCGAAGTTCCACAAAGAAGCCATAAAGCTCTCGAAAGCACTTAGAGCAGCCCACGCCAAGTAAACTTTCCAAAATTGACGTGTAATTGAAAAGCGCTCATACAATTACCATAATGAGTCTAAATTCTCAAGAAAGTCGTCAAGACATCATTAAGACGTAAGAGTGTTTGCAAACATTTGGTTGAAGATGAAACTCATTTCCATTGAAAATAAAATAAAATAATAACAGCAAAATGCGACTTCTGACCCTACTTTTGGTCATTGCGCCGACAAACTGGACAATTCTGGCGGCAATATAACGTCATGAAAGCAAAATTAAAATGAATTTTTTGGTCAAAAATTATTTTCCCACAGTAAGCATTCATATGCCACACTTTCGTGTCATAATTTATTGAATTGAAAAATGACAACCCGAAGAATGGTATAAGAAATAACGAGAGATAACAATTTTGTCGCGAGTCTATGTCTTTAACATGTACGATGTCATAGAAGAATCACATGCAACTTGTCACTTGGCGTTATGGAAATTGTGACATCATCGTAAAAGCTTCAAATAAAATTTGTATTCTATGCACAAGAGGTCTCTCACCTGAAGAACTGTTTAACATAAAAGCGGCCCCAATTGGATATATTTTTAGCTAAAACGTGAACACATGAAAGCGAGAAAGGCAAAATGAAAGAGCAAAAACAGAAAAATAAAACGATCTGTCCAAAGCGCAGTCACGTAAATGAAGCCATTGAAGATATCAGACCGTGTGAAAATCGCATACAGACAGGCCCCACGAGTCACAATGGGGAGCACACACGCCCACATAATAGTGATCGTGTGACACGATGTTGATCCAATTCAATTTGAAATCAATCGTTTGGACCCACCAATCCAACTCACCCCAATTCCAATTCCAATTTCAATTTCAATTCCAATTCCAAGTCATGACACAAATGCGTCAGTTTGGTGGGCAGGATGTGGGGAAAGATGCGAAAATGAAGAATTACTCGAGACTCATGCCAAAATATCGCACTAAATCAAATTAATCCAACTCCATAGCGACTCCATTTCGGCCCCATCGACGATCACTGATCGCGGATGTAATGCTCCGTTCACACGCCACAATGTGATGATGATCGTTATCTTTCAATTTAACCTGCCACTGTTTGTATCCCCTCCCCTTACACTTGGAGTCGTCTTTGTGATCAACAGGTCTCCCCAGCAGAGCTTATAAAAGATCAGTGTCGATTGTGAAACAAAACTACTCGATCGTCGTTTGTCCATAAAGACGGGTTAGCTCGTGAGGTCTTCTTGACACAAGAGAGACAATTTGTTCATGCGTGATTCGTTAAGTATTTTGTGAAGTGATAGTGATCAAGTTTATAAATTTTACAAAGCAAGGACAAGTTAACAAAATGGCACCGAATCCTAGTTATGTCTTGACATCAATGTCACTAGAACCAGTTTCCCGGACATATCAATATCGGAAGGTTATGAAACCAATGTTGGAGAGGAAACGACGTGCAAGGATTAATCGATGCTTGGATGAACTAAAGGAGTTGATGACAGGAGCATTGCAATCGGTAAGGAGCAACAAATTTCCCACAAGGATCACATTTCTCACAGTTTCATACATCAATTTTTCAGGAAGGTGAAAATGTTGCCAAACTAGAAAAAGCTGATATTCTAGAATTAACTGTTCGTCATCTACACAACCTGAGAAAGCAGAATTCCCTCTTCTTTCGGCCAGATCAAATGTACACCGATAGATTCTGGGCTGGATTCCGTCATTGTGCCAGTGAAGTGTCACAATTCCTTTCGAATTTCGATCATCAAACCGGAGTCAACTTGCTGCGACATATCAACGGTTGTATACAAAAAATCGAAACCACAAATCCAACACAGACACTTCCGGGAGGTCAACCACAACCTACCTCGAATCTTCATCCTTCACCAATGCCAGCGGCATCTTCAACTGTATCATCTGACGTCTTTGTGATAAATCCTTTTCATTATCAACAGCAACACTACTTGCAACCAACTTCAGTGAATATGGCACAGGACATGACACTTGTTGGGTTACAGGCCAAGAAACCTGTGTCACCTACCTGTGACCCGAATTCAGTTTGGAGACCTTGGTAGAGAATAGTGATTTTTTTATTTTTGTCAGTGTCAGAAAGACTGATGCTTTAAAGCTTTACGTAAAAAGTTTGTTTTAAAAACTATTTTCCTAAATAATAGAATTTTTATAATTTGTTATGTGACTGTGATAAAATACATTTAATTTTTTAATTTAACTTTTAGCTCAATGGATAAAAATTGATTTATTTTTATAATTGGAAATGTTCATTTAAGTAAAAGTTTGATCAAACTAAACTAATGTGTCTTTTGCATTCCATCCTTCCTTGATACCATTGCAATTTTGTGTCATACCAATTGACAGAGGAATATTCTGCCACTCACATATCCTTCTCAGCTAATTATTTTAACAACGCTTTAAGTCATGTATGTATATAAAAATGCCCTTCTTAAAATTTCCGAAGAATACAATTTTGCATTATATTACTTAAAATATCAGCTTCATTCGTGACACCTTCCGTCGGAGAATTAGAGACTGATCACTATTTCAAAAACTTTATGTCTGCATGATTTTGAAAATTTTGCGAATTTTACCTAACTCTCGCAAACATAATTGCAGATTTGTACCCTTGAGAACATAAGATCCTTTTGCCAATGAATATAATTTAAAGGATTCAATTACACTTCACTCTCACTTCTGTTGTTCAAGATGTCCCTTCGATGTGATGTCTGAGTCACTTCTAGGCTACAACTTCATGTAATCTCGGTTACATCTCAAGACTGTCGACATCTTAATCGTTATCTAACAAAAGTGAAAGAAACAATTCAAATCCCCATCACCAATGAACCATTAAAACGGTTAACATTACTCATGTCATTGCACCCCTTCTATTCCACAAACATTTAAACATTTTTTCAAAAAATTTTCTTCACACAATTTTAGCTTGAAATTCTTAGCACGCTCCAGTGAATTTTACTGTACCGTGAGAAAGTGCATTTACCGTAAAATTAGAATAAATAATGCAAATGCACTTTGAACAGGTAGAAAAAATAATAAAATACTCGTATCAAAAACGTGGTTATGATATGATGCAAGGGGTTTAAATGCAAAATTTTGTTGAATCGTCATGTTCATTGACATCTTTGCTATCGTCATGCTGTTTATCATGACGTGTTGCCCATATAAACATATCAGGATTCAATAACTTATTCAAGTAGATACTCAAAGTTTATGAATTTATACGACCGCTTCAATTCCTTTCTGTTTTTTTAAGTCCTAGTAAAAATCTCTTTACAATTTTCCGGAATATAACACAATCCATGCTGATGTTACATCTCCATTTGGAAACAGCCTGCAGGATACAAGAAGAAAGTAAAAATTCGAATTATTCGCAAACATTTCCTGATATAATTGTTTTATGGTTCTGAACAAGAAAATATTTTAATGACCAGTAAAGTCCTTAAACTATCTAGCGATCCGTCGACGAATAGATTCTCATGATACTTCTATTTCAATGTGATCTGCAGATCACAAAAAAAAGGATAACTAATTAAAATTCGCTTCCAGGTTATTCCCACGTTAAAATATCAGAACATCAGACGGAAGACTGAATTCAGTCGAAATCCGATCGAAAAACTGTCCTGGCAAGCGGAAATCAGTCGGAAATTTTTTAGTAGACTGAAATCACGAATATATAACCTCCGACTGATTTCAGTCGCGTCTAAGCTTTAAGTCTGCAGACCATGGTCAAATTTTTGGAATTGATGTTTTAATGTTGCTTAGTAAAACTCCAGTCGGAATCTAGACGGAAAACGATCGGAAATAGTGGATTTTAAGTCTTCAATTCCGTCCTTGTCGGAATTGTGGATGAGTTTCGAAGACATGCTCGACACCTATAGAGCGCCAGTCGGAAAAGTAATTCTTTCCCGTCTGAATTCCGTCTGGCGTCCACTACCTCCGATCGGTTTAAGTAAGGCAATTTATGAAGTATGATTTTGTGGCAGTTGGTCCCTTTTTAAGGAAAGAGAATTTATTATATTATCCAGAAAATTACAAGGATCAACGAGAAATGTTCCATTTTGATGTGCCTAATCGATGTGTACCTTACAAGAAACGAAAGTACCTGAAAATTCAGTAAACCGTACCTTAAAACTGACCACACCTCAAAACCCTTAACCATACCCACAGAAACCTTTCACCATTCGCGGACCAGTGCAATTCATCAAAAATTACAAACATGACCCCTGACAGATCGGTTGGATGTCGGGTTGTGCATAATTAGTACTTGAATTTCACAGTAATTAGCTCCAAAAAAACCTTAATTTCCCCCCAAATTCCGTGGTTTTCGATCAGTAATTAGAGGTTGTAATTTAACTTTATTGAAAAGGATTTGCAGGTCAATGATATACAATGCCTTTAGCAACTTGTTGTGAGCTGATAACGAACGGGTCCGAAATAAAATCATTAAAGTAATAACCCCCTCGGATAATTTGGTGTTTTATAAAATAAATTCACGTCCAATTCGTGTGACCCAATCGAGACACAACATGACTCCGTGTCAGTGGGAATGCGTTCCTGGGAAGGCCGATGTTCACGTCCTACAAAGCGGACGTGAAGAAATTTGTTAAAATAAAAAGAATATCCAAAAATTGAAGTTGATAACATCATTAGAATATCAGAAGGTATCAGGTCATCATGTGATCATGTAGAAATGTGATAACAACCGTTCATGGTGGTCAACTGAAGGAAAACGAACAAAAATAAAAGTTTTAGTAAACAAATCATGGATGCGATGCGAGCGACTTGGGTAATCTGGACAAGAGGACAGAATGATTTGCTCAAATTAGGTTTGATAAATGCTTCAACAACAAGACTAGAGGTCTCGAACACGAGACTTAGTAGCGACATCAGAATCAGAAACATTGACAAAGATTACAACGAGACACAGACGACACTATCTTTGGGAAGAACCTCCGACTGTGACCATTCGTTGCCATCATGTTCATGTTCCAACTCAGTGTAGTCTATTTGTGTCGCGATCGCGTAAGTTCCAACTCGTGCGACGAGGGCTACTATCCGAGAATTACAAGTACCCTAACTATGATGAAAAGGGGGACTCGACCGTACCGACCGTGGGAACGTAAAACAGGTGCTCTGTGGTTTTTTAAGTCGCTGCCATTATCCGCGTTACTCCACGTCGATGTTCCACCATACTGTCTCCAACCCGTCCCTTGTGGTCATGATCTCAGCTTTCCTCGCCCATTCATGGGATCATCAGAGTTTCTCCAGTTCCCAACTTCTGAACGCGACTATAGACGTCATGTTGATTGTTGTTGGAGCTACCGTTTCGTATTAAGTTATTTTTTTTTTTGTTGTTTTCATTCTTGTTGCTCCCCTTCGCCAGAGATCAAGAACAATTGTAGTCATGAATATTTCTGCACTTTTTGACTTCATTGAACGGTAATTACACGTTGAACAACAACTTTGTGAAATGAAAAAAAAAAAGAAAATATAGGTTCTACGAATTGCAGACTGGGAACCTCTCGACGAGAACACAAAGACTCAACAAATCCCAGCCAATCTTGACGACTCCACTCGGTTTTGGGTTTCAATCAGACACACTCGTGACGCAAGTTCTTTCTAGTTCCCATTCATAAATTCTCCAGGGGAGTCTAGAGGTTTTAGAATTGCTCCGCATAGACCCCACGCCATGTTTGATAGGTTCTTCGAATTACAGGTATGGAAGCGCCCGTTCACATGTACCTACCTGAGGTTTGATTCGAGCGATTCCCAAGATACTTTTGTCATTGTACCAAAGGGAATCTGGGCAATCAAGTCAGTAGCTGCCACAGATAATGTCTATTAATTGAAATGGGCTACCTTTTGTGACTCAAAACACATCGGCTTGGTATGGGAACATTTTCGAGACCACAACATGAATCCCTCTCTCTTCGGGTTCCGGGACGGGTTTTGTTTTTATTTTTTTTTTATTTTTTGTTTCAATTTCATTAATCAGTGACGATATCCAATCGATATTTATTGAAACGTAAGAAATTTTTACTGTTATCTGTCGTTAATAATTTTAATTCGGTTTTTGTCTTAAGACGTTGTCATGACTTTATAATTTTGAATGTCGTTGCGGTTTTCTGCAGCTTCATTATTTATTGAAAACAAATTTTTTGATGAAAGTTTTCGGAGATACAATACACATATCTACATTCAACTTCTTTTCTTATGCAAATGCATTTCTGACTCATTAGCGTGCTGAGCGCGTAGGAATTGGAAATGTCCAAGACCGTGGGAACGTCTTGTGTGAGTATCAATTTGTTTATCTGTTGCATCTGGATACTTTTTCGAAATTCGAATGTTAATCGTTAATGATGGATCCGAAGATAATTAACAGGTCTTACTTTAACAGGATGTGGCGCAAGTTATAATGACTCTTCTTTAAATTTGTAGCACAAACGCGGTTTGGATTATGACTCAAATTATTCCTTGAATAAATTATTTTATTTCAAATTAAATTGAATAAATACAAATCATGATTTGCAAAGTACCTACGTTCCTTGAAATCGCATGCATTTTGCTGATCAACTTGAACCCTTGTTTATCCAATTCTTCATGCTCCAATAATTACAGTAGCGATCAACGTTGGGTTTATGATATTTTCGGTGATTTTGGGAAACGATGTGTAAAAACGAACTTCCTGTAAGTTGAATTTTCAAGGGATAAATTGGCAGGAAGCGAAAGAAATCCGAATAAAAGAAGAAAATTATGAAGTGAAGAAAGGCAAGGATAAATCCCACTACACCGAACGAAAGATCAGAGAGTGGAAAAATTGTAGATCTATGGGAGAGTAAAAAAACATTTATATACCCTGAACGTCTTAAGGAAAAAACGTCTGCATCTTAAGTAGTTCCCACGAATTAAAAATCACTCAGCATTGGGACAAAAAAACGGATGATTGTCGGTCGCGGCGTCAAGACGCAGCACGTGAGGGAAAGGGGAACAATCAAGCCGAGATTAACTGGTCGACGAACGTGCGGACACGAGTTGCTCTTCCAAGTGGATCTAGGGTCCCACGGCAGCTATTGTGCATGTGCCCAATCGATCGGCGTTAAACGGATGGAAACAGCAAAATGGAGCTCAAGGCTAGAAGGGGAGCCTAAAGGGGCAAAGACCAACTGCAACAACAACAGCAACAACAAGTGGTGCTACAACCAATCAGACAGATACGAAAATGAAGTGACACTCAACAGATCGGAATCAATGCTGGCAAGGCACAAAACATAAAACGACAAAAATGGAGAAAAAACTTCAATAACGAAAAAAAAACATAAAGCATAAAAAAGAAAGCGGGCACGAGCGCGGGGAGAACAAGAAGTTCGCAATCGCGCGTGCACTCAGCAGCCGTGGGAACCATCAACTCGCCGCGATCCCAAAACATTTGAACCAGTCAGTGAGGCAATCATCAAGAGACGTGGAGTGGATTAAAGGGGGACAGATTTGACTCCATTTCTGATCGTCGAGTCAGAGTCAGAGCTAACAATCACGTTCGGGTATGGCTCAAAGTGATCAAGTGCGACTCTGTTGTTGCCTCCATCGTTGACTACCATCGTTGATTCCATCGTCGACTCACACAGATAGACGTAACACGGGAGTCATGGGGCTCATGTGGCTCATCTGGTTCATGTGTCTCATGTGCTTAAGAGCGCGATCGTGTAATGGGCGCGTGTTAATTACGTTCGCGTCGACTTCTGAGCTGTCTTTATTTCAGCATTTGCTGAAGTTGTCTGGCTCAGGCTGTCGACTGTGGAGCACCAGATGGGTTTGCGATTTAGGTATGGTCCGTCCGTTTCGAGCGGTGCCAATAACAATTATGCTGAACGACGAAAATGATCGCTTGATCGTTGGAGTCGTGTACATAAGTCGTAAACTAGCATCGAATGATGGTGGTGGACAAACGGGTGGACTTTCGCACGATTTGACAACAAGGAACGCCTTGTGCCATAGAAATATGAAACTTCGCATTCCGTCCATGCGGTGTGTGGCTGTGTGTGTTTGTTTGTGAGAAAATTGAACGGGGAAAGCCCAACAAAGCAAATTGTTTCGCTAAAAAGGTTAAGAAATTCACACCCAGACGCGTGGGCAAGACATCTAGATGTAACTCGAGGCGAAACTGAAGACGTTTTCTTATTGCAAACTCGCGAATTTCTGCACGTTTTCAGTGTAGAAAGGGATTTCTTTGATTACAGGTTAATCACCTCATAAGTTGTGCCTCTGATATTTCGCAACAACGTTGGAGATTGTCTCGTACAGCATCTCAACATTGACGTAGCATTGAGTTCACAATTTGATCTTCATCTTTGATTCAGTTCAATCAATCAATCTGTGGCCTCAAGGAATCCTTCATTCGGATTCATCTGAATATGAATTAATCAAAGAGTGATCCATGCGGTGACATCTAAACCTTAACAATTAAGACGGCGTCACAAACTGGGATTGGAAGTGTCGCAGCATCCTTAATCCGGATTCATAAATCATCTGCGATCAATGATCTCAATGACTACCTCCACCTGTACCTTATGACACTGAGTCATTTCGAGTCATTTCGAGTCAACGACGATCGTGAGATAGTGAAAACAAAACAAAATCAATGCCCAGCACGCGAGCTCGATAATGGGTTATTGTGAGGCGCGGCAATTTATTGTCGAGCTCATCAACATTTCGTATGATATCTCGAAAAGTTTTCCCACGATACCGAGGCCATTTGTATTATGTTTGTGCCGCACGCGCTGATCTTCGTAGCTATTAATATTTATGACGGAATCAAGTCGACGTTCCAATGATTGTAATCGATATTGCCGGGGAATGCTATTGATTGTCGTGACATCGATCTGATGGTCGGTTTCACACGAATCCATTCACTTGTGATCGCTATAGATTGAACCGTTTAGCTTCAAGATCGATGCCTGAAGTCGATCTGAAACTGAATGTCGAAAGCGCAGATATGCAAATTTAGATACATGGCGCAAATCACCATCGATTCTGTGAGTTCTCCAAATCACTTTCTGGTTTACATTAACCACTTCGTAGCATGTCCAAGGAATGGCCTCCGTTTCCGGAGATCGTTGCCTTCCAAACGTGATAATTTCCCATACTAAAAGGGTGTGCCGCAAATTTTAACAGTACCATGTGAGTAAGTTCCATGTCATATCTTGTACTGCCACTCTAATCAAGTCACGTCTACTTATGCTGTCTCTCACGAAAGGATATGCATGACTTGAAGGAGTTACACCGACATTATCAAAAAAATAAAGCAAATAGTAAAGGATGTGATGAGTCCATAAATCATGCGAGAAGTTATTAATGAGTAAACCTTACCATTCTCCATTTTCACACCAGGCAACAAAAAGTTTATCAACTTTTACCCGCCAGACAAAGTTGATAATTACAACAAATCACAGAAAATACCTGGAAACAGGCACGAGACGAAAACAGTGAGCAAATTGTTATTTTTAATCCTTTCATTCTGCGACTATCAGGTACGAAATCCAAACAAATTACGCAAGGACAAATTGTCCTTTCCAACCCTACCCGAAAGTCAATATTTCCACAACGAGCAAGTGTATTATTTGTGCTTCCAAACAAAACGTGACTCCTTGTGAAAATATAAATCCCGAAATGAACTTCATTTCTCATCGAAATAGGGAGATAATGGTTATGAGTCTCCTGCAGCTAAGAAAAACTCAATTACCCTCGAATTATTTATGGTAAAAATTTCCAAATGACCCCACTATTTGAAAATGATCCTTTTTCAGGAATTCATCTAAAAATAATCTTCGTACGGACAAGTACTTTTCTGGTACCAACACCACCACTAACTGAAGCCGGATTTCAAGGGTTTGCCCTTTAGAAAAAAACAGGTGCTTTACAAAAAAAATATATCTCAAGAAATTTCTAAGACGAGGAAAGTTAAAACCACTTGAAAACCAAATGAGGGAATGAATAAAGAATTTTTCTTTTTTGCCCTATGGGTTATGACCCGCCATGTGCACGACTTATTATGACAAAAACAGCAGAAAAATTATTTTTAGAATCAAATACTCAAAACTGTGAGAAAATATTTTCCGCCATTTATGGCGGGAAGATCCAACTGATCCCGGCCTAATAGGACCGAGTAGGGTTTAAATGTGGTGCATGGTGTTTGGCTAAATTTTTAAGACCGCCTTTGGCGACAGAATTGTTAACATGTGTTTTTCCATAAATGTCTCTAAAAAAAGAATTTGTTGAAGATATCTCACACGGAAAAATTGTATCTTCTTCCCATGGTTGGGCTATTTTTGGAATCCTAGTTAAGTGAGTGTCTCTGATCCGATCAGATCTGGTGGTTGGCTCCATAAAAAAAGACTCAATTTTTCTGTTTCGGGAAATTCATGTCCTCAACCAGAAACACTTGTGGTGTCATGATTTCCCGGGTTTACTGCCAGTTCTCAGTCAGTGGTTGTAGTGATAAGTTGTCGAGATGGATTCGAAGTGTTTAAAGAAATCTAAATCACGTTCACGAAGCAGAAAAGAGAGAAGTCCTGTACCAGACACATCACCAGTAAGTTGAAATTATCCTGGTTCTCTTTGTTTCCTTATTAAAGCAAACTTCATTTCAGGAGTTTGTTCGCGTTGGTGTTCTGTCGAAGTTGGATTTGTTAGTTGAAATGCTACAGAATTATGAGCATTACGATGGAAGTCAAATAATCCCCACAACAGTGTCATCACCACAAAACACCGCACCTAGCTCAGAAGACCAAAGCGACAATGCAGCAATGGTAAATCAGCATAAGCAAGATGGATGCCAGGATAAACGACCACGATACGACAGAATCCTGACAAGTCGAAATGAAATTCTCCAAAGGGACAGGAAGATACCTCCACCAACTCCACCACAAACTCCTCATCAAAACAAAAGGGAAATCCTTGAGAAAATTAGAAGAAAGATTTTTGCCAGACGCCAACAAAAGGGAATCATCGTGGCACCTTTAGGTATGAAACAAAACAAAATCGTCAACGTTTGGCGTCCTTGGTGAAGCAGGATTACTGTATCCTGGAAACGCTGTCTTCCGCATTTCCTTCGCTATTCTCGACGAAGGGGTGAAAATGTTTCCTGAACCTATAATCCGGGACTTTCCCGGATAAGAGCGTTAATTAAGGCAATAGCTGTTGTTTTATTTACGAGTATATATATATATTTGCATGTTGTGTTTTAATTGTAAATTAATTATGTGTACATAAACTTTTTCTATTCATGTTACAGTGAAGTTTTTCATTTTCAAAACGGTGTCTTAATAATGTTACGTAGTGGATCCTGATTCCAATATCCTTAATATCTCAATGAGACAGATACAACGTATGGCTTTTAGAAATTTTAAAAATTTGTGTCATGGTGCTTCACAAAATGTTTCCTTGCGTCTACCAAAAATTCAAATATAAACCTTTAAAAATTTCCAAACAACCAAATTTCCTTTCTCGTAATGGAAAAAACAAGTTAAACTTGAAAAAGTTTTCCACTTTTCTAGTACCTAATCGTGGGCATTCATCTTGTCGGCAAAGGATTTATGTGGGGAAAATTTAATGCAAAATGTCGTTGGTGCCTGAAATATGACCGCCAGGACACGAAAAAAGTTGTTGAACTTAAAAAAAAAATTGTTTTTTAGGTTTTAACTCACCTGTCAGGAAAACATTTTCGTTAAAGGTCTGATTCGAGATACACACTTTATGCTGAAAGTTTTATCATCGTCCTTTAAAGGACTAAGTTTTCATTAAAGGAATTCATTTGATTAGCATAACTTTTCAGAATACCACCGAGAGACGGAGAATTCAATTCGAATTCACAGAACCCTGTGTCCTTTTTTTCTGACTCTTTTCGTGCACAAAACTGTGTTACGTTTGTGCAAATTTTGTTACTTTTTCCCTGAGGATATTTGAAACATTTTGTCTGTGTGTTCTCTTGTTACGAATCGTACTTCAGTTTTGCGTAGATTACGTGAAAGCCTTTGAAGGATCAAAGCAAAAGGTTCTAGGGCATGAAGCCATGTTTTACTTTAATCTGTGCCTAAAATTCTGCTTAATATTAGTCAGTTTTTCAATTATTTTTGGGATAAACTCAACGTCTAAGTACTGATTTGGGAGCAACATTAGTCTGGAATTTTAATGTCCACTTTGTCCCTTTCGGTTTGATTATCCTGTGACACGTTCAAGAGATTTCTGAGAATTCTTTCACGTTATTTGATGCAGAAGCAATTATCTAATAGAAGGTGGAAAACCTAATCGAAAAGGTTTTGAATCGTTTACGGGTTTTGTTAGGTCCCCATTCATTTCTATTGATAAATGACTTGGTATTGAATTCCTTATTTACCTTTTTATGATATTGTCATGAGGATACAACCTCTGATATTTGATGAACTGGAGTGGAAAATGGTAGGAAGAACAGATAAAATCTTTAGCAAATGTTTTCGAGGCACAGACAGAATTCAACAAGTTTCGCATAGCATCCAAATGAGCTATTGTAACTCTTCTAGTGATGTTATCTTCAACATATCAGGGAGAATTTCACGAAGAGAAGGTTCATGTTTCCCAGGTTTCAACTTACCTTAAATCGAATTTTCAAAATGTCTTAAAACAACTATTTAACAGAAAAATTTTCATAACCTTGTAATAAGTTGAGTGCATTGATCCAACAAGAAATGCAAAATCAAAGAATACTGACGGAAATTCTGAAACAAGGCCATCACAATAGGCAACGTCTGCTAAGAATGTCAACCGGAAGAAAATACAGTTGAACATCTACTATGCTTCTGTTGCGAAGAGATTTCTTCTGAGAAAGAGTAGGAATTATGGATGGAGGAAACAGAAGTGCAAAGAGCCTGTCGCACTCCACTTTGTTTGACATAACCTAATCTAAAGTAACGTGGCTTGATCATGCAAAGACCTTGATCATTTCAAACAATTCATACAACAACTGAAATTTTAAGGAAATAAATAATTAACAATTTCTAAGACAACATGATCAAATACAGAACAAATCAATAATTGATTTGTAATTTGCGTCATCAAATGTTTGCCAAACCTTTGTTATGACATGTGTATGCTTATTTTGCTGCTGGGACATGTTGCAAATGTTTGGAGTTCGAAAACGGAGTCTGTGGAATGTCAAATATTTAATATGGCGCCAATGGCAGTAACAAGGTTTTGGGAGCAGGTTTTGAAAATAATTCAAATAATTATTAATGTTTTCAGTTTTGCACATTAATCAATAACTCGTGGTACTCAATAAATATTTGATCAAGTGACGAAGTAAGTAGAGGGTTCTCTAATTAGCATTTAACGTTATTTGTTGACAATATTCAATAATTTTTGTAGCAGTCATGGTTTAAGTACGGCTTAGATTCTGGCAATTTCATGAAAAATATAAACCATAAATGGACCTCTGGCCTTATATTTTAAGTAAATGCATCCTGACTGTGAGAGATATTGAACTGTAACATCAGACAATCATTGATTGTATCCAGTAGTCTTGTGACTCTAATAAGTCCTAGCAGCCACAACGGATGGATGGATTCTTTAGCATGTGCAGATAACACGTTAGATGCAAAAATAGTTCTAGGAAACGATGATACTGCAAACAAAGCAGTACACCAAGGAGACCACACGCCAGCCGAATCATTTTCAATGAGGAAACTATATATGGGTTTTAGGTTTCATCTCCGTTGAAACTTAGGTTTCTCATTCGAAGTCGAATAGATGTGTTGGTTCTTATGTACTTTTAACTTTCGAGCTTTCACAGTTCGTATTGCACACAGGTCTTTATTCCGCCTTCTTCAAATACCTACCTGACATTTTGAAGAGTTCTACAAAGTATTTGTGTTAATATAATCGACAAGGAAACATATTTATTAGGTTCAAGAATATAAACTCATACTGATAAGTAACATTTTTCGTTTATTTAATAAATTGCACACATACACAAATAATTGTTAACTGTTTTTGTTTGCTCTTTCCGTTTGTAATTATTAAAACATTATATTTTAAACTATACATTTTTCATCGTTAAATTTTATTCACCATATCATATCGAATTCATTTTATCTGTAATTAATATATGTGTAATTGATCGTAATGTCGCAGTTAATATAATTTACATAATTTCATGCATCTCGCCATGTTATTCAGTCCAGTGATAAGACAATAATAAGTTTATCATATTAACTTTATTATATTGTATATATTGTAAATCATGTCAAGAACTTTTTAATTTACATTAACCCTATGTTGAGTTGTGTTTTAGCTGTTATAATGATAATAATAATCGTATTTTATACAGATTTCGTTAATTCATTGTAACTATTGTAATTGTGTTATACAATAAATGAAAGTATACAACTTTCAACTAAAACTTGAAGCATAATTTATACAACATGTCTAACTCTTAATACTATTAATATTAAATTGAATTTTTAGAAGGTTTTTATTTTGTAACATCTCTTAATTATTAAGTTATTTGTTTTATTAACTTTTTTTATTTAGTTTAGTAATAAACGACGTTTCATCCTTGATCACTTTAGTGTTTTATTGCTTAAAATAGGAGTATTAGCTCTTTGAGAACTTTAGCAACACGAGCTTTTATTTGAGATATTGAATAGAAGTTATCTTAGTTAAATAGCTTATAGTAATGCAAGTAATACAATAATTCGAAATCAGTTAAGTGTTATCAATTAGATTTTACTTATTATTTAGGTATGTGGTTAAACTTTTATTAAGCGATGTAAAAATGTTATGATGAAATTTTAGAAGATTCAAGTGAATATCTGAAAGTTTTATATAACATTATCTATATGTATCGGTTAACTGCTTTTATACAACAGTTAATTTTGATCTTATCATTCCTAATCCCTTTTTTATTGCAGATGTGTTTTGAATTGTCTTATATAATACTCGAAAACTTTTATACTATATAATTAATCAAATATCCATTAATAACTGCTTCTTATAGCTATGTGTTATTCATAAGTATATTGTAGCTAATGTAAATAATTTTTTATTTAATATTTTAAGGCGTAGTTCTTTTTTGATTCTGCTAAAATGAGAGCATGAATGGAATTATTTTTAAAAGCTTTTTACGGACAGAATTCATTTTGGAAAGCTTTAAGCAAAAGTTGATTTCAAAGTTTTCTTGGAGTTTGTTATGCAAGTTTTATTGAGTTTTTTGTTCTGAGATTTGTACACTTTTATTTACATTTACGTGTTATTGCTTAATGAATTTTTTTATTTTATAATATTTTAAGCTTTCATAAAATGCTTATATCACTTATGGAGTGATTTTGTGATTTTGTTGTGACATAATGCGTTAAAGTCTCCTGGCTCCTGTGTTTTTGCTGGACAAATTTTCCTCATTTCCTCGAAAGGACTTCCGTTTCGGGCGGACTGTGAAGGTTATCTTTGCGGTTCGTATCACTTACAAGACGACAATTTGGGATAAGTGGGATCAGGAGGTTTCAAAATATCATTCAAAAATGAAAGCATATCCAAAATACTCATTAGGGAACCACTTGAGTTAGTAGCTGTTAGTAACAAATTTTCATAGAAACAACTCGATCATGAATCCTATTTAACACAACTTGGTTATGATCATGAATCCTGTTCTATATAAGAAGAGAACATTCGACACGCCACATGGTACAAATTTCTGATTATAAAGGAATTTGGATATGCGAGTCTAACTCGAAATCTGTAAAATATTTTAGAAAATTTGTAAACACATGTCAACCACATTCTTGCAGTTCTAGTGGCGTCCTTATATAAACAACTTATTACTTCCCGCTGGAACAAGGTGGCTTCCTCAGAGAACCGAGTCGTGGCGACACTCTGATATTCCTGTCGGAATCCTTCGTTCAGAGTTTAACTTATAAAATCACCTTCAACTCATCCCAAATTATGTGTTCATACATGTGAATGTGTTTTTGATTCATGTGTGTGTACTGAAATTTTGATTCGTCTGTTTGTGTTAATTCACCTAGAACTTGAGTCAATATTATTTAATTGTTATAAGAGTTATATTAATAATTATAATTTTCATTACATAAAATTCAAAATATAAAACAAGAAAACACAAAATGTTAAAATGTAAATCAAAAAAACGAAATATTGCACCCGAAAACTTCTGACGTCTTCCAGTTATCCTGTTGAGAACTTATCAATTAGCATATCAAATATCCTGATAACATATAAGGCTAATAAAAATGTGCAAATTGATGATGGCTTATAATTATGGCTAGATGTTTAAGTGATAAAGCGAGTTTTGTGATATTGAGCTTTTAATAAAGCTGAACTTAAATTAAAAGATTTATCCTGAAATATCTGAAAAGATTTTGATGTTTCCAAGCGTTTAAGTGATATTGAAAGGTGAAGCATGATCTATCCTTAGAAACAATTCCGTGAGACTTAGTTTTCGTACAAGATCTAGTTCCTTACTTTCACGATATAAGTAGTGTTATAAACTGATATGAATATGACTAACCCTTAAACCTAGAAAATTGTTTCTAGGGTTTAAGATTTCAAATCAGTTTGTTATGTGTTATTGTGTACAGGCTAGAATATTTGTTCAGTGTATCTGAAATCTGAATTGGCTTAACAGTTTATCGCTATGTGATAAATCAGTATCGTGTATCTCTTAACTTTTAACTCATACCATATTTTATGATTTACATTTTAAGCCTTTTACAGAAAATACATATGTTAACTCCCTATTATCCTTTTTATAATAAATGTACTACAATTAAAATGTCCCTTTTAACACTTTTGCAATTATCGCTTGCTATAAAATGTCGATAACTCGTTATTGCAACATTTTTAAGTGCTACCAGTTATTGCTAAATGTAGGTACATGGTGATAAATCCATACAGGAAATATATGACTTGATTCACAGACAATTCATATTCTTTATTATACCTACATTTGTGTTATAAATTTATCAAAATTTTCGACAACACATAAATTGTTACATGATCGAAATGTTTATGGAATTTATTACCTTACAATTTTAGGCTCAATAAAATTTTGAGTTATATCCTATAAAGGATATCAAGTAATTTATATGGTTTTGTTATTCTCAGAACTGAATAAAACGTGATAATGAAGGGGATAATCCTTAGAATGTGCGAATTTCAGCAACACTTTCGTACTAACATTTTGGCCAACTCAATTCCTTTGTGCTGTCAACTTCTTTTGATAATGTCAGAATCTCAGAACGTTATGAGAAACACTGGTAATCACGAAGATATTGATGTCAATATATCATGAACAACATCCGTATCTTTTGACAGCGTTTTCTTCATCATATATTTCCCGGACTGATTAAAACCTTATGTGTTGTATTATATTCTCTTAAGAAAATTCTAGAACTGCACTGAATATGAGTTAAGTTAAGCTTGTCGTGTAGTGTTTCCATGTTCGTGACCTATAGTTACCTAATACTGTATCAGAAGCAGAACACTTATTAATAACCTAAAAATCGTATTTGGTTTTCGCTCAAATCTCCAAAATCAAAGAAATGAAAGTAATTAACTAAAATAATATAAAGCTGAACCACATATAGAAGAGAAATTAAATTAGAATGATGAGCTGCTTATTACACAATTATTTAACATTTTTGTTCATAAAATCATTAAGCTTTCGCATTATTTATTTATATTTTTAACGTTATTATCATTTTTACACTATTTCATAGGCGCAACAGCATTTTCAGTAAAATGTTTTGTTTTGTGTTGTTTATTTGTGAAGTGATGGTTGTTGATGATAATTTATCATTTTTAGTGTGTATGCATATTTACAGAATGTGACGTTGAAGTGAAGTTAGCTACACTTGAATCCATTTTCCTCATACGCTTCCAAAAGGAGCCAGAGGAGAATCAGTTTTAAGGACGTCTGCAGTGTTTATCCTTAACTTTCATGAACAGAAGATTTTTGACAAGGATATTTCAGAGTTTTCATGCTTTCAATCAAAATTGAAACAATTACCAAGAAATTCCACAGATTTGCCAGAGTATATTCCGTGAGTTAACAAGTTAAACAAGTAATTGGAGAAATTATTAAATTAAGGCAATCAAAATGTTATGAAATTCCTTGAAGTAATTTTTTCCATAAGTTTCAAGGTGATTTTCCGAAGAAAATTTCTTGAAAATGAAAATACTTTTATGGCTCAACGTGACGCAAAACGCGGAAGGCAAATTAAATTGAAATTTTTCATCTCTGTTGGGGTTTGTGTTATACTGTACCACATGAAAATATTTCCCTCACACATTAACTGGATAGGTATCCTTTTATATCTTTTCATGTGGTTATGGTGAATATGAAAAATATTATTAAATAAAATTTTCAAATTCAATTTGTGCCCATCATTCACCATCTTGACATTTGTCCTTTGAAATTTTAAGCATACGAGTTAAAATTCACCCTTCAGAAGGAATGCCTTATAGCCAAAAGGTATGTATGTGTATCACATCCGCTAAAGATTTTCGAATGTTTCGGTGAAACTTTTCCAACAAAACGTTACAAGTCGCAGGGACAGAATTTAGCAAATATTTGTTTGTTTTCTTTACATACACACTGACATAAGTAAAACATCTCTATGTACATGTTATATACATCAATGTATGAATTACAAATACAGGTATGTACAGATTATATAAATATATATGTATATATTGAAAGCAAACTTCTAAAACAATTTAATCAAATAAAATTCAAATTAAATCAAGTCTCTTGTCCTGAGGCGGAAGCGTTTTTATTTGCTGCATCGAGGAGTTGCTACTTTTGTGATAATCAAAATGAAAATTTTAAAATTTTAAAATTTTACATAAGTACTACAAATAACTATAAAACAACCAAATCATTATAATTTATAACAATCCAGGAAAATCCCTCACACTTTCATGCTTGCGACACCTATTCGGTATCTGATTTTACGACGTCCTGATAACGCAACTTGCCCAGAATAGTGATAAACTAGAATTTATTGGGAAAATAAAGGGAAAATTCCGCTGCGCTCTAATCAGTTAATAGGTTTGTTCATGTAAAGCGTGAGATTACTACTGTTAACTTCGTGGAAAATGAGAAGTTTCAGATAATTTCGCATCTAGACAGTAGTTCTAAAGCACCTCGACTTAACTCGACAAATCTCTCAATCTCGAGCTGATTTCTCCTTCCATGAGGTTACGTAAAGTCTCTCAAATCTATATCTTGAAAGGGTAAAAACGCCAATTTTGAGCTCGAAACATATTGCAACATGTTACAACATAGTTCGTGAACAGATCTGATGACTCCAGAAAGCCAGCAGGACTAAAATTCAGTCTGTGGTAACAAGACCTTCAAGTTCATTTCAAGAGAAATTTAAGAAGAAGTTTACAAGGATTAAAGGAGTAAACCAATATTTAGAAATTCAGGTATTGACTTATTGCTTTTTACCAATGCAGGAGTTTGGTTCTACCAAGTTCCTTTGGATAAAAACTGCATATTCACAACAGCAGCTTCCTTATCAAAGAAATCCTCCAAAATTGTGAGGAATTTAGAAGCACACAAGACTTATTCGTCCTTTCAGAGATATCAAATAGGTTAAAGTACATTTTCCTGGATAACGCAAAACTTTCATCTAAAGATTCCAATAACTAAAACTTATAAATGAAACAGCAAATTTGGTTATTGAAACAATATATTAAGCATTCCAGTATAACAAGTATTTACAACAAAATTAAAAATATTTTAAGCAACATAGCTATAATATCATAACTAATGCTACACTACTATAAAATTTTATCCTCTAGAAGGCATTCGTACTAAGTACAAGCGATTCTACAATATGTGACAACAACAACGACATCAATCAGTATGTTTTATAAGTTTAAATTTTAAACGTTTTTATTTTTAATCATTCCAAGGCTTGATGCAAATTTTTAAATTTTTATTTAAGATTGAAATTTTTAAAAAAGCGAAAATAAAAGTTTTGCTAAAAGGGTAGAACTTGCAGCAAGCTTAAAAAATTTATAAAAATTAAAAATATTTTTACAAAACATAAAAATAAATTCATGAAATTCTTAATAACACTTTTTTATTTAATATTTTTATACTCGCTTTCATATGGTTTTTGCTTAAAACTTTTAAGATCACACCCAAATAAATTCTAACGTCTTAAATTTGTTAAAACTTTCCTCCAAGCTTTGGAGTATTTTGAATTTTTATACTTGTTTATTATTAGTATATTTTTAAATTTAGCAAAATTCACAAATTTTTAATAATCCTTATCGTAGAAGACTGAAAAAATTTTTTTGTTAATTTTTGCACAATTCATTTCCAACTCTAAATATTTTAGGCCATTTTTTCTTATTTAATTTTACACAATAATTAGTTCTTAAAACTTGCACAGTCAAATAAATTTTTAAAACAACATAAATTTTATTAATTTAAATTATAAATTAAAATCAATTCAAAACCAAGCAATTTCATATCAAACAAACTTTTTGAGCTAAAGCAAACAAGCGTTGAACAAAACGTGTAATTGTTAACTTTAACAAGAAAAACTAATTTTAGAATAAAATTTAAAACTGAATATTAAAAATTAATTAAAGTATCTTAGGAAAAAAAGACACGCTAAGTCCACCTCCTGGAAGAAGACGCCTCTCGTATTTACAAAAACAATCTTTTTAAACTTTAAAGTCTTATTATTAATTTGTAACGTTTTATTTTTAATTTTTAGTAAATTTTGTTAAAATGCTTTGCAATTTTCAAGTGTTTTCTTAAACAAATCTCTGTGAATAGCTTTTGAATAATAGCATTGAAAGCTTTTAAAGTTATTCTAAATTGAAAAGTTCGATCTAAGATTAGGAATTTTTTAAAGATTTTTGTTAAGCTTTTGAGGAATTTTTCGAATATTTTGAAACTTTGAATAGTTTGTCTTTGTAATTTCAATAACTTTAAAATGCTTTTGTATCTAAATATCTAAATGAAACTTGTTCGTTTTCACGTTTTGATTATAATACAAATTTTTAGCTTGTTAAAGTTCTAAAGTGCCTACAATTTTCTAAATCTACATGTTAGTATATTCATGAATGTTTTCTCATTTTGGAATGATTGGAATTTGTTTTAATCAATATTCTAATTCATGTTAATTAGGTTTTGTTTAAACTTTATTTTCATTTATATAAACAATGATTATATAACAATATCTATTATATATTTGGTGTTATGCTTCAATGATGTCGTTTCGTACTGGGTTTTGTATCTTGTTAGCTTATTAGCTTGCTGTGGATCAATTTAGCGTTATATAAAGCGTATCGTGTGTGCGGAATGTTAAGAATTTATTTATTTACTAAGAAGTCTTAAACAGAATGAGGCAATTCTCATTAAATCCAAGTGTTTTTTGTAATTTTGTGACCAGACTTATTGGTTCTAGTAGTTCTTTGGGATAGGTACATTTATCGTGATGCAAGAAGTACCATCATGTATCCAAGGAAATTGGTTTCATGATTGTGTTATTCATGATAGGTATAAGTGTTCTGTGAGTTTGAAGTTATGTCAACTTTGTGTTATTCAGAATAACTTTATGACTTCAGTTAGTGACTCAACTTTGTCTTGACTCATAGTCAAAGTGTATGTGGTAAAGCGTAAATTTCAAAGGCTGATGAAGTGAGTTAAGCACGAAAATGAAGTTTTATATTACATAGATATCCATCCGCAATTGATTGTGATTGAAGCTTTAGCGTTATCTGCTTCATATTACAACGAATAACGTTTTAATTTGTTAAACTTGTATCAAGTTAATGTTATACTAAAATAACTAATTTATAACTAAGTAATTTAATGAAAACCCTCTTTTATTATATGAATTATTATCTAAGAACAAATGCATGTAATTTTGCAAAGTGTTTTTTGTATTTTTGTCTTAATATTTTCAATAACTTTAATTAAATTATCAACTGACTTATAATTTATTTATTTATTATTGTTGCTTTGATTATAATTATTATTATTATTGTTATTATTATTAATATTGTTATAATTATTATTATGATTTTGTTTTGCTTGGTGTAAATGACTACATATCTTTCGGTTAATCACCACCTAAACTTAATGCCTGTACTATACGTGGATCAGCTTTACTACCCTCACGGAATTCTTCTAATGTTAAACGATCATCATGATTTTTATCCATTTGATCAAATATTTTATCAACACGTTTTTGTGGTGTATTGTCATCCTCTGTTTGTGGTTGTTGTCCCTATAGTAATTGTAGTTAATGATATTAATAATGAACACATGAACAAGTAAATATTAAACGGTTATGACACTAAAATCCGAATGTTTCTAAATTAAATATAAAATTTAAATGAAATTATATATGATATGGGACAAAAACAAGTAAGTATTATATTATATAAAATGATTACATTGATCGTTATATAAGGCGTGTAGTTACTTATATCATGTCCAATAGTTACACCCATATAACATTGTATTGTAAAATGTTTACATCACATGGATACTGAATGAAAATGGCATGAACGGAATATGATATATATACACAAACACATACAAATGGGTATTATATGTGATATAGAAAGCTGTAGCTTACATAACAATGAATGATGTGTATAGTTTCATTCATAATATCCTCCCAAGGAAACTATACACCACTAGCGCAGGATAGGGATAGCTACAATGCACGACAGTTAAGAGTTTCATACAAACATCACTTACCACCATCTGGTATATCGCATCAACAATGTTGTACATTTCATCCCTAGTTATATAACCGTCATTGTCGACATCGTATAATCTAAATGCCCCTTTAATAGCAAGAAGTTTTATTATAATTTGTTTAAATTTAAATTTTTCGTGTTTTGAATAAGATATCTTATAACTCATTGCGCCTCCATGTTAATTGGATACTTACAGTGTAACTTCTCGTCCAAATTGCCCCTCGATGTGATCGACAGCGCCCGAATAAACTCTTCGAATTCTATTGATCCGTCCTACAGTGGAAATTCGTCAAATATTTATCACAAAATTCACTCTTCAATGGAATGGTGTTAAAAATTAATTGTCCAATAAACTAGTGCCTATAACTTTTTAAACACTACCAATTTTAAAGAGAACAATTTCCTTAACAGAAAGAGGTTGTTAACGTGACGCTATGCAATCAAATTTGAAAACCATCAAATGGCGGAGCAGGTTCACGTCAAATTTGGATTAGGAAAAGCATCTTGAAAGTTTAGTTAAACCAGATTTTTCATTTTTCAATTAGCAGATACTACATAAAATAGCTTTATGACTTTGAGCGACATGATATCATCTTCCACATCCTGAAAAATCACTGAATCCAAGTCCGGGTGAAAAAATCAGACGGAATTAGATCGGAAATCAGACGGAAAACTGAATTGAATCGGAGTTCGATCGAAATTGAAGGCAAGAAAAATTCCGTCGGAACAGTCAAAAAAATTTTCACAGACTGAAATCAAAAAAATATATCCTCCGACTGAGTTCAGTCGAATCTAATGTTCCTTATTAAAACACCAGTCGGAATGGTTTAAGTCTCCCTTAAGGCAATTTTATAAGTAATATTTACGCGAATTTTGTCACCCAGTAGCAAAATCATTTTTTCTAAAGAGGACAACGAACAACTGTGGAAAGTCGTAAAATGGCGGATGAACTGAATGTCAAATTCTGACTACAGAAAATAAAATAATTTAATTTGGTGTTATGTGTGAAGGTACTTTAACGTTTTTATTAATCATATTAACTTTGGAACCCCATCATTCGCGCTAAATTGTTATTTAAATTTTGAAAAGTATTCTTCGTGAAATACAAATAACACCTTTTCTGAGAAAATCATATTTATTGCATTTGCTTAATAACACTTTCAAATTAGAAATGACTATAAGAAGAGGTCCTTATAACATTCCTTTCCACACTAAAATTGCACATGAAGTTAGTTTACCAGACACAAAGGACCTTTTGCAATCAGATGTAATAAAGTAACTTTATCATGAATCTAGAAGTTAATTCCATATAACATGAACGCTTTCAGATACAGACTTCCTGGGAAAACCTTCCGCCAAAAAACCTAATTGCAAAACGTGAACCGGAATTAAGGAAATATAATTGGAAAGGATAACGCACGAAGTTTTGTAGTTTACAATGGTATTGTACATTTTTCAACAAAATTAATTACCGCACGCGCACATATAATTAATTGTTGATTTTGATCCTTTTTTCCTGATGTGATATAAAATGTACTGGTGATGTGGAAAAAGGATATTCAGACCACACTCATACAAACCATCCAATTACACAATTAACCAATGTTTGTGGTAATCAAATGAGATAACTCTTGTACAATGAAATATGTTATATACGGACTTACATTGTTTTCGTCGAATACCCTAAAAACAAGAGATGCAAATTTGCTTGGATCTCCTTGTGGGAAGAACTGTTTGTAGATTTTGATGAAACCCTGTAAATTGAGGTTGATATATTACGTGATATTAAAAAGGGTAATCCATATCCTGATTTATATTGTTAATTACCTGTTCTGTCAGCAATCCATTCGGACAATCTTTTAGAAACCCTTTATGCCTGCAAATATCCAAAACCATTATTTAACCTTTTTGTAATTTCATTGCAAAGGTTATCTTAAACATTACGAGGTCATGACCTTACAAAACTATATGCTAGTCCCTTTGATTCTTGACGGTAAAATTACAGATATTTTCGAATAATAAATTTTGGTGCCCTCAAAACAATCAATCAACTGGAACAATAATAATTATAAGATAACGACTTTCAGAAGATATTTATTAGTAATTCTTATCGCAGCAATAACTCTTGATATCAAGCTACCATTTGCGGTGCCTAGAATTGTGCCTATAAAATGGTATTTTCTGGTAAATTTAACGTCTCATTCGACAAGAGAATCATCACTTTGCCGAAATTCTACGGAACTCTTCTGGCCCTTAGCATGGAAAAAAAATTAGGGATAAAACACAGCTTTCGGTAGAAGGCATTAAGAAAGGACGAAGAGATTTGTCAAGAAGAAATTCCCATTGGTGCTTTACGTAATGTCCCTTCTAGGATTTTGTGAGGCAGAATTCTACGACGTAGATAAACATTTTAATGCTCCGTTGGTTCTCAATCATTTGTTTACTATCTCCATTGGATATTCCAGACTATGCAGCCATTACAAATAAAACAGACTATTTTCTGTCCATAATCCTGCCCCTATTCTTAATACAAGATACCCTTAAATTTGATTCCAGACTTTTGAAGACGGATAACCTTTTCGCGTCTTGAAGTGTCATCATGAGCAGGACACTTTTCTTAGCATGAATGACGTGCGAATGGATAAAGGTAAATCAAATTAATTGGGTCCTCTCTTATTTTAATTGTCCTTTTCACGTTCCAATTTTCCTTCGAGACAAATAGAATTTTCACGTTTTCAATGCAATTAAATTCAATTTTTCTTTTTCAAAATAACAAAACAAAAATGGTTTTTCTCATTTCGAGATAATTGAAAATAAATTCTTTATCTACTTAATTTAATGAGTTCTACTCGTAAGTCATTTGGGAAAAGTCTTAAGAAATTTTCTAGAAAAAAGAAAATCATTAAAATTTTGGTTTTAATGGTTTTGTCAAAAATCTTTTTCCCTATTATATGGTCTCTTACATAATCGTTAAAGAGCATTTAATGGGAATTTTCTGAATAGCTATAAAATGTATCCACAATAGGGTGTTATTAGTAGAAAGGGATGACAACCGCGTCTTGAACTTCTATTAATCACCTGCGTCCTGTTGTCCTTACATAAAATATTATCTAAAGTTACGAATTTTGTCTTTCGTTCATTTATATAAAATTTTCCAGATATTGTTGTAAGACGAATCCCGAATTGAATTCATACTACATCTTCGAGGACACCACATTGTTTGCACTAAATAAACAGAATTTTGTCGTTAACTCACCATTGTCGGATTTCCTTTTCTGTGACTGAAACAAAAAGAGATTTCAAAGATTATTTTCAAATTATATAACAACTTGAAAGTAGTTTTACGTCTTAATTATGATTCTACTAGCATTGCATTCAACTCGAACGTGGGAAAACATTTCACAACTCAAATTTTAATTATTTTGCAATGTTGGATTGCCAGTGAATCCTTAAACAAGGATTATACGTGTTCTTAAAATTTTCTAGACTTGCATTTATTTTCTTATTCTTTCTGTAATTTAAACAAGTTGAATTTACTTTTATACAAATACAAAATTTGCTCCCCTTTCTTCTTTTGTGTATCACAACGACATCTTGTTTTCAGGATACCGTGACTTAATATATTTTTTCAAATAATATTTTTGCAGTAATTCTGGTGAAGTCATAAATCATAAATCTACGTGCTCCCATGGGTTTATTTACAAGACATTCCCAAGTAATCATCGTGATATTGTGAATACAAGAGGTATGCAAATGATTTGGTTGCATAATATCACTCCCGTTGATTGAATGCATATGGAGTTGTGTAATGAGTGTTGTTGGCAGGATTTCTCTCAGTAATCCGATAAAGGCTTAGTTCAAATGGAAAGTAGCGTTATCGTTGTTCAATCACAGTTCCACTTCGTTTAACTATAGAACTGTAGCTTTGATTTCCTTGTGAACAGAGATTTCATAATAAACACTAGTGTAGTAACATTTACATGCTATTCATTTCATTAGAAATGCCAATCGAAATGAATATTGTAAGAGGATATTGAGTGTTCATGAATGTAATGCCAATAGGCATCCTTCATCTTTGTGGTCAGAAACATGCTCCAATTGGAAATAAAAGGATACGGATTAACGAAAGTTGATTAAAGGACTAAGGAATCGTACTATCCTGCAAACTGTGTTTAATCCTTTAATGGAAACATGACGGTGATGTGACGTCGATGGTGGTGGTTTTATATAAATCACAAAGATACAAAACGTAGTGGAAAATTTTCTCAACATACTAATAACATGAATAACCTGATATGTTAACAAGTTCGTTAATATACAAAAAATATTGATAAGGTTATTCATGCGATAGATATCATAAAACAACAATGAAGTGTTTGAAAGGATGATGAAGAATCCAAGTGATATCTACCATTATCCTGTTTGTGAACGCGACGAAGAAGAAAACGAGCTAATCATGATTGGATTGGGAAAAGGATTTTCCTGTGGTGTACAATATATATGGAAAAATGGCATAACGATTCGATTGAAGTCAACCCGGTGGCGACAGGTCTGTCTACCCTCATTTCCTGAGATAAGACCCAGAGGATTGCCATCTTCCTGTTAAGGAAAAAACTGAAAAAATTTGGAGTTAACCAAAAAACGTCAAGGATAAATAGCTTTATCAACACAAAATATTTATACACGCCTCTCTATAGTATTCAAAATGGCTGCAATCAGGACATTTTCTGATAAACCAACTCCAAACAAAAACATACTAGTAGTAGTATTTCCTCTAAGGCATTATTCAATGTTATCCTGTATCCTTTAATAAAAACCCTTTGATAAAGTAACCTTCGTCCAACCGCCCACAGTCCTTGAAGTAGTGGACAATCAGAAAAAGTGACTTCAGTCCTTAAAAATCCTACAAACATTTACTGAGCACGCAGTTCTTCTTGCCTCGTTTACCTCGTTTTAAATTCCAAAGGGATTTTAGTGAAACCTTCTTCGTGTTATCCTGAGTCAATTTGAATTTGTTAAAAGCGTTTTTAGGGAAAGTTGTGTAAGTCGAAGAATGAGGCACATAAAAGAGGATTTTCCCAGCATCTGTCGCATAATGATACAACATCAGAGAACATGTCTTGCTTCATTCGGATAGATCCAAGGTGCCTACGCTTGTATGAACAGCCACACCCAGGATAATAGTATCAAATAAAATGCCACTGAACTGTATCGAAGGGTACATTGTTTTTGAGTGTTTGGCGGTAGGGTAGTGCACCCCTAAAAGTGCTAACTGGAAGCTTCTCCATTAAGGAAATGAAAAGACTTAAAGACTTGAAGCAGCTATTTGCATCGAATTGAATTGGATCGTTTCTAGCTTTCATGTTTTGATAATGTGAAGCTTAGTAAACTTTATGTCAACGTGCAAAATGAGACTCACCCAAATCCCGCAGCTCATCAGCATCAAAATCAATTCTTGTCGCTGGAAATTGATTGGTTCAATTTTGATTGATTCAATCTTGTCAATCTCATCAAAATTTTGGCAGTGCTAATAAGGATTCCTCAAACTCATTATGTTGTCCTTAATTATTGATTGTCATAAATCAATTCCGAACCTCTTCTGGGATACTATTGATTGAATGGAAAAAGGTTACATCGGTCTTCGACCCTCGGACTACCCGCAGTTGTTTTTAATTTAACTTGCAAAAAAATATTATTAAAAATTAGTTGGAACAGGGAAGGTTTCCTTTTCAGAAGACTTGTCAAGGCTGTGGTTTGCTGCCTCAAGTTATCTGGTAGGTACTATACGCGATTTCTTCTCGTGACATTTTCAAATACCTTTTCAACGAAAATTACCGATGAATAAATTTAGTGGTATTCCTTGAAATCCTTTTTCAGTTATCCTTGTTTTCCATTACAGACTACGAAGAATTTCAATCCGTACTTTTCAAAATTGTGGATTTCCCTGAAGGTTTCGTGAAATATTTTAAACTTTCAAACTTTTATTTTAAGCGAAACATTCGCGACAGTTTGAACTTTTGCGTAAAGCTACAAAGACAAATGCTCTAGCCAAAGAAAGCTCCAAATATGGCACTTTCCTCCCCGAGTATAGCTCATGAAGTCATAAGACGAAAGTCAAATCCACAATATATATGAAGGTAGCCCTAATTTCAATTGAATGAAGACCTGGTTTCAGTGGGATGTTACATGGGAAAAGGAAAACCCACAAGAACCTTTTCCCGTAAAAGCGGATTATTTGATCGATTCACCTTGATGATTCAAAATTCTCGGAACGTTTTTGTATCCTTTTTGGGTTCGAATTTTTTACTCCTTTTCAAATCCAGATAATTTTTTATGTCCAAATAATTCGTTAAAGTTAAATTTTATGGGAAATCCCTTTAATTACATGAAACCCTTTCATGAATTTGCGGTTAAAGCTGATAAGGGTCGAGTTATCCTTAAATTCATCCCTTTCCTCATTGGATAATGAGGCAGATTGTTTGTGTACGAGCTTTCATAGCTCATAGCTCAGAGTGTTGATTATCCTTGTGGCCAGAACCGAAGCAATTCTCAAGTCACAAAGTCAAAAGTTTTTGAGGATATTCAAATTTAAGGACATTACAAAGATGATTATTTATTTTTCTTAAGATTTCTCAAGCGCTAAAGATGTTTCGTTTCGAAAAGTTTTTGGAATTTTAGAAAACAATTTCACGCATGAAGAGCTTTTTCATTTAGGTTCTTTTGAGTGGAAAATAATCGGTTAGCCATGTTAAAAGCTGTTAGAACTCATCGACGTTTTGATGGGTTTCAGTTAACGGCTGTGATGGGATTCAGACGATGAAGCACCTGAATAAAATAAAAATGGGTGCCACCCAAAAGCACGCAAATACCAATTTGACTTGTCAACCTTCAAAATTGATTTCCCCACAATTCCAGTATTTGTATTCTTCTTGTTTAAATGAAGTCTTAATGGGATTTCGAATTTTATTTAATTTTTCCCATTCAATTCGAAATTGTTTTCCGCGAAAGTTTCATGCAAAACTTTAAAAATTTAAATTCAAATACATGTAAAGCTTACATGAGATAAAAGGATTTTCAGGAGTAAAGGATTTGACCCGTAGATTAAAAACATTCAAAGCTCGAATGAATAAATTACGCGTTTCTATTTGAGTTTCCATGACACAAAAGTAACTCCATCTTTGGAGTTTCACAATGTGGAGCTTATGTTTGCTTAAGTCAAATTTTTTTAAAATTATTCTTTTATGGACTTTCCTTTATGTGTATTTTCCCAGGGCTTGTTTTAGATCCAGTTCTGTTTTACAGCAAAGCAAACACTGGTGTCCCTACAAATGGAAATGTGGCAATAGCGTTGGATAACGTATTTTCTTTAGGGAAGAACTGATGCTTTCAAAGGTTTCCCTTTTAACTCGCCAATCGAATTTAGGTGAAGCATGAATATATAGCTCCTCTATTCCCAACGAAAGTTGTATCGCGATATAACATAAGTTTTTCTAATGATTTAACCATAAAATTATATTGTCTCTCAGGATTAGTTTGTCTTTAAAAAATTTCATTTTCCAATGTAATTGTAGAACTTTTATTCTCAAGTATTTTCCTTCGAGGTTTTTAAAAAACTTCAAGTGCAGTGTAAATAAAAAGTTTATTCGGAATTCAAGCTTACATGTCTCAATTAGTTAATCCGTTTTATTTTAACCAAAAACTTTTATGGGATCACGAACAACACGAAACTAGAAAAGTTCCTGCAACTATTTGCTTGACATGAAATTTTAAGAAGAAACTTTTCCGTCGTTGTGTCGTAACAACTTTTGCACTTACAACTTTAATCAGTGTTTAACCTGGCAGTCCCGAATCATTATGAGAGAACATCATCATCTTGAGGACAATGTTTTGGCGCACCGTGTTCTTGACACCTATCCGCACTGGACTTGTTCTGGGAATCGCACATTTTCGTCACGTTCCATGTATTCCCTATGAGAATATCACGAATTTCATCGCCATAGTCTAAGGATACGTCGCAAATTATCCGCACCAAAAGGAACGAATGAATACTTCTGAATATCCCTTAACTCGTGTACTTATATATTTCTGTATTTAGATATTCATGCTGGTGTTACATGACGTGCAAGCTTCGTTTTTATGATCAACATGACGAGAATATTTCATAAGCTACAAATCTTTAAGCTATGCCGCAATGAGGTATTATCCCAAGACATTTTGCGTGGGGATGAAGGAAACTGAAAGTCGCCAATCCTTATTCCATACGTGACACCGCCGCAATTTAATGCAAACCAACGTTTCACGGATAATGTGGATATCCTTGACGAACTAATGAGTCGAAAAAGGTCAAATGTAAAATTTTTACATCAGGATACGTGGGTGATTTTGCAAATGGTAAACATTCAGCTTCATGAAAGTCGCAGATTTCAGGTTCTTTCTTATGGAAACAAAGTTTTTGGCATCAAAATTTCAAATCCGCAAATGATTAACTGATCAACTGAGCAAATATTGAAAATCACATTAACTGAAAATCAAATTTTCTATCAACATTAGAAACGCAAATGTTAAACATCAAATGCGACAAGATTCTAAATGAAATGCAAATATATGATATGATACCGGATTGAATCCTGCCATATATTGTATTAATTTTTCAATTTATTTTCCAATTTAAAACGTGGACAAAACAGTTCCGGAGACGGCGGCCTAAAGGGTTCGGGAAATTGAATTGAGAAATAGTCATTTCGGAAATCAACAGTGAAATATGTTGGAATTAATTTTGAATCATTTTCAATTGATATGTTTTACGGTTATGTTAGGGCTTTGTTTGCTTTTTATTAAATTGGAAAACACGGAAATCTGTTTTGTTATGAAATAAATAAGGTAAACACATAAAACGCAAACACACACTCAGTAAAAGATTATTGAGTTCTTAAAGACGAATAATGTCCTTGTAACTAAGTTATTGTTAACTGAAGGAGAGTTGTAAAGCGATTCAGTTGCACATGGATAACGAATAAATGCAACGAATTAGATTCCAAATAGCGGTTATGGTTAAACAAAATAAAATTATAATCTCCAATCAATAATATCCCTTCCGCGATTATAATAAACGTTAACAGAATAGTGTGACAATCTCAGATTATAGAGAGAGCTCTATAATCTAAGGTGACAATGAAGTCTGTCGCAAATTTAAAATTCTGCTCAAAATGGATTCAAAATCCCGTTAACTTTCCCTCCCGCACTCACAAAGTGGAGAAGAGCGACCCACGATACGCTCTTGGACCGGTAAAACGAGGGATCTCATCGATTGGCAAAAAACGACGATCGAAACCTGAATGGTAATGTGAATACGAAGCGATTTTCGGACCAAGAGAAAACTGAGAATTCAAATTCATGGCGATGTGATAAGCGGTCATCCAGTACTTTAAACTTACTCTCTTGTTCATGTATGTTGAAGCTTGAAACATTTTCATTGGATTGGCATTTCGTGAAAGCTTTGAAATCCAAGAAAAAAAACAACCATTTTAAAAATCAATAAACAACCAGGAAACTTTTGAAAGAGCATAGATTCCGCGGATAAAATCCAATGAAGTTGGTAATAATTGAACTAAATGCAACCATGCAGTTATTCCACATCTGAGTGCGCTTTCAAATGCAGTTCAGTGGATTTTCAGAGTGATAATAAAAAACATTTCCCGATTTGATGGAAATGCATCAATCGATTGAATTTATTTAATTTTTTACTGCAGATGTCAGTTGTGAAGAGGATACAGTTTGTTTTGTATAAAACCTAAATCGAGTAAATGCCCGATGGTAAACTCAATAATTAGGCTACACAGACAGAACAATGTCAGACCCAACAGGAATGTTCCTGCATCAGGCACTTTGAACATTGTGAAATTTTTTGACTTTTGACACAAGTCAAATGTGCAGTGTCGAAAAGGAAAATTACATCTGAATGGGAATACCTCCATGAAATCTGACGAGAATAACATGATGACTTGTAAAGAAATGCCATTGATATCAAGGTGTCAAACAAAATTAGTAAATCTCCAAATGGATCGTGTCCCTTTTTGACGGGCTGAGGATATGTGAACCGACGATGTGGAAAAGACCCCATTCTTACCAATTTCACAATGTAATTTAAGGGTAACTATCCCCTTAAACCAACCATTATAGGCCCTTTACCGTACCTATACATAATTTATTCAAAACAAAAACCCTGTCCACGTTTTTTACTTAATATGTCCAAAGGAGTGTATCCTTTTTGGTTGTGGTTAATTAAACAATTCCATAAAAAGGAATTCCAATGTTTTTGAAGCTCATGAATTAATTCCAGGTGATTCCATACAAGGAGTTAGTCTGATATCCCCATCAGAAGTCATATAAATATTTCAAAACCACAACCAAAATTATACAACCCACACACTTTGTTTTTAATAGCTCCAAGGATATTCCCTTAAGGATATGCTTTTACCTGATTCTATTTTTGTTGAAAACATATCACTTGGACTTTCAAATATTCTCAGTCATTTAAGGATATTTTACTCGAGGGACATGTTACTTCAAGGACTATTTCGTATGTGATACACTCACATTTTGAGATTTGAGGATTTTTTTTTTAAATCTCAATAATCCTTTAGGTTTTGCCTAAAATCACAAACTGGTCCATTGTGTTATAGCTTGCAGAAGGAGTTGAAGACAATGTTAACCAGAAGAAATGTTCTTCTAGTGTCATGTTTACATTTCTATGAATTTTTATGTGATTTTTCCACGCACTGGAATCGCGGGTTCTTTGTTTCCTTCCTCCAAGATAAAAACCCTTCTTGGTAATATACACAAGAAACCCAGCAGGACACCATATCTCACAATATAGCTTTATTATTTATTACAAAAACCCTGCTGTAACCGTGTAGGAGTCAAACACGCAGCCCATGTATTTTGTGTATCATATCCATTCATCATAGATGATATAAGCAAAAATGCGATGTGATATATGCCTCTGCCATATAATAAACGTCCTGGTGTTCTTGCTTTCGTATAATTTTTATCACAGCGTCCTTGGTATCTTCTTATAAATTCCATAAATTTATTTTTAAAATAAACTCAATTTTATGGCGTCCAAGATTTTGAAGACGATCCACTCTGCTTCTATTGGAAAATAATATCTCAAAGGATGTCATTTTGAATTATGTTATTATAATCAAATTTTGAATGCGTTATAGGAGTCAAAATCACGTACCGCCTACTTTCAATGAATTCTGGAAAAATTCCGTCAAAGATCTGACAAATATAATATTTGACAAAATTTTTCGTCTTCTGCCTCTCTGTCATTCAAAATAGCTGAAAGACCTGAGTCCATTACTCGATGTCATCAATCACTCATTCAAGTCCTTGGGTTTTTGTTAAAAATGTTTTATCATTAATAAAACTTGACGCCATGAAAAAGCTGTTTGTTATAAGGCACTTAAATAGTCCTTAAAAATCATGCTATAAATGACGTTTTTTTAAACACACTTTTGGGATGAAAAAATTTAATTACTGGAATGGACTGTCTAAAAATTGAAACGTTTTGAGTGAAAGTCAATTAAAATTTTTTCGTCACATTCAACTTTTCGTTTTTATTATATACTCGACACTCCATGTGTACGAATCCAGAATTCAATTTGAACATTTTCATGAATTCAAAGAACCAAATTTCTCCTTTCTTCTTTCACTAAGAAAAATACATGATTTCACCACATATTTCAAATGATCTTGTCGCGGCCACCTGTTTGAATCGCTATGAAATAAATTTTGGAAAAGCTTTTTGCCGCTCCAGAGTGGAAAAAGAAATACATCCTATTGTACACACGCTGTGCACAGATTGCACGAGAGGCACATATGGCGGAGTGCATGGTTGCGAAACGAGCGGAACATGTAAGCCAAGCCCACTAACTAGTTAGTTTCCGTGTTCTCTTGTTTCAAACCAGTAACCAATTTACTAAAGTCATTCAGGGTGACTGAGCGCAGCACGTGCTTATATGTGTCACAGATACTACTGCAACTGTTTAACTTATAGTACTTCTGGCGAAAAGCTGTATTTGGATCTATTCACATGTTAATCTGATTTATTATATAAACTCATGGTTTATAACTGAATAATTATCTTCAAATCCTTGCCCATGACTAATTTGTAACATTTGTTGGACAAGAACTTTCCGAAATCATGTATGTCGCAAAGCATTAAATTCGCGAACATGAAATATATATAGTATATGTAATGTAAACCAAGGAATTGTTTGTCATAAAGAAATGAAAAAATATTTTTACTCTTGTAAAACTCTTCATGTTACATGGCATGAACATTTGTTAGCAAACTTCGAAACTTGTTACAATAGCTGTAAAGTTGTTTGTTCCTCAAGCTTCATAGAAATCATAGTACCTGCATTATTTATGACATATAAGGAAAATGGTTAACTAAAGCTGTTTGCTCATAACATGTTGTCAAAGTATACAGAGAGTATAGCTTGTTATTCATAGATTTTTCCAAACGACAATGTTCATGTTCGCAGAAGTTATATGACTTTGGTAAAAACTTAAAGCTAGTTAAATTTATATTATTAAATGTTTACTATGAGTTATAACGTAAGTATATAATTATGGAAGAGAATAATATTGCGAACGAGAGTCATATCAGGTCGTGTGGAAGTCATACCAAAGAATCAATTTGGGTAACAATATCCTTAAAACCCACATCCGCTCCATTATCACACTGGAAATCCTGAAAGCTTAATAACACTCCTTGTAAAAGTGTTTGCTCGTTATGATTCACTCTTGACTTTTGAATCGTGGCTCCTTCACCGGCACTTGTGTCTTCTTGACAGTGCCATCGATGTCTCTCGTGTTTGAGTTTGAGTATAAAGGAGTGCAAAATAAAGTGCAACATGCAAAGGAGCAACAGATTTTTTAAATAAAACCTAAATCAATAAAACTAAAACGTGTCCTTGTTGAAAGAAACACTAGAAAGCTTTCAAGACTGAATATCTCTTTTTGAAAAGTTTTAATTTTCATGCAATTTGCGTTTTTTCCAAGAAGGATTCTTTCAAGTTTAGTTGGAAAGTTTTTTACAATTTACACCGGAACTTTATCTTTGTGGATGGTTTGATAATCTCCTTGAATTCCTTGTCTTAGCGTCATGCAAATTTCCAAGGCAGCACTGGGAGGTCCTCGACACCAACGTTGAAAAATCCTTAATGTCTTGTACTTTCCACCTAAGATGAATCCTGTATGTGGTTTATACAGTCCTTAACATAGCCTTCAACCTGTTGTTTTGATGAATGAAACGAATCTAAAATTGGGACGTCTTCCTCGTGAGACTTAAAGGATCCCTCCTTGACACCGGAGCCGGATGCTCCTTTTCTTGATTTCTTTTCGTTTGAAACGACATTCACGAGTTGTCTCACGGAATAATCAAAATGAATGGAAATGCCTTATGTCACTACATTTACAGCCTACCGTCTACTTTACATTTTCAAAGGAATTTGTGTAGGTTGTCGAGAGTTTTATGATAACAATCATCGTTCATGCAATTTGAAACATTGTTTATGTCCTTTTCATAACAAGAAACGCGGAAATCTTTCAGTAAATCGCGGAATATTTTGTTTTGTTATGAAGATATATTGCCAATTGAATTTATTTTCATCTTCAAAAACAAGTTACAGATATCTCGTAAAATCTTATGGTATCAAAAAGAGATATAATAAAATCGTGATATTTGATTGACTTAAGGAACATTACATTTCACCATATTCATGAAAGAGTGAATTATTTGATAAAAATTTTAACAAATACTACCAAGTCACCGACTTTAATATGTTGTCATGAAGAGTTGATTCAAATAAGTTTCCAATGGCTGAACATTTTGATAAAAGTCCTTTCATCGCAAAAAAGAGGAATAAAAACTGTCAGGTCAACTTCGGGTCAAATAGACAAATGGGTCACACTCTTGTATAAATTTCTTGTTTTGTATTAAACACAAAAAATGAATGAAGAAAAACACCAAAACACATTTCGAGATATCCTTATAAATGATTTGGACAAGGGTCAACATATTATACATGATTTTGTCATGGTTAATGTTAAAAATCGTTCGTTTATATGCGGGTTTAGCTCAAATGAAATGAGGTAACGCAAACATTTAATAAATGTCAAGGATTTCAGGGACTGATTATATTAATTTCTTTTGTAAACAAGCTAACAAATGGACGTACTTTGATAGATAAGATTGTCCATCAACTCATCCTGGGAATCGGCTGGCCATATATTCGCAATAACATTTGATTCACAGATCTTTTAAAATAAATGTCTTCGAACTAACGCCAGTTTCCACATCCTCTGGATCTTGAAGAACGTTTGTCTGTTTTTGGGACACTAAGTATGAGATATAATGGAATGATGCAACTGTCAACGAGGAATTAAGCGCCCAGTGAATAGACTCGTCATCTTCTCTTTGTGCGGATCTTCGTATATATTTTCAGCCTCTTTCCCTCCCCACGTTTGCGCAGTGTCTTATAAAATTGACTTTTAGTCTTATAAAATGTTCCACTACAAAAATCTTGAATTTCCTTTTAATACAAAAACAAAACAGTCAGTATTATTCAAAATCTTTTGAAGGAATCGCCCCATTTTCTAAAAATAAAGCTTTCTCTCTATCATGGTCGAATGATGTACGATCACACAAACCTGATTCGCTGGTTTATGTTCTTGAACCAAGTAGGCGGTAATACCACAGAATGATATAAGTAAAAGTGACTGGCTTACGATAGATAAATTTTGTGTTATTTACAAAATAATTTCATTCCGAGAATCTCTCTCTCTCTCTCTACGAAGTAGAAAATTACACGAATTACACAACTGGCGCCATGGCATGTCCTTGAAGCCAGGATCCGAATTGACCAAAGAAGAAAATAAACGAAAATCAAAATTTTGTTATCCAATAAATATTTCGTTAGCTCATCATTTTTCTAGCTCAGAAAAAAAATTGTTTATTTGCGGCTCAACAAATAATTGAAACACTTTTTGTCATATCACATCATTTATATCCAACTTAGATAACTTCTCAGTATCTCTATTTGAGTCACTAAACATTAACTTTTTGCCATGCATCCATCTCAGATTATTGCCGTAATTTGACGTAGAGGAATCTTGTAAACAAGAGTTGTGAAGAGTAGAAAGTAAAGAAACACAAAATTGTATTATCACAGTGGACCATAAATCCCCAAATATATTGCTCTACATTAATTCAAAGAAGCTCATGTGGGACGGTGTGGAGGGTCGCAAGGATACGTCTTGTAGAAAAAGAGTGAAATGAAAGACCAGAGTTTGTCATATTTTCTTGGCTCAGATGATAGAAACACTTTTTATGGTTCTCCTACGTTTTTGTCAATAGGTTGAGGCTTTATTACTTGGAACCTCAGAAAACGTTTCTATTGAATAAATGAAAACCCAAGTACCTTCTTTATGGGGCTTCCGATGTTGGCTACATGAAAAATTTCATTCAGTCAAATGGACTCAAGTCAGGGTAAGGCTGAACACAGGAGTCACGTTGGCGCCATATAACTCCGAGCTTGGAACTATTTTCTTTAATATCCTTTAGAAGATTTTTCTATGATCCTTCAAATTTCATGAGTGTGTGTGCGTTGTAATCTCTTTTACCATCACTACCCTCACTCATATCTTCTGTAAGGCTTGTGGCTGACTCCCGCTCCAGTGAATATCAAGAAATTTTCCTTGCTTTCTTCAATGAAGGGAAACTCTGTCAGATTTATGACACTACAGGCGGCTTTGTGACTACGATTCTATTTCTTCTAGATCCTGAAAATGTGATTCTCCTTGAAATTCATGAAATTGTGAAAATCATCATAATGCTATTCTTCTTGGAATACGACAAATTGATACACCAAACTTTGTATAACACCTTCGTCGTCGTACTGTGAATCCTTTGATTTGTGATTTACGGTTCTAGATGACTCCTCCATTTGGCATGACAAATGTCACAAAAATTTGATGATTCAAAATGAGGCAGGATATTGTTCAGTGAATAATTGTCCCTTTTAACTTTGTAGGAAACAACAAATGACAAATTTCTTGTTTCTAAAGTGTTTATTCTTCCAAACGAGAAGTTATATTTAACAGAAAGTAAATAATCCGTTCTTGGAGCCATCACAATTGGCTACTTGTGATTACAATGCGATTGTGAGGAAAGGCGAAGGACATTTTTAAATTGATTTCTCAGAAATGTGAATCACGTTATTTAATAAACGGGAAACTTTCAAGATTTTTCAGATAGGAATATTCAAATAAAAGGAAGAAAATAAGGACATTTCTAGGGATGTATCGATTGATCTGGAATGCAGCCAAAGCTAATCTTCCTCGTGAAGTGGCCAAGTGATGAAATGTGAAAAGTTTGTTCGACATTTGTCGTGTTATTTATTCACGTTTTCAATATGTAGTAAAATGAAGAGTCTGCCTTGTGAAAGACGTTTTCTCTGAGAAATTTCGTATATCCTTATTCGAGGATATCCGCTTCAAACCATTTTGAAACACCACGAATAGAAAATGCTCAGCGTTTCCGATGTTCAAGTGTTATAACTTTGGAATAATCAAGTAAATGAAGCTGTTCTCTACATGATGTTATATAATAAACTGTAAAAACATGATAATTTCGTCAAAAACCTTTTCATGGATTTAAACCCCAAACCCATCGCCGTGAAATTACATTTCCGTGTTGTGCATATGAAAAATGGAAGTAAGGGAGTAAATCACGTAAATTGCTTATATAAGTACGCTTCATTTAGAATAACTGGAACCAATTTGTGCTTCTCATCTCGAATGTACAATTTCTCGAAATAGGCTACTCATAATTTTTGATGTGTTCCTTCGGGATCATTCCAGAATCCTGATTTTGTGAATTCTTACAGTGGAGGATCACAACTAGGTAACCACAAATCCAAATTTATGCTCCACAAATTCACGGAAAGTTCCTTAAAAAGGGTGTGGTGAAAGAAAATTGAATTTGGTTTTTACGACTGCTACAGTTTTGTCTTAATTAAGACTAGGAATGCCCGTGGTAGTCGGAAATCGACAGCATACTTTGGAAATTAAAAGACTCAAGTTTACTGGAAAATAGAAATTTAGTTATTTTTATTTATTTCTTTTTTCACAACTATGATACGCAGAAGAAAGATACACATTTTCTACTATTTGGGAAGGTCTATTCTTTCGAATGAGGTATCTAACATCATCATTGGAAAAAAAAATTTTTTTGCCCTAATAAAATCATAGACTAACCATGGGCGAAATTTTTATGAAAAATTTTTTTTCTTCGTATCTTAATATTTTGTATCTCAAATAAAAGTCTGAAGCTTAACGAATCTAAAACAGTTGATTTCTGGAAACATAATCAAAGGGAATCAAGGAATTCCGAAATAATTTCTGACCTTTAACCAGTGTTCAATTATGTTTCAAGGACGCTTGCACGACATTATTCATTTTTATGGAAATTTGTCAAACAAAATTCCCTTCCAGCATTGTTCCTCGTTGAGTGAAATTTATTTGTCTTTCTCGGTTCAACAAAGAAATAACATCCCAATTGGTTGAACAAATCTGTAATAAATTTGTAATTCTGTCCCCTCGAGTGGGTCCTTAATCTTGACATGACAAGAAAATCTCGAGTATTTTAAATTCAGACAATTATTGTCTGCATTGCCTTTGCCAAAACGAAGCCACATGTAAAGGATAAATTTTTGTAACATGTTTAACCACCATCCCACACCATCAACACATAAGCATACCTTCTATTCGTAAGACGAAGTACAAATCCTAAAAAAAAATATTAAGAAAATTTCATTCCTTATCCCCGTAAAATGGTAATCCTTGGAAAGTATGCTAATAGCACATCGTCTTTGCCACATACGCCATAAGGACAATGCGTTCAAGGACTCCCTTAATTATGTATGGTATATGAAATCCCGAATGGGAAATTTTGCTTTTAACCGAATTAAATTACCAGTAAGCCACGGAAAATTCTTCTGCGCCATTTTGTTTGAGAGGATCCTTTTCATGACACTTCATTCGACATGGCGCTCGTTCAACTTGATAAAATGAGAAGTGATTATGATGGTGTCGCGTTTATTCAAATCCTAAGACGGCCCCATTAGTGTTGAATGTATGTGGTGGTGTGAGACGCTACATCTGGCACGTGTTACCTCAATCTAGCGTCGCAGGAACTTACAAGCGACATTTCTCTATGTCAAACAAAAACGCTTTCTTACAAAATAACTTTCTTTATGGAATCAATTGGAAATTTACTTTACACGTGGAAATAATTACAGCATTTGATGAGCCCATTTATTTCCTGTTCCAGAAAAGCTACAAAATGTGAAAGCTCAGGAAAATATGCAAATCAGTTGTCCATTGTTGTTTGGTTTATCCAATTTCAGAAGTTTCAATTTTTGTTTTTATTACAAGTCCTTATTAAATCCTTGAAAATTTTATTCCAACAGGATAATACAGCTTCGGACACTCAAATCTTCATTATCCTTGTTTGTAAAGAAGACGTTTCTGGAAAATATGGAATTAAACACCGAAAAATAATTTCTATTCATAGTCAATGGGCGATTTGCCTTTTCCACAAACTTAAGGATTCGTGTATCCTTGATTCAAATCCTGGACATGTAGCATAGACCTCCTAGAATTTTATGCCACAGTTTATGTCCTCGTGGAATTGTTGAAAAGTTTTCAGGAAAAATTATGTCAATTTTATAAGGAATCTCAATAAAATTTCCATGAAAATTTCGCTTATCAGGATTTGACTTAAATTTTTTGTGTCATTAAACAAAGCACTTGAAATGAAGCAATGAATCAAGAAATCGTATATATTATTTCGGAACCCCATTTCATGAAAATTTCCGGAACCACTGAGTGCCACCTTCAAGGGATCCATCAAGAACCCCATCATTCACTTTCTCATACTACATTTGTGTTTGTTTGTTGTTGTGACACAAGTTTCGCGGGATCTGTCGAACGCATGTAATGCTCCAGTAAACACATCTTTGGGGACATGTTACCATACATGAAAAATCCCCCACGTGAATAAAGCTTGTTTCATACACTCGTTGAAATATGAAAACAAACGAAACTCCATGTCACAATGTCCCCATTGAATTGAAGAGGGTTCGCTGTTGAATCTGTGCCGTGGTGTAAGATGTGTTGGTGATTCAAGGATTATCCGGCACAAATTAGCACATACCTAAGTCATGCAATGTTTGACATCATGTTACCGCTTTGCTCCGTTACCTCTGTCCCACAACATCACTTTCAATCTATAGTGAAGGTGACTTCTAATATTTTCGAAGCGTGGGAAAACTGTTTAAGGCAAACATGTCGTGTCGCAACAGTTGTCTGTTTCTCAGAATGCAAGAATATATTAAAGTTGTATTAACTAAAGTGTGTAGCAAGGACACACAATTTGATGACTACCAACATTTCAGTTCATGCACAAATGAAACTGGATACATTTTTTTGTCCGTGTTTTATAAAAATAATTTTGGAATGTCCTTTTAGATGGCTTAATTCTTTTATTCCGTAAAACAAAAACTAGTTCCGGTAATGTTCCACTAACGGAAACAGAAAACTTCCGGCTTAAGATGGTGTTTACCACTGTTATAATTTGAAAACCACAACATTTTCTGAAAAGGATTTATAATTGCTTTAACACAAGAAAACACAAAAACTACATCCTAGTCCAATGAATTTTTAATAGGGTTCCCTGAGGACTTTCTTCCGAGTTGCAGACATTTCTGACCTAGAAGTCAAAATTGAAATTCAATTCAAATCGTCCACGAAGGATCACAAAAGTCGCATACTTTTCTCTAACATGCGCTATATAAATGCACTTCCAAAGTCACCTGACACTTTCACAAGACAAAAGATTAATGCAATATAGAGAAGTAGAAAATCATAGAAAAGTGTTTGTCTTCCACTCTATTTGTTAAAGAATTCAATTAAAGGAAAAGTTTATTTGGCAAAACTTCACGGGATGATGAGTATAATAGGAATAATGCTTTTTAATTCGTAAGTATTCTCAAGGCTCTACAGTTCCACAATTTTCAGGTTAAATGGAGATATCAAGTCTAGTCTGGAAGGTTTGGGGTGGTGGTTAATAATTCCTGAAATCCAATCGAAATTCCCTGGATTGATTCCATAAGTTCTAATGCGAAGGAAGTCAAAATAACAAGGAAAGTTGTGTCTCAAGAGGCTCAACAAATCTTTCTCCGAAGCGATAAAGAACTTCAAACAAGTCCCACTTGATGTCGCCCTAAGAGAATTTATTTGCCAGTCGACTGTCTTTCAGGGAACAACCGGGAACGTCCGCTTTATCCTGTATTCTAATAAATTATGTAAAGTGGAATTATTTTTGGCATAAAGTACGAAAAAGAAAAATTTATTTTAAAGGACATTATGGCAAAAGTTTTGCTTGTACGTCATTCTAAGTAACTCGAAGAAACTTCACTTTTCTTGCACTCATGAGAGTCAATTTTTGGGGGAATGTGATTTAGAAGTTTTGCCATTCGAAGTGATATCTGCTCCACAAACGGTTGGCGCTTATCTCCAAAATTAGTTTCCAGGAAAATGTTTCATGACACTTTCCTGGGGACAGAGGCTCCGCCAGTCTGTGACTCAACAAACATTTTTTCGATGATTCGTAGAATTCATCTGGAGCTCCGTCCAGACTTGGTACGACTATCTTATTTCAAAAGTTTATTGCAACAATTGAGACATCAGCAACTTTATTTCCCCGAGATATTGTGCACAAGGCTTTAATTTCGAACAACTTCAATCAACCAACGCCAGGAGAATTTTTTTTTCTTGGACAAAATCCAAAAAACTTTCTGTAGAGCTATGAAAAATATTTTCCTTACCTTTGCTGCAACACTATCTGGACAAAAGATTGCCTGATAAATTGTTGTTATTGTCGTTGTCGGATTGAGAAATGGCCCGGAAAAGTTTGTATATAAATTTTCCACCTTCCGAAAGGGTATTTTCCTTTGCTGGATACTGGTATCTTGATATAGAACACCTTTCTCCTCATTGAGAGAAGGCACTTGGCTATGTCCTTCTAGGAGCCATGTTCTGCAGAGGACAATCAACGCCCACGTCCTGACTGAATGATTTTCGTTTTGGAAGTTTTGAATACATTTCCGTAGAAAACCTTTCCGGCTATGAACAAATTATGTTTTATTTCCAGGTCGTCTTTTAAGGTTCAGGTGATTTTAGGAAAAAACTCTACAACTAGAAAATCGAGGTGTTTTCATATCTAGGTTACGGTTCAGAGCACTTCCGAAACCTGAGTTTTGGGTTCACTCATAAAAATGGAATCTGAGTGGTTAAATTCCTGAGATAATCAAATTTTTATTGAACCATAAAAATTTGTTGAATGGAAATTGAAAGTAATCGATCGATTGCAAAACATCAGAAAATCAACAAGAGTTAACAGAACCTTTCGAAAAAGGTTTTAAAGTTTTAGTGAATGTGTTTTTTAAAACTTTTCGTTAACATGATGTATTAAAGGGACGGCAACATTTGGTGACGGATTAATGGTTCAACTTTGGAGGAGCGCCTGTTGACCACTTGTTCAAGAAAAATTGATTGTTTCCACCTAAATTTGTTATCACTCTCAATGACAGGCCAAACTGTCTTTCATAAAGTTATCAACAATTTCAGGAACTCACTTTATTGACCCCATTTCATGCCTAATTCGGATTAAAATTTGCCCCAGTAACACGATTATTTTGCATGGTTCTATAATTAGTGTTGCCTCATTCCAGAATGTGTTGCGATGGATTCAATCTGGCAATCAAAGGCGAGCCTTGAGCTATATCTACTCACGTATCGATTTTCTTCGGCGTCGTAGAACCTTTTTGGCGTGGTACTTCATAATTCATGCGGCTAATGTCTAAACCTCTAAGGGATGGTTTGGGAAGGTATTTTTACTTTGTTGCTTCTACATTTTGCGAACACGCAACTATGATCTGACTCAAGATACACGAATAGTTCTTGAACTTATTCAACTTGAAATTCTCACTCCATTTTGGTGTTTTCTATTCTGGAATGTCAATGTTAAGAAGACGCCACCGTCTATGACGCTGTGCCATGGTCTTATTCCGTTCAAAATAGGGAAAAATCAATCAATTTGCTCTGGGCATGAGACCTTCCAGTGCGTGGGTGGTAGTTAAAACTTCAAATTAAGTTCACCCAACTTCGAAGTTCATTGCAACCCCATTGTTCTACGAGGGTGCTTCCGATAATATCGATTTTGTGCCTCTTAAATTGACTCGAATAGAAGTTGACAAGGTTTAAACTAATTTTTGCAGTTTTGCGTCATCGAACAGGTTCAAACACCATCCTGTCAACGGAAGAGAGAATTTTCTCTAATTCCAAACCGGTTCTTCCGAGTACAAACATTGTTGTTGCTTTTTGTGTTGATTTTTTTGAGAATTTTTAGGGGAAAATTTTCATTATTCCTTTCTATGAGTTGATAAAGAAATTTAAAAAATATTTTATTGCAAAACGGATTTACATGAATTTCAATTTAATTTCACATTATATAAGTTAACTGTTGGCAGCCGATAAAAAGTGTATATTTTTGGAAAATTTACATTCGTCTCCTTTGTGAAATTCACCGGAATAAAAATTCGCAAATTTTATTAAGAAAGTATAAAAAAATTATTACCAATAAAATTTCAATTGCAAGCCATAAAGAAATGTGTTGTTGCGCCACATAAAGTACTTCGTCCTTGGTCTGGAGGGAATGCCGTAGATCGCGTTGTATTCTTCGATTTTCTACACATCATATGCTGAAATTTTGACAGCAAAAGTTATTTTTCAATTCCGGATAATACCCTTAACGCCTGATTTGTTTCCACCCGCACATCGAAAGGGGAGTTTCATATCGATTTCAGGAAGAATTTAATTTTGCTAATGGAGAAAATAACGAAAATATTGCCAAATGCTTTTGAGCCTATAAGGTACAATTTGACCCCAATAAAGCTGAGGGCTTTAAGGACTTTAAGGGCTCATGTTTCATTGAGTCAATGAGTCATGGAAGTAAAGGAGACTTCTTTACATGTCTTTTCATGATATACATGAATGATTTCTGTAGTTTTCTACTAATGGATTCAGGATAATAGCCAAATGTCTCAAATCCAAACATAAAACGTCCTGGATATGTGCAGCAATTCGGTGAATTATATAAGAAAACGTAAATATCAGCAAGAAATGCGTGTCAAACTGCTTAGTTGACAAAATCTCATCACAGGAGGATAATGGTGCACAAACATGAGACACGTGGTACAATTGGGAACCTAAAGCTATAAAGCAAACAATAAACTTTACGTTATTGACCAATGTGATCCGGACCAGCTGGGGCTGGGCTCAATATTAACGATATGGCAAGTGTCGGACATCAACAACACCGACAGAAATCCAATTACGAGGGCGTTTTTGATGGGGTAACTTCTTGTAAGGGATTGTTATGTGTCAGTAATAACTGGAATTGTTATATAAGGCAAAGGAATTTTCTGTCAAGTGTGAATTGATCGGTTGTGTTACATAATGTCAATTCTGAGTGTTTTTGAGTGGAAAAATTTCCATTTGTATTTACCTGTTCAAGTCCAACAGTTTCTAAGAGAGATCATTTTTACTTCGTTTCGTACAAAAGACTCCAGCACGAACTAGCAATTCAAAGGTCAACCAGTTGTGTTCAGAGGTCAAGAAAGTAAATATAATGACGACACATCATCTAAAAGTTTGTTCAGACATCAATCATTGAATCAATATCGTCTGGAAACGGAAGGAAACCGATATCTTGACCTCGACAGTATCGATTCGTTTTGACTCGTGTAGAATGGAATAACTCCATGTTAAGACAATTTTATTGTATGAAAAATAATTGAGTATTTGTTCTGAAAACATTGACGACATTCAGTCAATGTCCCGTCGGATATGTCGCTCGATATCTACAAGGAGACAATGTGACATTCAATATGATTCAGGGAGAAAATGTTCACTTAGGGTGGCTAATAAAATGTGAATCTCTTGAGCCGTCTCATTAGTGAACACTTTATCCTGGATCAAGTGCGAGTAATCCAAGGTTAATAACCTTTACTGGACAAGGATTAAGTGGCATTGTGTGATTAGTTGTGTCTCAGTTTTATGTTGCGTGTCAACGGAAATTGCAGGACTCGAAGGATAAACAACTTAATGTTAAATAGCTCCGAACAAATTCCTCTTCAGACCTTTTCATGTCTTTGAGAATATCTTAATTCCACATTTACTGACGTGTTCATGATCCAGAAGGATTTTTCCAGGAATTGTTATTCGAAACATTTTCTTATTATTTTTTGCAAATCATAGCTTCTTCCACAAAATTTATAAAAATAAATTAAAATTTTTATTTCATAAACAAACTTCAAGGACGTGAAACTCTTGCAAGGAATATCAAAATTTTGCACGCAATTTTCGAGGTTATATCACTAAGGGTAAGCATGAAAAACTGCCACCCCCTTTTCCACACACATTTTCAGAAAGGTTCGACAGGTCTACATGCAATCCATCAAATATTTATGACCGCATAACGAAAAGATATGAACAAAATTATTTTTATGCTGGTCATCATCAACATAAAAGCTATCTCATGGTATTATCCCGAAAAAGTGTATTGTGTGTATCATCATAATATCCTGCATGTCTTATTGTAATTATATCACCTCAGTGATATGTTGTTGTACATTTATTCCAATCACTTTTCCGACGTCATTAGACAATATTGACAGAACACACAGAAGGCTCATTGGTTATATTTTTGTGATATTAGAAGGAATTCATTCAATTTCGAGCATAATTTATGGCACGTTCCTATACCTCGTTTTATATGACCAACCGAACATAAATTTATAACACATAATTTTAGGATAATCAATATTTCCGGTTGATTTATTCGAGAATACATTACACAACGTTCCAACACAGAAATATGTAATTTAATGTTCATATAAAAACGGATATGAGAACATTTCGAATGATATTTCTTACAAAGAAGCCGATTTTCAATGTGTTATCGGATGTTTCGTATGCCGACAAGTTGATAACATGATATGGAATTTTAAAAGGGCCGTCACAAAAATTCTATGACTCTTACGTGACACACCATAAGGAATTTCTTTAGCACGTTATAAAGGTAGGTATTATCAAATTTCGAAATCATATTATATTACAATAATCTTGTTGTTCCTTTTATCTTGTTATTGTAACATCATTCAACACAATATCATCGTACATGTCTGTGAAAGGGACTTTTGCAATAAGTTATCCTGTCATTGGATACACTATCCCAACACTATCCCTTACTGGATCATTTTCCCCCCAAGTTAAGCGCGTGGAGAACTAGTAAAATTGTTTAATATGTTTTATTGAACCAGACAGGGAATATATTATTCAAGTAATTCATCAACATAAGTTATCATTTCAACCAGAAGCAGTTTTACGACGGTATAGTATCTCATAAGTCGATGACTGCTAGTGACAATAACTGCTACAACGGATTCAATTGGGTTTATGGTATTGAGTAAGATATATTTTAACTAAATTCAAAGTTTAAGCACCGATTTCTGGAGATAAAATTTAATTTCAATTGATGGGGAATAAACTTTTGTAACAATATTATAAAATTCAAATGATTGGATAAGATAAAACTCAAATTAATTTTCAACATCCCTTATTATCCAATAAAACCAAACCGAAGATTTGGTCCGTTTCGATGGGAAATAATGGTACTTTATAACGTCTTAAAGTATGTGATAAGATATAACCCACATGAAAACACTATTATTTTATTTGATAGCACGTCATTTATTTACTTAAACCCTTTTTAAAAAAGGCAATTTTCCAATAAAATTTTGTTTGTGTCTTAGACTTTTTACGAGTGGTAATCTTGAAGTGATTTTTAATATATTCATCCCTTAAAAGCCGCAACACCCTGTGTGATTTATAACACACAATCAAGGGTTAAATAAGGTTTCAATTTAACACTTTAATCACATTTAAATAAAGCAAATTTACTTTTTGCCGTCAGTATAACCGCAATATGTCAAAATAAATAATTAAATATATCCACATGATGATATCACAAACAGAAAGTGTATCACCATCAAGTTAATCTCACGCAAATGTGATTTTTTGGAGATTTTCCTGGATAAACGATTAATTTTTCATGTGTTTTTTAGTATTTTATTCATTTGAAACTTTTCAAGGATATCACATGCTAAGTGCTTTCAATGTCACCAACATGACCTGACTGTTATGTCGACTCATTTCCGTTATGGAATTTTTAAAACCTTTTTTATATAACGTAAACAGCAAGGTTTGAAATCAACATCCACTAGGAAAAAGAAGGAATCAAGGTTTAATGTTCAATTTACGTTCGGTTAATCCTAAATACGAGAATTCCAGGAAAGAACATGACGCGCGTGTCGCAACAAATCACTTGTCCTTAAACGAAACAAGACACCATCCGCACGCATTAAACGCACATTAAAAGGACATTTTTCACAAGGATGTGGTAGAAGTCTCTTATTATGAAAAATCACCAACAAGGATATCCCAAGGATGTTTGCAAGGAAACAGGTATGTAAATAATTTGGAACAAAATCACATGCTAAATTATTCCGAAATATGGCGGTTTGAGCGTTTTATGTACTACACCTACACCCGACAACATAAACTCCTGGCGATGATTTATGGACCCATTTCCAGAGGCCTTGTTTAATTTCACGTCCATCACATTTAGGTTTCATGTGGTGAAGTTGACGTATCCTTAAATGATTCGATTTCATTGCAAATTTGATTTAATCAAAATGCAAATTTCATTTGAAGAAATGCAAAGTATTTGATTCGATAAAAGTAATTTTGAAGGTATTTTTGCAAAATTTTCATTGCTCAGAAATTTTAAGGACCTTCATCAAGGTGTTGCATCACATTTTTGACTTTGATGTCCTTCTACCTTTCTTGGAAGGCTTCTTGAAATTCATGACTGGAACTGTTTATTTGAATTTGGTACTTGAACTAAATTTAAATTTTTCTTCACACTAAAACCCAAATAAGAAACGTTCCAAGATGGTCGACGAAACAAACACGTGTGGGCACGAAAAGAGTCCTGCATAAATATTCTGTAAAGTTATTTATATCAAATCTAGAAATAAACGTGTTTCCATTTTTAATTTAATTTATTTGATATTTTTATTTTCGGAAATTCAAGTGTGTATTATATAGTTTTCGTGATGCACAAATATGTTAAGGATATTTAAAATTTAACTTACAGTATGTGTCAGTTGTCAGTCTGTCGATGGTGTCCTGCTTCAGTTTGGAGTTCTTTTTACCCATGTTTATGAAGTCTCACTCAGTCTGGGGAAAATGGGACGCAAAAACACTTGACTTAAAATAAGCACTTTATATGGAACCTTTAGGATTCAGCACTTTATCTCGAATAAGAAAATTGTTTATTCTATTCAATTGAAAAAATTTAAAAGTTTCAGCTTCAATTTTTGACGATAGTTGCAGCGAGTCCTTAAACTTGATTAAATTCTTCGAAAGTGACAGAAGAGTTTTGTGTTAAAAAGTTAAAAATTTCAATTCACACTTCACGTAGATTGCTTGACTTTTGTGAATCCTTGTTGACACTTGCATGCAGCATTATCCTGAAACCTTATCACAAGAATCGGCAGGAGCTGAAAAGAAAAATAATTAAAATGTTAAAAATAGGACGAAACGTATCGTTAAGTGTGTGATTATATCCCCTTTCCAGGATAATAAGTCCTTCGCACAAGGTTTGTCAGTATCTTTCATAGAAAACCAAATTTAAAGGATATCTTTGTGACAAACCGCAAAGGAATCATGTCAACTGCTCTGGATTAAACGAGCACATTCACGTTTATAAAGGAAAGTATGTATAAAGGATTCTAACAGACTTGCTCGAAGGAGAGACTGTGAAAAAGGATAAATGCAACTTTTCTACCAGAAAGTTATTCAAAAACTTGTCAACTGAGATCGTATGTAATCTGGGAAAATATCACATGCCCCATACGACATATCCTTCTTCATTCTGTTTCTTCTTCTTTTTCTCAACCAACAGAATAAAGGACAATTTGTGCAAAATGGGGGATTGCATGATGTAGAATGACCAAATGCAAATCGCAGTTCAAGTTAGTGTCATGCACATCTTTTGTTTGACCAAGGGATTTATTTGATGGAACTTTTCAGTAGACATTTGATGGCATGATAAAAAGGCTACTTCCTTCAATATCGTTACTTTGTTTAGCCAATTGTCTGAATCGTTTCGTTAGCCTCTCGAGATTTCAGAATCCTAGTCGTTTGAGGTTCTACTAATTTGTAGAAGACTAGGAATTCATTGTTTCTTTCTATTAACATTACCGTCAGCATTATCACTTAGATAGCACTTAAGAAAATTCGCACGAATACATATTTAAAGTGCATCCAATCAAAATAAGTTGAGTAACTCTGCATCAATTTTATCGCATTTTAAATTGAACAAAACTCATGTTGAATCCTTAAAACAGGATGTGCCTCTCACGTTGAATGCAATTTGCACGTGAAATTGTGCAAAACCACACGTACATCGGAATTGCATCGACAGCAAGGAAGAAGAGGGGCTATAACCTTTTTATTGACTGTAAAGGATTCTTCTGTTTTATGTGAACTCAAAATGCAATGACACGGAACCTTTCAGAACCTTTTCCACGTTAGAGTTGTATAATATAATATGTGATGCCTTTTCAAGCGTTTTCTTTATTCTTTAATGACTTTCAATTTACATAACTCATGGATTTGACGTATGTGTACTTTAAAAGCTTTTTTAATATTCTATAAAATAACATTTAAGGATTTTCACACATTCATGACAACAAATCAAGAAAATATGTTCCTTCAAATGCCACAGCAGTGTCAAATTCGTAAAAAAATTTCAACACAAATTCCAGAAACATTTTATTCCACGAAAACATTGTTTTCAAATTCCTGTTTTACATTGTTATATCACCAAAGACTAAAGCTGTTCTTTGAAAAGAACGAAATTGAATCAAAGATTCTTGACATCAGTGTCATGTTAATGTCAAAACTTTGCTTCAATTCAAATAAACTTGAAAATCCTTTTAGTCCTTCCGCTTCCCTTTCACGATTGAAACACGGTTTTATATTGAAAAGATAAACTGAAATTACTTACAAATTACAATTACAAGGGTCTGGTGTAATTGATTTCGATAATTTTAATTAAATCAAAAATTTTCATGACTCAAAACATCCTGGCACCCAGATGGCCCTAAGAACATTTCCAACAGAATGAGAAATTCCTTAGTTTCAAGAATATCCTTAAAATTCCCGAGAAAATAGCCAAACTCAAGTCTCCTTCATTCTTCCCTTGAACTTCTAGAAGTGTTTTCTCATTTCTCTGGATACAATGAATAATTGAATTTGTCGACTTGGATGTTTTATTTTTCATTTTTAAAGGACGAATTTCACACAAATGCCTTGTCAAATGAAAATATTTTCTTAATACCTGCATCGCAACGTAAACAAATTGTTTGTTTTAATTTAAGGACTGTTTTCGAGGGACATTTTTCTGTTTGAAATATTTAAAAATTTAATATGAAGAGGGCGTCGTTTGGCGGATTTGAATGCAGAATTCTTCGTTTGCAAAAAGATTTTCCAAAACCGCTCCAAGCCGTTGGCCCTGGATTCGCTCGTTAAACAAATTCGTTGTAAATCGAAATTCGGCCTTGTTAAGCTGGTCATCGAAAAAGTTCAGCAAACAAACAATTAAGTGATTGAGAATCTAGAAACTGTTAAAAATTCCAATAATTGCTTTAGGGATAACGCAGACACTCGAATATGTGCACAAATTAAAATCGGGTTCGAAAAAGTTTTAATTGACGCCCGGACTTTCATGTCCTGAGTCCTGGAGAATTCGGTTTGGGGCAGAACTAGATATGAGGATTTCTGGTGATACTATTTTATGATTTAAGCTGTTAAATTGATTCGATAAAGGACCAACCCTTGATTCGAGTAAGTCTAAAGGGTTAGCTAAGTGAACACCATTTGATGTCGACATGTAGTTACGACAATATAACTGACACATCGTTATAGAAATGATAATAAATTTGTGTTTTAAGACAAAGTGATTAAAAACGTTGTGTGTAATAAAATTTCATAGCACAATAAAAGTTTTGTAAGTTATAAAATTCATTCTCATTACGTTGTAATTAATAAAAGTTTACCAACAATTTTATTACTTTTAATATCTTCTGCAATGTTATCAAAATCATCAGAAAACCCAAAAATTTATATAACGGAAGTGCTAATTTCATTATGCTGAATAAGCTAATTACTTTATCTCATTTCATCCTAATTGATATGCAGAAGGAACAAGGATTTCATCCCGCAAAAACAATAATAACGACTTCCTCGAAATACCTTCAGAACTTTAGCTAATAGCAGTTCATTGCTGTCATAATCCACTTACATATTAAGTTGAATTTATGTTATTCCACCTTGTAACTGAGTTTTATCCGTCTCCAGTAACCATGCTTCGACTTCATTAATTAAACGAAATCACAATATAACGAGACTTGATCGAAACAAAACTTCTCCAGGTGAATCATGTCCTTTGCCGGACTAACTTGCTCTCTCGGTTTGTATCCACTTCCTCGAAGGTATGTGCTAATGAACAGCCCGGCTCAAAGATATTTTCAAATATCCTTCGGTAATTTACGAAACACAATTTAACAAGAAGACAAAAGCCATGTATGGTTGTCTTTTGGTAGTTTGGTCCTTTGGCCTTTCGTCCTTTTTCCAACTCAAGGATGTGTAGAAGAATGTGTTGAAAAGAGATTTTCTTAATTGATTGGTTGAGTAATTAATTGATGGCAGACATTGTGAATCCAACAAAAGCCTCCACAATTCGTGTTGACTTTTCACTTCTGGACGTGGAGTCACGTTGGGACCACGTTACGTCTTCTACCAAACTCTTGTATTGCGCACGGTAACAAAATTCGTGTCATCTTCTTTGAAAGCATTATCAGTTGCTGACGCTTCCAGCAAGTGGTTCCAGAATAAAAAGGATAAAATTTTTAATTTACGGACACTCATAAAAAGTCCTTGAGTCATTAACCGAAACATTTGTCATCAGAAGACAACGACAACTAAGCAAATGTTTTGCTTATTCTATAACGAACAGCTCCCAGTTGTGGGCCTACACTTTAGGGCACGGGCTCACTTTGCAATTAAATTTGTTGTTTAATGAAATTAGTTAGTCAGTTGTGATTGATTAAACACGAAATGTTTGTTTAATTTGCTGTACAAAATGAATTGAATGGAAGAGTTGCCTTTCATGACATCCATTTTAGTGATATATTAATCAGTTGGGAATTGGGGGTAAAGTGGTGTAGCTGATTAGTTGAAGAGTTGGAATTAGTTTTTCATATTTTAACCACAAATTGCGATTTTCGTAATCAAAAATTGAAACGTAACGAAATATGAATGAATTCGCTCTTGTTGCATTAAATTTTCATCCTTAAGAGGGTATCAAATCACACAAAAGGTTATCGTATAATTATTCAACTTGGATTTACAGTATTAATGAGAGGTCTTTGGGTAAGTTTTCTTAAGAAGGAAATTAAAGAATTTCTTAAGAATGATGGATTCTTGTTAAAGTTTAACGGGATAACGCTAATCCCAAAGTAAAAAGGTTGGATTTTTTCAAAGGATAAGGCTAAGAAGTCTTAGAATTTGATTAATTTAATTTTTGTACGTTTTCAAAATGCTTTCGTAAACTTTTTGGACTTTCTAACTTCGACAGAAATTAAACTTTTTAACATCCATAAGTGGTACATACATCAGCGTGGGTTCTCATAATTCTGAACATCAGCTAATCGGATGTACATCATCATACTGACCTTAAGAATGGATTTTTGAGAATCTTCTTTGCGAATCCTAGTATCACGAACAGGACAACTACATTACACATACCTGAATATAATCTTTGAATAATTAAACCAAAAATAGTTCCGTTATATAATAATGGTCTTTGAGGATTTCTTAGTAATAGTTAATAACATTTCCAAAATTAATTAACATCAACTTTTGAAAATACTTCCAGGAATTTTCACTTGAAACGTGTTACATCACACTTTGATGAGTTGATGTAGCAGGAAAAGTGCCAAAAACCTAAAGCCGGTATCCAATCATGCTGTCCGTTATCACACAAAAGCATGTAATGAAAACTCGAAATCCAATAAAGTGAAAAAGGTCTTTATACTCTCAATAACGTTGATGGCAACATATAAAAAATTTCCACGTGCTATAAACCAGAAGTCACACATACTCCAAAGATTATAATACCATGTGAGTATTCCACCCACAATTTCTGAAGCAAATAATGTGGTTGTGACATAAAAGTTTTAAAACATGTTACGTAAGTTCTCAAATAAGTGAAACATGAAAACTCCGAATACAAGAAGACACCAAAAGTACTTTCAACTCAAGGCTTAACCAACACACAAAAATAACAATTTTTATTTACATAAAACTCAAAAATAAAATGAAAAAACATAAACTTTTCAACTCACAAATTTACATAACACCACCAGCACGTCCGGATTTACATAATCCTTAAAGTCCTGAATGCATTCAAGTTGCATTCAACAGACTAAATGCAGCTTGTGTGCAACACCTCCCAGAATGATTGATTGTGATTATCCTTGTTGTATCCTTTTGTTTCACAAATACATATATGTGAATTCCTTAAAACTTAATGAAATCTGCACTCTAACACTGCCGCAAGATTAGCTTTTAAGAAAAATCTCATCAGAATCTTTAAATGTTGTATTTACATGACAACACGTTCAAGGAACTTCACTAGTATTTCCAGGATATAAAAATATTTTTGTGTTTAAAATTCTCTTTAACACACAAACACAATTAAAATTTTGTTTTTAACTTTAATCCATCTTTTTCTTTTCAATTTAATAAAATTTTCAAAACTATAAAACACACAACAACGAACTTTATTCTCATAAGAAACACTTTTTTCTTCACTTTTGATGATAAAACAATAACTCACACTTTAACAAAATTTTGTATTTCACAACACTATCTCTTACATAAAACAATCAATAAGTTGTTATAATTCACAACAATTAACGATGGCACCCCTTTTCCTTGATATTATAAAAAATATTAATTAAAACTATTAATTGCAGGAAACACAACGAGGACAGGACACACACACGGGACAAACATTGAGCATGTTCTTGACACAACACGAGCTTCGTTAACACTAAAAAGCTTTCGCATACACGCTACAGCCTGATGCTACCCAAGGATCTCCTCTGAAAATGGCGAGGTCCGTTTTTGTCTGGGAAAGAAAGGGAACAAAATAAAAAGGATAAAACGAAATTGTTTCGTTTTCTTCTCCACAAAAAAAGCGTCCTGATTTTCACCCCCGCCAAAGGACGCTTCGTTCATCATTGGATTCTTAATGAATCCTTTCTTGTGTGCGATAGTGTGCAGATGTATAAAATGAAGAAAGTCGAATTTTTGCCTTTGTATTTGTGGGTTTTGCTGGCAATAACAATAAAAATCCAACAACAATTTACGCTTGAATCGTGACAGCATTAAAAGCACGCAATCCTAACGAGCTTTTCGCTGTAATGCTGTAATGGGCTTGAAAAATGTCCCTTTTGCGATTACGCTTGTAGGGGAAATGGAATTCCAAGCGATTTGAATTGAAAGCTTTCGTTGGTTGAGGCGAAGCAACATTCCACTGGCGTCCCGTTGGTCTATGAAATTCCATTCTTGCGATCTGAGGATTCCCCTTATCCCAGGAATTTGGGTATTAAGGATAACATTTTCTAGGATGCAAGGAAAAATCGCCGCATTCCTACGATAGAACTTTCTACAAGTGTATTGCGTGGTGGTGGTACTATTCACACATTCACCATATCACGGCGTCAATACAGTTCATTTTTGCGTTGTAATTCCTTCGAACATATCGCGTCAAGAGGTCAAGGTTTAAGGTAAGAACAGATAAGATATCTTATACTAAGCATCGTTGGTCTTAAACGTTTAGGTTTCTTAATATATTATGATATTGGAAATTTAAGATTATCCTTTAGCAATACAAGTATCTTTCACGTGTATTGGTACGATATCCTATTCATGTTGAAATGTCAGAAAGTGAAAGTGCGAGCTGGGTCACATGCAAACGAGAGATTCCCAGTATCGACCGTTGCTCACATTCTCAGAAATTCATCGATTTATGAGAGCATCGTCTTATTATACCGATAACCTTTGAACTTATTTTTAACCATTGCTAAAATTAGCTTTTAGCAAGTACATGCTGTAAAAATAGCATTTTAGTGAATGAAATATATTTCAGGTGTTTTAGCACGTGTTGATGTCTCGTGTTGAAAATTGTACATTGTTCACAATTTGTTATATAATATTTGAACTTGTAACAGATTCTCAATGTGGTGACATTTTCTGAATATGACTTCCACGGAATTCACGGATTAGGAATACAGTAATACCTCGAACTTACGCAAAAGGCGGGCCCGAGCCAGGGTGCAAAAACGCACTCTGTAGATAAGCAATAGACACGAAACACAAAATACATTGTAGCTATGCGCTGATTTCGCGCGATATGTCCAAACATATACACTAGCTGAACAATAGTGTGAAAGAAGTATGTCTACATAAGGCGAATCACCAAGATTTGAAAATCACGTAACTTTAATGTACTTCTAATATTCTTCATGTTATCATTCACAATTGGAAATGGTATCAGCTTCAATCCCATAGTTTGGTGCAGAAGTGTACAGAATTCATTTTAACGCCCGTAGATATGTTATTTTCAACTTTCAGCAGTTGATCAACTTTTATTGAATGTATCTTGTTCCGCGAAGATTTCAAAATGCTTGCCGACATGAAGTCTTTAGCAAGCTGAGAAGATGATTACACTTCCCTGGAAACAGTGAATGTAATGATTACACCTCGTTATAGAACTACGTCAGGATACTTTCGTCCTTTCAAAATCATATTACTTTGTTGTATAATTAGAATAACGTGCTTGGTAAATCTGACTTAGAATGATGGCGACTGCAAATGTCATCGCTATAATTAAGTTAATTTATTTGCAACACCCTCAATATCCTTGAGAGTTATTGACATTTATGGGTGGAAGGAAGGTGAATAGGCATAAATTTTCCAAATTCCAACACATGATATAAAACTTATAGGATACCTTGCCAACTGGCAGAAGTAATCTTTGGAATGGAATTTCACCAGGATATTATGCAAGATTCGTGCAAGGGATGTGGTTGACCACAAACTCTGTGCAGTGAAAATTCTAACACCAAAACAAAACACTCCCATAGGTACATGTACACACATATACAGAGATGAAAACAATTAATTACGTTTTGTGTTCGATCACAGAGCACACTTGCTTTTGTAATCCTGCTCTTTATCCTCTCATGGTTACTCACATGTACAAGTTATACTGGATGTGTTTTTGCAATAAGATATAAATCGATGTTATTGTGATAACTCTAAGCAAGCAGCGTCATGTCTTTGTCATGGTTTAATGAATGTTAAAATCAAACAAAATCCTCAACACACAACACAACCACAAAACAATGATGACTTGAATGAGAACTTAGTTATCCTTAAAATGTAATTTGAGTCGTATCCCTTGATTAATTGACATTGAAATGAATCAATTCAGTGTCCTGCTGGGTCACAAGGGAATGGAACCTGTTGTTGGGATTTTGATGGACTTTTCTTAAAAGGTTATTTAATAACTGCCACACTGACATGTGTTTAGAGCTATTACATGTAACAGGGGAATTACAACATGTTTTATCGAACGTATTTCGGAGCTAAGTGATTCTAACGTTACACAAATCACAGAGAAACCTTTCCAATGTCGGCTTAAAGTGATGCAAATCTCGGAGATTTCATTTCTGCTGACAGGCGAAACGGTAAAGGTAAAATAAGTTTATTAAAGTGCCAGGGATATTCGTAAATTTTCGGCTTTTGTTAAATCTGAAAATCGTAATTTCTAAGTGGTGCCACACTTATAACAAACATTGTTTGAGTATTCAGCATATGCGTGACAAAGGATATAAAATTGAATTAGCTGACGTTCAAGGAAAACCAGTCTTTTACGAGCGCAGCCGGGTAATAGTTGCTAATTTTGCACAAATCACAAAACCTTACCTGTCGAAGGAGTTATTGGCGACTTTAAATTTTATGTTCCAAGTCAAAAACCCGGAAAAGGCTGAATTAATGGTGATTTCCCGGTTTATTGGACAATAAAAGGCGTCCTTTTGTACACAGTTTTATCTGAGATGTTCTGATAAAAAGAACTCACAATGTTGTCAAATGGGTCATGAGTATTGGCAATAACCACGAAGCGGAAAACGACCTGAACCTTTGATTTATGCGAGTAGTAACTACTGGTCATAGACGTCATAACTTCGTTGAGTGACCTGAACAACATTTAATTAGTGAATTTAGCGTGTCGCATGCAAAGAACGCTTTTGTGCTGAACTTTTTATGCTGACACACACTTCAGAAAGTGGTTTTGATAAAAGTCTGTGATTAAAAGCGACAACTTGACGGAGAATAATCAGGTCGTGTGAAGTGCACTCTACACTTATCTTTCACATAAAATTATGATGAGAGATAACATACTGAACCCACAGTTTCATCACAACCACGTAATGACTTCAAAACTTATAATTAGGAAACATTCGCCTTGAATAAAAGCAGAAAGAACAACCAAAAATTCGGATTGATTGAAAGACACTACTATTAATTATATAACCTCTACTTCAAACTTGTTGCTTTCTATAGTGATATTGAAGAAAACAATTTTCTTTTCCTTTCATAAGACCACCTCTGTTTCCACTTCAACTTATTTTAAAGAAGAACATTAATCTTTCAATATCGCAACAAATCCTTATGCACACGACAATTTCTTGCAAGAGAGAAAACAAATTCTCCCCATAACACAATTTAAAAACCCCCATCCGCGCCATTGTTGTGGATCCAATCCAAAACACGAGTTCTGTCATGAACATGTCGCCAATTTGTCGAAAAATAGTTTTTATCACTTCGTAGAGGAGCTTGGAGGACTCTTCTCCCCATTTCTGTAGAAGTGATTTCAACTTACTATATATCAGATTTGGGGAGCCTCATTGAAGCCAAGTACTCGTATCCATAAACCAGAGTCTCCATTGTCACACACATGACGGTAAGACATTGCAATTACTTTTGATTTCAGTTTTGTGTTGAAATCTGCTGAATAGAGGAAAACTTCAAGTGAGTCAGGAAAACTTTCTGTTTCTTAAGAAAAACCTACAAGAGTGTGTTTTGAGTCAGAAATTGATCAATGAATTTGTCATCGACTATTGAACGAGTCTTGCTGTTTTCTTACTTCTTTGCTAGTGCTATCACTGGATCAATGGATCAATGAACAGAATGATCCCACCCCTCGTGAAAAAATCAGACGGAATTCGATCGGAAATCAGACGGAAAACTGAATTCTGTCGGAATTCGAAAAATTGAAGGCAAGCGTCAATGTTATCATTAAATCAGCAAATTTTCATTAAATTTTTTCGTCCATGGGGGACTCAATCTCAAAATTTTGACCAGACTTTAAACAGTCGGAATTCGGGGCGTGTGCAAATTCATGCTAAATCTAAGTCTAACTCATTGGGATCGCAATTAGACCGGCTGTGCGAATTTGTTTGCTTGCCTAAATTTTGACATCTGGAATTTGGAGTTGTAGAAATTCGTGTTGATTTCAGAATGCCGACTGATATTTTAATGTTGCCCCGGAACTGCTCCCGACTTTGTTTGAATAAAATTATAAGATTGTCCTAGATCATGAATCAAGTACCTCTGCCGGCTTACACTTGAAAGAAATGGGTTCTAGCCTAATAACACATTAAATAGTTCAACGGCATTCAAGATAGTGTCAACCCTTTCTGTAATAAGACAAACACACTGCTCTTAACCATATAAAGACCTCTCACCTCGTATGGCCATACCTTAATCGTAAGAACTTACCTCAAAGAAGTTAACGCACTGAAGATATAATAAACCATCAAGCGAAAAATTCCATCATCTGGAATCGATTTCCTCATATTGGAAAATGGAAACCTGAAGAAAAAGAGAATTTCATAGTAACAGAAAATGCCAAGCAATAGCGTCGACTAGCAGCCTCTAGTAACGTGAAATGAAATTCAATCCCTCTTGATCTGGAACATGCCCGAAGACCTAGAAATGTACCATGCATGAGAGTTGTAGGAGTACAGGGTGATTTTAAGGTTTTCCACAGAATGACAAGCACTACTTGACACTTTGTCAATTTCGATTACAAGAAACGCTTCCGATTGCCAAGAGGACTAGGCTTCTGTTGTCACATGCAACGGAACTAGTATACCTATAGCGGCCTGTGGAATACCTAAGAAACCTGGAAATATTTTTTTTGTTTGATGTTTTCAACTTATTTGTTCATTTGATATGGCCAAAGTACATTTCTATGACAAGCAAGACACTTTCCCGTGGTATTCTCTCAGTTTATTAGCTCACCAACCGCGTTAGGTGATACAGCTTTACACGTTGAGTGATTAGTGATTTTTGTTTTAATTATTAGAACAAATACTTGTTAGTGAAAGAGTGTAGTGAACTTAGAAGTGATCAATCCTGGATATTCTGTGCCTATCGTTCCAAAAGGTATCCACATTAGTTCATCGAGTTAAGACACCATCTTTGCGTGCTATTGTCTTAATCTAATTAGAATAGATAAGATTAAGTGTCACTCACCTTGAAATGTGAAATTTTTTGGAAGCAATTAATTTAATTTCGTCTAGTTCTAAGCGTTGTTTGCGAGTCAACTTTGTGGCTTCCTGATTGTAATTAGTTATATTTACTTGGTTTAATTTATTGTGGTTTTATCAAGTTCTTTTGCGTTACATAAACTTTTCAAAACAGCAACCGTTTCTTATTTCATCACATTTTCATATGATTTACCTTGCAAACTTTGGGCTACTTCTCAATATTTTGTTAGATATTCACGATATTGTATGGATAATTTCTCGATTTATAGTACTTCATCGCAGACATGTCGGACGAGAGGACTCCTCTGAGATCGGACCCACCTCCTGGTCCGGCTTACGTGTTTCCAGGAGTGTCTAGACGAACGCGACGGCGTCAAATACGACAGTTTCAATGTTGCATATGTGCTATTTTCTTGTGAGTCAAGAAACTTCCTTTGGTTTGAGATAAAACCTTGAAATTTTTATGTACAGGACAGTGCTACTGCTGGCTATAGCTATAACAGTTTCATACACCTTAACGGACGATGAACCTGACACAGCTCCAGTAATTGACACAACACCAAATGATACGGAATCAATACTCAATGCGACGCAACTGTTCACTTTGTTGGTGCAAACGGATCAACCCATAGCGGATGAATCACCCACAAAATGGGCAATTCCAGATGTTTCCGATACAGACAAAAAGCAAGCTGAGTCAGATGGGATTAAGGCTTTGGGAGATCGGGAGATTATGGAGGAGACCATGAATTCTCCGGAAATCAACACACCATCGTTCAAACATCAACGTGCCATAGGGAGTACAGCTGAAGGACGCAAATTGTCCAAGAGAGGATATGCTGAGAATCATGCCACAACCAGCATTGCAAAGAAGTATAACTACACGAAAACTGCAGGACGAAGTAACATTGGTCAAGGACCAAGTATCGGAATGTCCAGAATACATGAAAAAGTCAATTGCGCCTTCAACAGACGCTACAGAATGCCAAATGGAACTTGCAACAATTTGAGACACTCCGAGGGATTCGGACGGGCATACATTCCCTTCCGCAGGTAAATAAGTGAATGTTGTTGAATTCCATATTGTGCCACTGTGACTGTCCTCTCCCTACTAGAGCTCTCGCACCAGACTACGCTGACGGAATATCGAAGCCACGCGAATCCCACTCTGGACATGAGCTGCCCTCAGCTAGGGTCGTATCGACGACAGTGCATCGTCCAGCTTACTCCGTGGATCCTCATTTCAGTGTCATGTTCGCAGTGTGGGGTCAGTTTCTAGATCATGACATCACGGCTACAGCAGGAAGTCAAGGTCCAGATGGAGAGCCAATCGAGTGCTGTGAAGCGACTGCTCAACAACATCCAGAGTGTTTCCCAGTTACATTGGGACCCGGAGATCCATATTACGATCAATACAAAGTGAGTTGCATGAATTTTGTAAGGTCAGCACCAGCACCGACCGGAAAATTCGGGCCCAGAGAGCAGCTCAATCAAGCAACAGCATTCATCGACGCATCAGTCGTTTACGGTAACACGGATGCGTTGCAAATGATCCTGCGAGAAGAGGAGAATGGTCTGCTGCGAATGTTTGTGACGCCAGACAACAGGACACTTCTCCCCATTTCCACAAATCCCAAAGACGGATGCAATGAAGTCGAGATGAATTCGAAAGGACGATACTGCTTCGAGTCAGGAGACCCTAGATCCAATGAGAACCTTCACTTAACATCAATGCATTTGATATTCGCGAGGCATCACAATTTCCTGGCTCAAAATTTACAAGAAGCCAATCCGGACTGGTCAGACGAAACTGTATTTCAGGAAGCGAGGAAGATTGTAGGAGCTCAGATGCAGCACATTACTTACAACGAGTTTTTACCTGTCCTTTTTGGCAAGGACTTCCTTTTGAAGAAGCAGCTGTTGCCCAAATCTGTGGTGGACGACAAAGGAAGCCTTCGAGACACGTATAACTCGTCCATGGATCCTTCAATAGCAAACATTTTCGCAGGATCTGCATTTCGCTTTGCCCACACTCTAATCCCGGTGAGCGATTCGTGGTTCCTTAAAACTTGGTCATGAAAGAATTTATTTTTGCAGGGTTTGATGAAATGGGCTCAAGAGAATCAAAACGCTCCAGAATCTGTGGAACTACATAAAATGCTCTTCAATCCCTACTCGCTATGGAGTCCTGGTGGTGTCGACAACGCCATAGAAAGTGCAGTGATAACACCACTTGGGAAAGTAGATCAATATTTCACAACAGAGTTGACGGAGAAGCTTTTCCAGCCGGACAATGCAACAATGGGCTCGAGGATCAATAAGCAACCAAAGCAATGTGGACTTGATCTCGTCTCGCTGAACATTCAACGTGGTCGGGATCACGGTCTTCCTGCATACTACGAGTGGCGGAAACACTGCAATCTGCCAGCAACCGACACTTGGGATAAAATGGCAAACGCAGTAGACCCTGACTCCTTGGAAAGCATGAAAAAAATATACGGGTAAGTGTCCTACGGACAGATTCCAACCAAAGAATATCACTAGCTTTGTGCTGCTCCAACAGCTCTGCAATGGACGTGGATTTCTACACCGGAGCTTTAAGTGAACCACCAGTGAATGGATCCATAGTGGGACCACTACTTGCGTGCTTGGTTTCAGATCAGTTCATCAGGATCAAATTTGGCGACTCTCACTGGTACGAAAGGACTCGTGGGCCACAGAAGTTCACTCCAGGTGAGATTAATGAATCATATTCTACATAACATGTTGTTCTTGATTATCAATCTTGCAGAACAACTTAATGAAATATACAAGACTTCTCTGGCTGGTATCATTTGCCAAAATTCAGACAACATCCACACAGCCCGGACTCGTGTCATGCAGGCGTCTGACAATATCACGAATCCTCTCTTCGACTGCACAAAATTAGAGAGTTTCAATTTCACTCACTGGAAGCAAACAGATTCACATCCGTCTCGCATCAGGATGGCGTCTAAAGGGAGCCAAGTACTCATAATGCAAGGTCCAACTATTCCGCCGGAAAACTCTACCCTGTCATCTCTTGATTCCATAACTACTTCCACAAGCACAAGCTCCTCAATCACAGATCTTACCTCTCAGAGCCCAAAAGACAACGTGTAGACTAGATCCTAGGATAGTGTCCATAAATAAAGTGAAGTTATGATTTTCAGGACATTGTAGCTTGAATCTTTTGTCGCTGAACTCGTGGTCAAAGATCGTGCCCATTAGCGTTTAATTCTAAGTACAAACATTTTTACATTCCGAGTGCTATCTAACGGCAAGAAAAACGTTTTTTTAAAAAACTTTTATTGCTGCGTATCCCTTCAAGGATTGATTAAAGATAAGAAAATAGTCTCATCAATATCAAATCAACGATTCTTTCTTACAAATATAACATATCCTTGAGATATCCATTAACACTTCTTACATCAATATCCCAGCAGCTAATCTACATGACGCATCCACTTATTATCAAATAATAGTGAAAATGTTTTGCTTTCGGGATACATAATTAACCATATCCCAAGCACGTTTATGTTATTGATACAGCAACGAAGTGAACGTATAACAGTAGACGATAGATAACAAGAAATGACGTCCTTGGGGGACCACAACAACCACAATAGATAATGAGCCATTGATCTTGGGATGGTTCAAGATATGATGGTCATAAATCAAATGAGCTAAGATTGGTTGGTGCGTTGGTGGTACACAAATGTTTCGTATTTCAGAAATCTTAAACTTGAAGCTAAATTGTGAAAAGTTTTTAATTAACAAATTAACGCAACGTCATTTCGTCAAATAGGATATGGTTTTAATTAAATGCTAATATCCTCAACGTACAAGAGAAAGGACATGTTCTTCAAACAATTTTCTTGTTTTCTAGATATTTTGCCGGTCTTTAAAGGGGCGCGTTTGTCGCTCATTGGAATACAAATTTCATTTAATAAAAGACCGACTTAAATAATACAAGACTATAACAACTCCTTGGGAATACATGGATATCCTTGGAAATACAAGATACAGATGCTATACAAAACTAAGGGGTCACAGGACATTTGGGGGCGAGGCACACAGCTTTCGTACGTGTCAACTAACTTTTTGTTGTCATCGATAAAACTATATTGAAAATCAATAGGTTTTGGTACAAATATCCATCCCATTCTGTTGTATGTCTTATATAAAGTGTATAACAGAAGTTTTCTATCCAAATTGAAAATAGAAACAGTATCAGGACAAGACCAAGACGTTGAAGGACATCGCTAGGTCGTCGTGACTGCTATTTTTTTTTCGGAAATGGGGCGTAAGAAAATGGAAATTTTCTTAAAAACAAAACGAAAAAATAAACTTCCATTTTGGTGTGGAAAAACTTTTACTGCTTTCGTCAAAGTTTTGCTATAAAGCTTAAATGTTATACAGCTTCGATCAAGGCAACAGCCGAATGTGACAATTATGTGCAGAGAATTTTATAAAATTTTTCTTCTTAAAGTAAAGTTTCAAAGCTACAGATACAAGCGAATTCTTTCTGGCTTGGTTATTTGGATTCAGGATGTGATTTCTGCTCTTAAAATCGAAAAAACTTTATCCTTTCAAATTTACAAATTCCACTTTGTAGGCGACTTTTGATCTTGCCAAGTTACTTTCATTTCTTGTCGTACATATTACATAAAAGAAAATACATAATATGGTTATTATATGACTATAATCATATTTATTATAAGAACTTTGGGGTATTCTTATCTTAGAAAAGTTTCATCCCATCCAATCACTTTTGTCGATTTTCAAGTTCTAGGTTGGTCCTGTAACTCGTGTTGTTTCCGACAACTTCTCATTTGCAAACGAGACTTAAATGAATGAGTGAACGTGAACTCGTGTAATAACCATGAAATTTCCGTGTTAACGAAACATTGACTTTAGCATTAAAAACAATATTTGTTTTATCACGAGTGGATGGAAAATTCAACTGAGAAATCATGCAAAATATTACCAAGAAATTAATTTTATTTAATTTTCAAAAAACCTGTAACCCTTTGGAAAAACTTGTAAGCAAAATTAAAGTCACATGAAATCATATGTTTGCTTGGAGATATCTCATTTGAAATCAATATCTGCAAATGTTATGTAACTGAAGAAGTATGGGAAATCGTTAATCTTGCGTGGAGTTGAATAGAAACCCTCCAAGGATAGCTGACACCAAAGCTAATATCGACTTTGGGCTTTTCAATTTGTTCTAACAAAAATAAATCCAGCTCGGCTCCATTTATCACAACCGGAATGTATCCAATAAATTACTCATAGCTGAATAGAATTCTAGGTTATGTAGCCTCGAAGATGGTTAAAAATAGTAGTAAGACAAAAATATCTGGCCTTTCTTCTTTCGTCCTTTTCACAATCACATGGCAACACAATGGCGGATTATTCAAATCGATGCGAATCGATTTGCTTTCCGTTGAGCCTGACTGTATCCTTTTGTGTTCTTGCAAATTCAATTCGAAACTTTCGGAAATAAACAAAGCTAACGAGTAATAAATTATTTTCTGTAATTTACAAATGTTAAACAATCTTTCGTAATAAACAAACCTTGAAGAAATGACGTTGTTGTGCCGTGGAACTTCTCTTCTAAAACAACTACTAGCTATCAACAAACTTATTTTAATTGTTAATCAAGTTAATAAATGTAGAAAATGCGGAACTTCCATGTTATGCCAATTGTAACCATCACGAACTGTAGACTCCTTGGAGCCCGTTCCACCAAATTTTATTGGACTCAAATTCGGAGAAACTTTTGGTGCGGTTCGTATCCTTAATTAAAGCAAAGTGCCGTTTCAGTTTTTCTGTTGAAAATCTTCAAATTTCTTAAATGCAGAAGAGGTATTTTCCGTTTTCAAAAACACTTTGAAACGAAATTATCTTCCGCTACAACTTCCACGAAAGTTTAGCTATGAATTTCCCAGCGATTGGTAGTTCAAAAGCTATAAAGCCACGAATTCCTTCTCATGCTGCAGGTTGGTCAAAAACTTACACAGAACTTCTAAAGTTTCACGGATTCATATCACACTAAAAGGATATTTCCATAAAAAGGTGGAAAAATTGCATACAAGTGATGAAAGAATTTTTAAAGAAAAGTTTTCTCTTGATTTTCTTAGAAACATCCAACCTTGGAAAAGGAAATATTCTACATCATAGTGTCATGGAATTTTTCAGCAATTCACAAAAGCACGAGACTTTCAATGAAGAACTACTTTCTGGAAATAAGTTTTACTAAAGTCAAGAAGTTTCATTCTAACAGTTTCTTAACAAATTTTTTGCTTTCGTCAAAGAACTTGGTTTCATTGAGCATTCATTACTTCCAACTGATAAGATTTAAGCCATGCTCAGGCTTTCATGTCAAAATATGCCCAAGTTTCTGTACACATTACACAGCACAGTGCGAAGCACGTGCGAATACAATTCGACTAATGCATCATAAATGGCTTTGAACAAAGTGGAGACACGCTGATTACTTTCTTGTGGAAATTTTGACAGCTGTTCGTTGACTTTCCGACATTGCAATTTCGCTACAATTTCTTATCAAAAATAATGGTTTGAATTATTTATTATTAATTAATTATTATTCATTCTCGCTTATTCACTTAAATATAACTATAAAATAATTTTTTGTTATAAAATGGTGTTCATAATTATTGTAGAATAAAACAAAAATTTCCTCATATTACCTTCGTATACTATGAATTGTATAAAACCCCATAGAATTCTCTTCGTTAATTACTTCACAAAAACCTGGACATGAAATTTCATGTAAGACACCGGAAAATGCCATTTCTCCGGAAATAATTAAAACAGGAAGTTAACTAGTAAGCACAAAAAACTGACTTAAAAATTCCATCAAACGAATAACTTCATTCTGCTGCATTGAAATCTGAATGTAAATTTTAATTAACCGTCAGAAAAAAATCGTTCTTGTTCGTCATGAAGCGTCGTTAATTAACCGAATATGCTGTTGGAGCTTTTACGAATAAAACACAAAAATTCCTTTAACAAATTAACTGGAGTTGCACTTTTTAATGATCAGAATATCCTGAACTGCAAGTACATTAACAGGACATAATCCAGGAAATTCGAGCTAACGAGACAAATCATTTTGAATTTGAAAACCATTTAGTCCTTGCATCAGATTTAATGGCGTTTGTAGGTGTTTTGCAATGCATTACCCATTCAAATGCAACCAATGCTATGCATGTGCGAGAACGAAAATTTCGGAACTTCCAGTTATCAATGAAATTGTGCATTCAAATGATAATTCAATTAAAATTAATGAGTCTTTACTTAATAAGGTGTAAATGCTACATATTTAACGAATCCCCTCACTGAAAGCAAAACAACAGCAGAAAGGACATTTCTCGAATGGTGTTATCAAAACAAGCGTGTGAGGCTTTGGGAAATTGTGTTAAGGCAATAAAATTTAAATTAAATTTTCACCAAAATATGCATCTGCAAATATTTCAATTTATATTGCACACCAAGTTATGTTACATCAACATTTGTGGCATTCATTGTTCCTGTTTCCATGAACATTAAACCTGGTATTCGATTTTGAATTTAGTTAGGGAATTCAGAGACTTTTATGGAAAATGTCTGCAATAGAAGGATTTAGAGACATCCTGGAGTCAGTTCTGAGTATTCAAGATGAATAACAGAGGTAGGATCAAGTTATCAAGAGTCTTTCAGGGAATACGCCATTGTGACAAAACAAGATACACCTTCCATCGATGAACTCATCATGTTTCTCTACACGACATTTGTTAAAACTCCAACTTGAAAATTTCATAAAATACAAGGATAATAACAACAAGTCTCCAGCAGGGAATATGATTCACAATCCAGATGTCCTTATTTTTTGTCCTTGTCATACAACTTTTCTCAAAATTTATCCAGGACATAAATCAAAGCACTCCCCGCACTTTCAATACAACAAAAGTGGGATTTTCAAGGAGTTTGCTTAGTTATAGCTAAAGTTTTTCTTAAGGATAAAAAGTCAGGGGTATGTCAGAATATGAAAATGTCGTATCGCTGTGTGCACTCACTCATACTATAATGAATTTTTTGTTTATTTGCTCGTCACATGCAAAACAGTTATAGCAAACATAATAAAATATTCAACGTGTCCTTAAAACTTGACGAATGAAATATAAACAAAGTGAAAAAGGAGTTTAACTTCTTGGCGGAATGCTTTATTTCATACAATATACCACCAACGGATTTATGGCAAATGTTAGAGCTTTTGTTCCTGGAAATAGGAAACTTTAAATCCTTCAAATTCATGAAAAGCCAAGATATCCTTTATTTTGAAGAAATGAAGCCATAAAGCCGAACAATTTAAAATGTAAGGAAGAGAACAAGTCATATATCTTTTTAGTATAACCCTTTAAATAAAATTCTATGCAGTGGAGACATATGAGTTTAACATGTAGAATGATACACAGATGATTTCCTGTTGCTCTCTAATTGGCCACGCAAGCCAATTTATGTCCATTTCTCACTTTTTGTATAACAAAAAATTGTAAGATCTATGCGATTATGTTCTTCCTTCTTATTCAAAATTGTTTTACATCCTTCTAAAAGAAGTATTAGCGTGCATTGTCTTAAATTAAATTCTTACGTTGCAAGGAACTATATTGTGAAACCCTTTCAAAGTTATTTAATCAAGAATTTAAAAATGTAAAACAAAACAGTGGATGCTAATTATTACACTTATCAAAAATTAAAAATCTAAATTATTTCTATTGTGATTGTTTACAACGTTACGACGAGTGTACAGTAGAGCACACTATGCTTACGAAAAGAATCTTAAGCTGCATGTGCAACTCTACAGAGGAATAAATTTTGACTTCACCTCCGCACTGAGTGGCACAAAATTTCTTCCGCAACGAAAACAACAACAATTGCTTTGAAATTTAAAACCGTCATGTACAACGCAACAGGTGAAACATTTCTGTTATTTTACTTCCATGTTACTTTTTTCCGTTTGTTCTACGTGCGGAATGTCGAAAAGTTTGTTAGCGTTAAAATCATTCTGTGAATAATTTTATAAATTTTTAAACCAACGAACACAATCTTGCCTTAAAAACTTTTTGAAGCACTTTTCAAAATATTTTGTAGAAAATATTATGTTCGCCATACAAAAAACAATATGACACTTGACCCTCAAGTTAATTTCCGACAAATTTCGTTAACATTACTCATTGACTGCCTTGAGGACCCTTCAAGTTGAACAAGATTTTCAAAATTCCAATTATAAACTCATTCGATAAAGTCTTCCGCAATTTACTAGAGGCAAAATTCCAAAACCATACCGCAATGAAGTTTAGTTCCTTAAGCTAAACGTTTCGTATCCGTCCTCTCTGTGAATGTCTTTGCAAGACCCGACAACAACATCCTGTTCAAGCAAGTACTATGTGGTTTGCTCGATGCAAGATGCTACCAAAACCGGAAGATATAATGAACTTTCTAACAAGCTTCTGTGGGATACAGTTCATTTGGTATCGACAGTAAATTTCCAATATTATTTTACCAAAGTAAATTAATTAAAATCGAAATTTAATTTAACCAAATTCACCATCTTGTTTCCACTCAAGATCCTTCTCCCTAGAGTGAAAGCCTTATTGAATTTCGGTCTTGTGTGTCACAGTGTCGCCAAGTTACAATTTTAAGTGCTTTCCGGATCATGTTCAAAATTCACTTTTTGTGGCTTTCGGAAACAGGGAAAATCATAAATGATTCCTTCATGAAGTTCTGACAAACCAGAAGGACCAGCGGACTCCAGAGTCCACGATGGGGACTCTATTTTTAAAATTTAAAATTTTTTTATTTTCAAAGTTTTTCTGATTTATGGAAAAAGTTTGTGTATCCTGGAAATTCCCGTTTCCATGGACAGCAAAATAGCCTAAGTGTCATAGGTAGATAATTGTAATGGAGGAGCACTGATACCTCATGTGGAAGTTCTTTGCAGCTGCAAGAGTACATTACCATGACAACCAGGTAAAGTTTCATCAAAATGAAATGCTCGTAAATATTAAGTGATTAACCCTTGAACAACCTTTTAGTAAACGAACACGCCTCAAGTATCAGGCTACAACAAACTATACAATGAGAAGGTTTTGCAGATATCTCCTTAAATAACAACGAAACTTCTCGAAACGAGAACCTTACTCGATTCTGGTATTGTAAAGTTTATAATTTTCAAAATGGAATGGGGTTAAGTAAGTTACAACAAGAACTGCATTCTGTAAATAAAACGAAAATCTGTATTCCACAAAACACCTGTACAGCACGAACTCTGGAGGTGTTATCTCATGAAGAAGACCACAGTCTGATACATCCTGAATTGCATTTGCTACAGAAAACAATTGTAAATTTATTAGCCTCATATATAGAGCTTTATCTGGACGTAACGTGGAACTGTTCTAGGAGTCGTAATCTACGATATAAAGCTGACCATTCCAGAGCAATACCGGATATCCCATGGATGTAGCTTTATTTAAGACTGAGAGGATAATAACTGAATGAGTTACAGTGCAAACTGGAATTGTGTATAAGAAAATTATTCATAAGAATATCTTTTCTTTTCATATAACGTGACGTTAAATTCAAATTCCACGTGATTTGTGTCACATCAAACATTCATACTGACAAATTGAAGTTTTCAATGTATTCAATTCGTTCGGTTTTTGTCAATTGCCAGGATATCTTGAAAGTTTTACGAGCTAAAAATTCGTGATGAACTTTTAAATAAAAAAAAACCATAACTTTTTTATTATTCAAAATTCAATTTGTGACAAAAACGTCATGCTCATATTTATTTCAGTCAAATTTAACACATGAAAGCTCGTAATAACTTGGAAAATATAAAATTTATTAAAACTTTAACCCAACAAAATTTCGCGGTTATTCATATTCCGGGGAAGAAGTCCCTCAAAAGCTTCTTCCTAACATTCAAGTGAGTCCTTGCATAATTATTGTTATTAACACATGGTAAGTCATTAGTCCTTTGCATGCCAACATATAACAACTAACGTGAATTAATAACGAAAGTTTATACAACAGTTGCCTTGTTTAAAGGTTGTTTGTTATAAGTTCAGCCACATTGGGGATAATTACGGCTTTTAAGGGCACAAAATAAACTCGTTGAACTTAAGCCGTCTGCGTTTTAATGACTCTACTTTCATTCACTGTACATTGTGACTTTAAGTTTCTTTCTCCTATCCTTGACAGATTGCTGTTGAATGTACTATGTCCTAACAAAGCGCTTCCTTTAATAGTATCCTAATGATTATCTTCAAATGGATAACCTAACTGTTATCCCTGTGGATCAGACAAACATCATATCTTGACTAATTACTTACAAAATTTATTCGGTTTGCCATCAAGAATAATAAGATTAATGTTTATGGAAACGATGACCAGAATTGTGAATTACGTTCAGATTCTTATATCCACTCGAATTGCAACAACTACAAAAGTTATGTTATATACCATGTAGATGTTGTGGTGTTGGTAAATGAGTCAATTTTTTCCTTCTCCTTCCGGATGCAACTGTTTTTCAGTCGTTTAACTATGATTTATTTAAAGTTAATTGGAGTGGGAAATTTAAACTTTAGTTTTTGCTATGAACTTTTGAACTTCCATTTGGATAAACGAGTCAACCATATCCCGTGGGGTTTATGGATGAAATGTTGATTCCGTCGAGTTTTACATTAATATAAAATTCGTTATGCTAATTTAAGGTTCAAGGCTTAGATGATATCCTTAATTTTCAATATCTGTATGGTAAAGTTTAAAATACTATAACAAAGCAAAGTAACTTATAATTAAATTAATCCAGGAAACCAACTTTAATTGCAACTACAACTGAAAGAGTTGCAAAACAAAATTCCTGGAAGCTTTCTTAACAATATTTAGGAAACATAAAAGTTCAATGCATTAAATTTATGTATCAAATTCATAAGGTTGAACTTGATTGCATTTGAGTTCTTTTGAAATAATTTAATTAAAATTATCGTAAAGAAAAATTCACAGAGTTTCTCTCTGTTAATTCGTTGTAATTTGCTGAGACAATCATTTTCGCTGACGGCTCAGTAATGAATTCTACTCATTCACAGATTCAACAACGACTGTAGTATAGCACAAGCGAATATAAATACGAAAGAGAGAACAGCAAAACTACGGCACCTGACAGACGAAACAAATTTGGGAAGTCACAAAAAACTTTTCTCTGTGGAAGATTCGTCAAAGAAGAATAAACGTTGAAAATGGAGAACACACTCCACTCACACAAACCTAAGCTAAGAGGTCTCCGTTGACTGAATAGTATTGATTTATTTAAAAAGCTACATGCATCTATGTAATGAAGCGTATGCCAAAGTATAACTACTATAATGTGAATTTATTTAAAAGTAATAACCTCAAAGATTACAATTCCACTTTCCACAAAACTTCACATAAAAGTGGGAAAAGTTTAAAACTTCTTGAACTCAGTGTCCCTTAAATTTTCTTAAGTGTTAACCGTTAACCCTTAAATTGAAGGAAATTATGGCATTAACCATTTAAATACAAACACAATCGTCTGTTGGGCGTCTATCGTTGTCAACTGTTTGGTTTAAAATGAAAGGGATACTTCGATTGTGTAGACACTCTGCTTAAGTGGATTTAAGAAATTTTGAATTTGGTAAACAACCTGATATTTTGTCCCTCAAGGAAAATATGACGTTCCGAATAAAATCCTTACGAAATCCTTGTCTCTTAAAGTTGCTGTAGAATCCACAAATTCGGTAGATGATTTTCGATCATAAATTAAAAACTTTGTCTCGTGGGCTTGATGGTAATTCCCGAGTTATCCGTGTTATAAAATAAAGTCCTTCTTAAATTTGCATTAAATTAAAGGCTTCCCTTAAATTATTTTATTCACAAATCGATGATGTCTCTGTTTCAGAATATCGTCTCATCGCATAAGCACTGCACAAGTACAAAGTAATCGTTGGAATTTTGTGAAGGAGTACTTTTCTATCCAAAAGACTTAACCAGGATTATGGCATACAATGGTGAACTGTTTTTTAATCACTTAAATCCAATTTAAATGAAAGTATCAAATGAGCCTGGGAATGGTGCCACATAAAATGAAACTTTTCTATGACATCTTCACGTGGAAACTTATGTAGTTAACTTGATTCCTCTTAAAATCTTAATTATAAAACTTTCGTTTCTTTCATCCCACACACTTCACCCATTACCTTCGATTAGTTGGGATTTATTCAGGATATGGTATGGGGATAATCTTGTAAGGATACACTGAGGAGTCTGGTTCCGATTTTATTGCTTCAAAGTTTTTATATTCCATTATCGGAGCGAAGCCATGTGTCCATGTGTCCATAAGGTCCAACAAAAAATAGGGATACTTTTGCAACGACGTTAGGGTTTAGCACAAATTCATGTTTAATGCATTTTTCCAGTCACACCGAAAAGACATTTTTCAAGATTTATTGGTTTATGTATGAAAACATGTTTTCACATTTCAATTAAATTAGTCTGTCTTGGAGTTTAAGTACCTTTTAAGATATGAAAAACTTTGACAAATCACATCCTTAACTGCTAATATGAACAGCACAAATGATTCAGGTTCGACTGAATTTTTGTTTTGGCCGTGTCAGTGTGCTCCAAAAGTTGCAAGGATTGCCTCACTTTGAGTCATAAATTCCCCAACGAAAACAATAATTTATAAAAGGTTTTGGGGTTGATTCATCCCTTCCATTAATTTTGCGGGTAGTAAACAAAACAATAAAATTTTGTTTGGGTTTTCAAAGTTTTTAGTTATAATTGTATTCAAGTTGTGTTTTCAATTTCAAATTTAATTTTCTGTTAATCTTGTGGTTTTCTCATTTTATAAATAAATAATATCAGAATTTTATTTGATATAGTGATAGGATATCTCGTATGATATTGGGTAAATTGTAACAATTCAATTTCGTAACTGACAGCATTGTAAGGAACTGAACACTATTATTAAATCTAAATTAACAAAGATAAAGAGACTATGAAAAATCCTCTTTGACACATGAAGATATCCTTCAAATTGATGTGTGAAAATGATAAGAAATGAATGAAGCTCGAATCCAGAGGAGTGATTTAAAGCACATTTAACATCAGTAAAAACATCAGAAACACAATAACGTTCAAGGAAATTTCTTGCTGTGGATGTTTCCATCGATAACTCTTCAAGATTCAAATCATGATTGAATTTCAATTGAACCTCACACTGTCAGGATTCAAACGAATGCAAATATGCATTTTGAATGCAAGGATTCCAGATATCCTTCATTGAAGTTTACTCACGGTATAACCTAATTTCAAAAGAGCAACAATTTTGTCCTGATGACAACTGAATGTGCACGACAGAGCCTTGTCAATACAATGGAAAATTGCATAAAATCACGATATGGATTCAGGATAAGGTACGAGCATTTCAGGCTACAGACTCGAGGCTTCATGCTTCAGGCATGTTATATAACTCAACTAAGGAGTCCTGATGATTTCCAATGAAAATTCTATTGATTTTGAATGAGAACTTTATTGACTACACTTATAGAGCTATTCATGCTAATCGAAATCATTTTACATTCCATTAGGATCAGCTACGTGCTAGAAGGGTAACCACGTATCCATTCAGTCATTGAGTGTAATTAATTCCGAAGTCATGACTTTATCAAACTATTATAGTTTAAAGCTATGCCTCTGGAAACAAAATTGGTTTTATGCGATTCCATGACACTATTGTAGTACTTCATGGGCTTCACTAGATTCTAGGGATCATTGAGAAGAATGCCTTTCGACAATTAAAAATAATGACTTCACCCTGTCTCCTCGTTGAGGTTTCGATTTGAAACTGGTGAATCTTTGGAACTCGTAGAATTTAACTCCTTTCCAGGATAATTATGTATTCTACAGTCGAAGGATAATCTCCTGAAATGCTTTTGTGCCTTTCAAATAACTTCCTGAAATTCGAACTATTTCTAATTTAAAATTTTTTATTACATTTCTAGAACTGAATTCGCTCAAATTATAATATAACAGTTAATGGTATTTAATTACAAAAACGTGACATTTTTGAAAATATTCATTAATTTTTTCCGTTTCAAAAATTTTTGCAACATTTTATTCAACGTGTTTCATAGAATTCTTGATATCATTTGGCAAAATAAATGTTGTCTCATTTCGGATATTTCTTAAATCTTTATCCCTCCAACGTCATAATCAACAAAAAACTGAAATTTCCATTGTGTCCCCCAAGACACAGTTTAAAGCGCAGTTTTTGAGAAAACTCCTGAAGAACTCGCCAGAAAAAATCAAGAAAAAGCAGATAAATTAGTGATTAACTTTATCTGGTAGATAAGCAAATAAGAAAATTTTTAACCAACCGAAATGAATGAACTAAATAGACTAAAAAAATACACTATTTCAAGTTGAAATCTTCAAGAACTTAAAGATCATGTCAGAGACGATACACATCAGCGCAGTAACTAAATGTATTCCCTCTAGTCACATTTCTTCCTCAAGATAATCCACATCTACCCTTCAAGGATCACGTCCGTTTTTGTTTTACAAAATAATGTATTCATTTATTCATTCCATACTTTTGTCAGTGTCCTGAGGACACTCGAATTAAGCTTTTGCGACAAGAATAAAAATCAAGATAGGCTTGGGGCTTAAGGGTTAAATATGTCATATCGGGTAAATTACATTTTAAGTTATATTTTTTTTATTTAGTCAAGTTGATGTTTCTTGTTACATTCACCAAAATGGGTTGGTTTGTAAACAGTTCATTGTTTGAAGAAAAAATACTAAGGACAATTTGAAACGTTGACGGTTTGTTTACATTCATAATAAAAAGGACCACAAAAAGGCAATGTTTTGTTAATAACTTTGTCTTAAATATTCTTATCTCAGTTTCAAGTAATTTCCGCTACATAATTTTCATCACATTTCAAAATGATTTTTTGATTACATTTCATGTTTTATCCTTTAAACCTTGTTGCGAAATTATATAAAAATATCATGGAAAAATTGTCATTCTACATCCTTCCATTTTCGAATCAATCCTTGTCCAACACAATTTCAAGATAAAAAACCCCAAATGAAATATCAATTTCTAGGGATGATCCACCCTCGAAATGTTGTCGCATAGCAAAGAATAAAAGTTCAACGTCTTGAAAAATTTCGCTGAGTCATGAACATATAAATTAGATACAGTTTGTTATATACACATGCATATAATATGTTTTATACACATTTTCTTCAACTTGGAAATGACTTTTCTCCCAGACAAAGGATTTCCCAAAAAATGTGAAAGATAACAAAATTGGGCGCCTCAAAAGTGGTATGTCGTTGTCCATATATAATGATTCGTATAATACACGAATTGATATAAATACACAAATATACATATATGATATGTGTTTAAGGTCCTTTTTATGTGATATTCTTGTACAATACAGGATCAGACTCTTTCAAAGTTGAGATAAGCTTCTGTGACTTGGAAACTCACTTAAGGATATTCACAGATTCATTTTGAAACTGTCGTCGAACTTCTTTCGGATTCTCCTCCTTCGCCAATGAATCAATGAATATTTTCATTGGTTTTATAAGGATGTGATACACTTTATTGAGTTTGCCATACATTTGCACGTGAATCCAATCCCTATTTATAGATGGTTCATTTGTTCGTTATTATCCTCGAAATCGTCTCAAAGAAAAGTGAAAGTTCTGAATATTACTTGCTGTAAAATATGATATCAAAATAATAAATCCTTGCATTTTACAAATAAATCCTTTGATGTGTTATCATTTTGCCAAATTAACTATTAATATCATATTGATAGCACCAAATCCAAAGGTGACAATAGGATAGACGCAAAAAACTTGTTAATTAATCTTTATATAACAAGTTATGATTTATAGTATCACATTTTTTGTAACTTTCAACTTTTTGCAACTGAATATGCTGTCACAAAGTTTTCTCATAAACGAATAAATATCAAATGGTTATGATGTTATTATTAAAGTTTTTTGCATTAGTATCATATCCATCAAACCTTCTGGAAGTTATATTCCTTGAAAAAATTAATTTTTTACCAGTAATCTGCCAAATAACCACTTAAATATGCTTGATACTAAAATTAATATTAAAAAAAATTTTATGTAATATAACTTTCATGAAACCTTTCGTACTAATGCTATTGTAGAGAGATATTTTGAAGCATGGGGTGATATGAACAAAGTTTTCCAAAAAAGGCTTGAGTGGAATCCCTTTTTACGGCTCAAAATTGAAATTTATTGATCCTTAAAACAAGGATGGTTTATAAGTTTGTTTTTATGTTCAAGTAAATATTTTATATAGTTTCAAGGGTTTCAAGTTATTGTTTTATGCATTAAGGAAAACTTTTCAAAATGTTTAATAACATTTAACTCGTAAGTTTGTTTGAGAAGATTTAATACTTAAAACTCTTAAAATGAACTTGTGAATATCTGTAAATACACTTGATTGTAGTGTTAGTGAATCGTTTTTTGTGGTGTTCTACGAAACTTATACCAATTTATATATCCTATTCAATAGCAGCTATAAAATCTTATATTCAAATGTAGATATTCTTATGCCAATAAACTTATGCAAGCATTCGCATGTGGATGTGAGAGATGAAAAAAAATAACTCAAATGCAAATTGCAAAGAGAAAAATGCATTAAAAGTGCTTCTTGGGAATGCAGAAAATGTCTGTCGTATGGAACCTTCGATGGACTCCTTAAAGGAGAAGCACTGTCTTTGATTCAAAGATCATAGGACGCATCAGCTCGAAAGTCCTTTCTGGAATTCATTTTGCTAAAGGAAAATGACTCCACAAATTCTTTAAAGAAAGAAAACCCTTCAAGGTGGAATAGTTTCTGTTGTTTGCGCTTTAGATAGCTCTTCAGATTCTCAATTAGTTTTAATTTATTCACCAATGGAACTTAATGCGAGGTTTAACACTTCAAGTATCTTCAGGGATATTGCCATAGTTTTGTCAAGATTCTTTCGTTCATATAAGATAGCCTCTTGAATATCTCAATGAGTTTACCAGATAAGATTGCAATAATAGCTTTAATCATATTTTGTGGTTTATCAGGATAAACACTTACAAACTATTCAACCAATCTAAGTAATAAATTAACTATAAAGTGTAAAAGATATACTTCCACTTGTTATTAGTTAACAAAAAGTTGGATATACTCCAAGAACCACAAAAACTTTGAAGTTTTCTTTTTAACAAAAATTTTCAAAGTAGATTCATAAAGTCACCATCTGAAAAGGGTTCTTGTTTTGTTGAATATTTGTTTGTGGCTTTTGAGCAATGTTTGTTCCTTGTCAAGGACTGAAACGATAACCATTTCACTACCAACATGAATCACTCCCACAAAAGTTATTTTATATAAATATGAAGCTGTAAATTAATTATGTAATTCATGACAAGAACATGCTCTGTTAAAGCCCTAATAAATCCTACTTGACGCAATCTTTTAGGCTGAGTGCTTATATTTTAGATTGCAGTGTTTTTCTTTTGGATTTCCTTTTGCGGCTATGGTAAACCATAAAGCTATTGTTATAGGCATCTTGGTCAAGTTGTCATATTACCACCACATGCAATTATTGTTAGAGAAATTCCTTGTATCATTTGAGATATGTGACACAAACACGATTTCACGTTACACATCATCATACTAAATTTACAAATATTTGTTGTCAGGAAATGATTCAACTTTACGATTAACAACACAAATATCCCACAAAATTTGACGAAAATTTATAATCTTCTTTGGAATTTATGTTTATCGGGTAAATTCCTGAGAGATCCTTTAATTCATTTAAATTGCTTAATTTGTCAAATCTCATTTGAATAAGGATTAAGTCAGCAACTATAACGTATCTTCTATGCTTACAATTGTTTCGTTTCTATTCTATATCGATTCTGTGTATCTATTCTGTATCGTGTTATTGCTTTAAATAAACAGGCTAATTCAGATTTTACCCCATACAAAGAACACAAAATAATCCTTTTTCGTGTAAGTATGGCGTCTTGGTTTATAACTTCATTACTTCAAGATTGAAATCAGTTTATGGAACGAAGTGTTAAAGTATCCCTTGTATGAGTATCGTGATAACCTTCATGAAATCGGTTTATTAATTTAGAAATTTCTCAAGCTTATTAAAACAAATCTGATGATTAGTGATAAATTATTATTGTACAAGATACATGAAAACTGTACAAGATATTTTGAAAATGATTTGCTGAAATTATTTTGATTTCAATTCGAATACATTTATTCAGACAAACTCAGAGATTAATGGAGAAATTGATAAATCTTTTCGCCAAATCCACATTTAAAAAAGACATGATTTGTAAGGATAACAACAAGACTGTATCATAGCGGGTAGTGTCAATCGAATCAATCCTTGTGGAAGAACAAAAGGTTTCAACGATTTATTGTAGAAAAATGGCGACGAAAGAACACAAACCTTCAATTCCAATTTATCAAATACGTTCCCAAAAAATCTGTCTCATTTTGATATATATTTTTTCAAATAACATAAGCAGAAAAGGTTACTTAACTCAAACTACAAAAATTCACACTATAAAAGGACTTTCTGACCTCACTGTGTCAAATTACAAAACCTTTCAATCAAGTGCATGTCATGACAATTATTTATTCTTTCCAGAAGTCATTAATTATTGTCGAGGCTCCAGAGTTGTGTCCTAGGGAAAAATGAGGGAAGCTGTGTCAAGGACTCATTGTCCTTCGCGTTAAACCACAACAAATGAACGCTTCCGACTCCTTGTTTATTTAGAAACTGTTTACGAGCCTGGAAGTCCTTGTTAATGATAGTAAACATTTAAGTTTATTGTGCCAACTCATTCCCATCAGGATAATGTCGACAATGACTTGTACTTTTGGTATAGAAAAACACAGATCTAAGAAGTGCGGACAAATTAAAGAAATTGCTTTGTTAATTTTCACGTTTCTTGGACAATTTTTGATTTTTCCTTATCACAAGGATTATTGTGTCTTTGTCAAAAATATTTTTATCTTGATAGAAAGTTTGAAAACTGAAATTGCTGTATTTGATTTCACAAAACTTTAGGGCACAGAAACATGGCTGCAAAACTTTTACAACGTGATAAAGATAAACATGTTTATTGTGTTGCAAGTGGAACTGCAACCACATCAAGGTGTTATTGCATTCCATTCGTTTGGAAATCTATAAGCTCTTATTATAGTTACAGCAAAAGAATCAAAAGTTAAACCAAAACTTTATCTTAACTAGTCGTTACTGTTTTACGACAATGTATCCAATAAAGACGTATTGAATATGACTCAAGTGATATTGGTGAGGTTTTGATCAAATAAAATTTTAAAACCCTACACACAATCGAATTTTATCTAGAGAGTTTTGGAAAAATGAAAACTCTTTAACTACATCTGACATTAAACTGCACAAGAGTTTAACCATAGTAATCATTTATTGGGTTAACCTCGTGAATTTTTTATACCATCATCAAATCTTGTTTTAGATGATGCTATATGACAAGGTGATATTGTGAAACTTTCTTCGATATCATGTCATTGACGACATTCATGTGGCTCAAAAACTGTCCTGATAATATCCTTTGACAGAAAGCTTTCTTAACAAGTAACATGTCGAATAATAGCTCATGTCTATGTAAATATCATGTTTTATTATTTACCAGGCGCCAGATATGTAGCTGTACTAAGTGATACTGTTCAATTTCAAAAGTAATTCAAGAGATACTTGTTCTAAGATTTTTTACCATAAACCTCGTCCCTTCCTTTGGGTTTTCATAAGGAAAGTGTTTTTATCTAATATAATTTTGGGCTTTTTTTGTCAATTTACTCAAAGTGGGTTTACAATCATAGATGTGCCACTTTCACTTTAATAACAGCATTTGGTAAAAGAATACAAATTCTTAATTTAAGAGCAGATATAAGTAATTTGCTATAGGTATACAAGTTTGTAGTTACACTAACGATAAATATGTGTCACTAAGAAAAATTAGAGAGCAAATTTGTCCCAAATTTTTTTCTCTAGAATGTTTGAATCATCTTACACGTGTTTCAATATGAGTCAAGTTATAAGGAGTCGTTTGTTTCCCTCGAAATCATTTTGACAGAAGGTTAAACTTTTATTGTTTAATTGAATCGCCTTTCTGACGACATGTCACTCGTCTCTGGAACAACTATAAAGTGCCGTGATGGCAATTTTCGCTCGTCAAAAGTCAACTGAAAACTTGTCCTCAAGAAAAAGTAAATTAACGCATAAGAAAATCTTAAAATACAACCAAGCGTTTATGGGAAAATCTTGCTTTATTGTCAGAAACGAGCTATAAATACCAGGACAGCAAATGAATTGGAAAATTTCCCACTGACGTCGGGTATAAAACCCATTTAATCGGCCTTTGTCTGGAGCTGAAAGCTTCAGCAATGTGGGGACAGATGTGAATTATATTCCTCCGCAAGGACCTTGCTTTCTTCATAAGGACGAAAGACATTATTCACTGGTACTTCTTGAACGATATAATGGAAATGCGCCTTTTGCAATAAAAATATTGAAACGACCGTGTTTGTGGCCGAAACTAAAAGGAAAATTTACGTGCAAATTATCTGCTCCTATCAATCTTCCAACTTGTAATGACTCTGACTTAATATTGGCTTTTGTAGCTCCTTCCGGTTGTTTACTGTTTATTGTATATCCTGTCCAAGTTAGTTATTCTTTCGCATTAGTTTGATCATAACTTGTGTCTAAGAAATTTTATGAGCAAGGACAACACAAGGCATAAAATTATACAAAAGATTTGTTCGATAAATCGCTAAATATATTTTGTTGACTTAATGCTACTGAACAATCACGTTGCAATCAGATGAAATTTAAAAAGGATATTGCATAAATAGACTTCATCAATGGAATAGCACCAGATTTATCTGCAGTTCACCCTTTCCTACGTAAATCTGGAAAATCAGATGTTATGAAATTCCTATTACCGCAGGTCAAATTTCACTAAAACCAAATATAGCCGTTGCTACAGACAAGAAAGTAATTTAATTAATTAGTAACTAGCGACCATGTTACAGAAAAAATATAAATCTCAAAAGGATATATTTTGAAGCCCACAAAATACACCAACTTTTGGTCTTTTGCTCGTGTTTAATTAAGATAATGTTGGTGATATGCTTAACGTGAGCTACGAGTATTAAAGCCTTAATCTTATTTATGTTATAAAGTTTGACCAAACTATAGAAGGGTATTTTTCGTTTTATTTTGCATGTCAGACTCCGGAGGCTTCTAACTCGTTTCAGTGGTTTCAAGGATATTTGAAATACAATTTTTGGAAGCCTTTAAATTAAAGGATTTCTCAAAGGTTTCTAAACTAAACTCAACATTAATTGTGGGACTCATTTAAACTCTGTAGTCTGTATTGTAAATGACTTGATTTGGTCAAATAGCAAGGACCAATTTACCTTCTACATGAACTACCCTGCAATGTGTTTCCTGTGCAAGCCTAGATTCCACTAATGCTTCGCCCTGTCTGTCTCATATTTGATAACTGCCAGTTTACTATTATTCATTACATATTTCGATAGCTTTATTATATTATAAATGTTATTGAGAGATAAAGGGAAAAGTAAAAGAATAGTTACAATGCCTTTTATATCATTCATTGTTCAATAATATTGCATTTTCTACTGTTAATATTTCTCTAATTTCTGCTTTCAATTTCAAGTTTAATCAATAGAAGATATTGATTTTCATGTCATCCATACCAGTTATAGTGCAGAGAATTTCAAAAACAGTTGGATTCATCTTCATTACAATGCAAATCATGGGAAATGTATTTAGTAACATTCACAATATCTGCAAACTAAATGCAGCCATTACAGTTTCATCTGCATTTGTGTATTTAACCACTTCAAATCGAAAAGGACAATTCAAAAACTTTAGTAGAATTCAAACTTTAACAAGGACTTATGCTCAATACCATTTTATGTCGAATGTTTTGATTAGATTTTCAAATATTCAAACTTTACTTGCTGCAGACTGTGGCAACTCCTTATGGTACTCTCAGACAAACATTTCTATTAAATTGGGAAGTAAGTATTTTGTTTTGATTAGAATTCATATTTGCATGCAACGCAAGATTACTCTAATCTGAAGTCTGATTTTGAGATGAATACACTTCAATTAAGACCAGTGGGATGATTATGAAGTCATTTAATCGAAATCATTATTATTTTCCGGTTTACTTCGATTTCAAGGATCAGGGATCATACCAGAGGCTAATTCGTAGCTCATGTTAGTCTAGACTGAATAAAGTTCATATTGTATTTATTATTGTACACTAAATATTTGAACAATATGCACGATGTGACCAATCAAAACTGGTGATCAAACATTTAGTATTACTAGGAACGCCAGAAATTAAAAGACTCAAGTTTACTGGAAAATAGAAATTTAGTTATTTTTATTTATTTCTTTTCCACAAGTATGCTACGTAGCAGGAAAATACACATTTTCTACTATGTGAGAAGGTATATTCTTTCGAATGAGGTATCTAACATCATCATTGGAAAAAAAAATTTTTTGCCCTAAAAAAAATCATGGACATGGATATATTATTATAATTTTAACGATACAACAGTTGGACTGTGTGTGGGCATGTTTGCCAACAATTTTGATGGTTAGAAGTTGAGTTGGGATGAAATCAAAATTTTTTTATTTTCGATGGGAGGAGTTAGTGGTTAGCTAACCGTGTGTGGGTATGGTGGCAGAATTTCTGTCAAAACTAATGTTAATTTCTAGGAAAATTCGAAAAATTAATTTGAAATAATTTTAAAAATGTGTAAATAGTGAATAAGGTGGAGGTTAAAATGCCAGTCATATCATTTTGGTAAAAGCTATGCGTCCAACAAAATGGGTAAGCGTAAGGCCCTCCGCACACGGAGCTCCCGAGACGTAAGTAACTAGTAACTCGAATTAGTCACCAGTTTTCTTTGAATCACTTCCCATATAAACAAATGGGACGCCACACACAACGCTACTGTTTGCAAACTGGTTTGTGATTCCTGGAAACCGGTTTGTAATCAGTCACCAGCGGACTGGCATGTCGAGTCGCTCACGGCAAAGTTAACAACTTCTACGAACTGAAATTTCTAATGAGTATTGGATGAGTAGTGTCCGGAACCTAGTCGCTAAGAAGTCAGGAATTAGTTTGTAACGCAAGTTACCAAACATTTTAGTTTACTTTTAGCAGCTCCGTGTGAGGAAACGATGAAATTATTTAAATTTAATGTTTAAATAAAATGAATAAGACCTATAAATATATGACAAAAAAAATTTTCCAATCTTTTCACGAGCCTTCTGAAATGAAATGATTTCGATTAACAGACAGCCTTGTTTGAAAATGAAAATTTAAATTTCCCGGTAACTTTCGAACTTCGACTTCGAGCGCCATGTCCATGCACAACAACCATTCCATGGACACGTATTGACATTTAGAAAAACATAAATTTTTGACGTGAATTGTTTTTCTTCCCTTTGGAGGTGAGAAATTATTTTAACGAAAACTACAATAAAAGTTGTAATTTTAACAAAAGTGCACATAAAATCAAGGATTCAAAATGAGACTTAAGGAAGTGATAGTTTTCATTTTCATGATGAGCTTCTGTTATGGGAGGAAACATCATTTAGAAATTCGGGTAAGGCATCTGACATTGTCAATTTGATGAAGAGGATCAATATCGATTTGTTCGTGTTACAAAAATTTGACAAATTTATTAAATATGCTATTTGAAGGATTTGTGTACTCATGAGATTTGTATTTCAGGATGATATGCGTCAATACATTGCTTTGAGCACTTTTGGTTTCTATCGTGGAGGCTTTCTAGACGTTAAGCTGAGCAAATTCCAAGTGCCTGTTGGGCAAGAGGACAAAATTGTAACATTGCGCTTTGTATACACAATGAACTCATTTATTTCTACAAAAATGCATATTTCAGTTTGGTTTGTCTTTGGATATTACCATGTCAGACGCTATGAACCCGTATTTGGACTCTCATCAGGATAAATGTATCCTCGAGGAACCTGCCTCATCCCAACGGAGTGGACCAATTGCATTCTTTATAATGGACTTGAAAAATCAGCTGTAAGTGTTTGTATCCTTCTGTTATTTATTTATTCGTTGCAAAATGTTATCAGTTGTTATCAATTAGACAATGACCTTCAATGTCAACATAAATTAATTTAACCTAATTGGTCCCCAATAAATTAAAATTGTTACAGAGTCCACATCAACTGCTCAAACACTTGGATAAATCCTCATATTTACAAAGATGGTTCGAAAATCCCAGTCATCAGGTCAAAGAGACAGTCATTGGCTAAAGTTAGCGATTCAGCATTATTTATGCAACAAAGAAAACGTGAGGGTGAGACGATATTAAACAAAATCATAGACATGCTAACGTTTTTCGATTTCTTTGATAGCTATTTTCCCCGATTCAGAACCTTTGCTAACAGGAAACAACCAGGTTTGCAGTCAAAGAGATTTGCCCATGGAAATGGAAGAGAAAAATGGTTCCAAGTACTATAGCATGAATGTAAGATGGCGGTTGTAACCGATTAGTTATAGAATAATAACAACTATGATTTTATCAACAGTTTGCATTGTACATAGCTACAACACGTGAGGAAGGTCTATACAATCTGTATTTCCATGCATGCCCCAACTATGATGATTCGAATCCATTCCTTCTATCATTCGATGTAAGTTGAATCATTTAGTAGAAGGTGAAATTACACCAAATCTAATTCGTAAACAATTTCCAGGTTGACATAGAAGAAAAGAACAGTGGAAATTTCTTATCAGCTGGAGAAATGCCTCTTCCAGCTCTATATTTCATGATGTCATTGCTCTTCTTTCTGTCAGGACTGTTTTGGGTATTTATTCTCAAGAAAAGCAGGTAACTGAATTTATATTACAAAACGTATACGATATCAAAGAACACTCTTTTCTTTCAAATTAGGCATTCTGTGTTCAAAATTCACTACATAATGGCAGTTTTAGTATTCCTCAAATCCTTGTCGCTTATGTTTCACGCTATCAACTTCCACTTCATTGAAACAAGAGGTGAACATGTTGAAGCCTGGGCTATTCTATACTACGTTGCTCACTTGTAAGTGTTTCATATAGCCAGAAAAGATTTTTGTGTGAATATTTCAATTATTTTTTAAGATTAAAAGGCGCTGTGCTTTTTATAACAATCGTATTGATTGGGACTGGGTGGACATTCATTAAACACATTTTGGCAGATAAAGATAAGAAACTGTTCATGATAGTTATTCCTCTGCAAGTGAGTTAAACATTTGAATCAAATATAACCAGAAAAAACTAAGTTTAAATAATTTCTAAATACGAAAAGGTTTTGGCTAACGTTGCTGAAATAATAATAGCAGAAGGTGAACAAGGTGATATAGAACATCGTACATGGAGGGCGATATTTATTCTAGTTGATTTGGTATGTTGTGGTGCAATTTTATTCCCTGTAGTCTGGTCAATTCGACACTTGCAAGAAGCTTCAGCTACTGACGGAAAAGCTGCTATTAACTTGAGAAAACTAAGATTGTTCCGTCAATTCTACATCATGATTGTTTGCTACATATATTTCACTCGGATAATTATATATTTGCTGCAAATCACTGTACCATTCCAATATGCTTGGCTCGATGAAATGTTCCGTGAAATGGCAACATATGTGTTCTTCGTTTTGACTGGATACAAATTTCGTCCAGCATCTGCTCATCCGTATTTCACAGTCGAATCGGACGACGATGATGAAGTTGAAGTTTTGACTGAGTCTGGATTATCGGAAGGATTACACAAGACCCACGCTAAATCGAGAAACGTTCCAACTACAATTGTCGAGTCTCATCAGGAAGAGGAAAAAGAGAATTTAATAGGTAAAAGGGAGTCAAGTCACGAATATGACTAAAACGTTTCAAAACATACTTTACGGACTGATATTTTGTTAAGTAAAACTAAAAGATTTAGTTAGAATCAATGAAGGCAAGAAAACGATGTAAACTATTATTTATGGAGATAATGTAGATATTTAGTTACTCATTATTATATCTTACAAAAATTATTTTCATTTCAAATCAAAATTAACGTTATTCTTGTATTACAATTTAATTTTCTTGGATGTGTTTTAGAAAACTAAATTTTCCTATTCATAATTCCAATATACCAAAGTTAAAAACAAGCTATGGGAAATTTTTAAAATCAAATTAAAATTATAATAATATAAAAATTTACTTTCAACAAACAAAATTTTATTTTATTGCAAATGAGTAATTTCACATTATGTAGCATCACTAAGCATTGATAATGAATATACATAACTTATAAATAAAATAATAAAGTAAAATGTTTGATAAATAAAAATGAGGACTAAAATAATCCTTATCATGAAAGTTAAAGTAATTAAATATGTGAATAATATAGATATTTTTGTTGTTTAGTAGTTTTCAAATTACCACATTGTGTAGCTACATTTTACTTTGCCTGTATATTTTGTTTTGTAATATATTTAAAATAATTATTATGTCGATAAAATATATTTAATAAACGAAACGTTCTTGTGAGAAATTTACTTGTTATCCTCTGCAGGGGGGCCACTTTCTGGAAAATCATGAAAACCTGGAATTTATTATTATTTCGGTTGATTTTTTCACAGAAAAGCAACGCTCTTGAAAGCCAATCGAAGCGTTTGACTGACTTCCCACGACGTTTACAAGAAATTTTACCTTCCTTTTTTCAATGAGAATTTATGAATTTCATAGTCAGGGAAATTTGTCAGAGAAATCATTAAAAACCGGGAAAGGTCAGGGAAATTTGTTTTCAGAAAAAAGTGCTCTAAATAACGTATGGTTAACAGTTCGTCTTCCTGTCTACGTGTGGTTCGATATGATGAATAGCTGTAGATGATCTGAAATTGTCTTTACCAGCTTCTTCTGAATTCTGTACTTATCAGACAAGAGTTTGAAGGTGCTCTACATCAAGTTGTGTCTTATGATTCGGAATTTAAGGATCAAGTAGAATCGAGTAGAATCACTTGAAACAGATTTGATTAAAATTAAAAAACGTTAAATGAATGTAATTAATTTAGTACTGGAATTTAGTGGTGCCATTGAATAGTGAATTGATTCCAAGATTTTGACGAAGAGATGTCAGAAGTAGTGTAAATGTCAAAATTGAGGCAAATGGAATGAAAACGAGCAAAAGTGTGTTTTAGATAAATCATTGAATTGATATTAATTTTAGGTGATACTTGTTGTTTAATTTAGACTTAAGAAAACGAAGTTTATTAAACAATCAATTTAAATTGACATTTTCCCAATGCAAACGTAACCTTACTTTCACGGCACAAGCAATCAACAAAACAAAAACAAAATTCCCAAGTTTTGTTCAAGTTGGTAGCATACCAAAACATTTATGACAGTGTGACAGTGCATAAGCTTTCAAAATGGCGTTAAAGATTATTGTTAAATCAAATTCAACGGGCACACGATTGTGACCAGAAACAGAATTAGAAGTCGCGTTCATTAATTAAATTCTCGCAATTAGATGAAAATTATGAATTAGCTGTCGTTAGTTTGTGAAAATTTTGTGATAAAAAGTTCTTAAAGTGAAAATTCAATACGAAGCAACAAAAAAAAGAAGTATATATATTAGTCTGATTGATGAATAAGAAGTGGTGGAGGCAGGCGACGAAGGAAAAAATTTCGATTTTCATCTGCAACCACATTTTTTCAACGCTTTAGAATCTGGCGTGCTTAGTATGCTTTGGAATTATTTAAAATTGAAACAAAGTAAAGTTTAGAGGTAGAAGAATTAAATAAATTACGAATTGATTCTAATTAATTTCTTTTTCTCGTGCTACAGAAATCTGATACAAAAATACTAAACTACGTCAGAGTAGAATTGAAGAGATAAAGCGTTTTATGAATAAAATTAATTATTGCATTGTTTCGTCATCGTCAAATTGCATTGGGAAATATTTAAAGAAAAAAATTTTTAACTACAACTACCGAAAGTTTCAAAAGGATTAAATCCAGTTCTTCAGAAATATGCAATCCGATAGTGATGAGAGTTGGCTGGAAGAACAATGCGTTCAGGCAATTAACTCTCAACCAGATTACGAACGTGAATTCACAGCACAAAGGGACACATCAACTCGGACTATATGGGGTGCATTCCAGGATTCAGCTACGGCCATAACCCAGTTATATAGAGGTGATATGATATGATATGAATATATCTTTAATTTATTATAAGAAAATTATTTCTCTGTTCCTATGTGCATTTATTTTGACGTGTTTTCACGATTGTGTTTGTGACTTTGTGAGAATCGTTTTATATTTGTGAAGCACGTTTTTATTTTTGTGGTATCTGTGACAAAAATTTCACGAATTATTGCATACAAAACTCAAGGACGACAAGAGCTGGGAAAATATGTTCTTTTGTTATACCATTTCATACTTCATGTGTTCCATCCCATCCGACATTTTGTTTTGCTCAAACATACGAGTAACGAGTGTAAAATCATCAGAATAAATTTCATTTCGTTGTGGAATTGCGTCTTTTCGGAATACAGACAATGGACACTTGCTGTTCGGGATAACCGATTTCGCCATTTTTGTAATACGTCTTCATGATACTTCATACCTACTCCTGACAAATGGCTACTGGTCTCATGTATTATGATTCTGATTTATCCCAGTCAGCACTTACTGGTGGATTACAATCATCATGATACCTATTCCTTTGTGATGTAATAAATGCTTCTTCAATTGAAATTCAGAGTTCTAACAGGAAAAGGAATTGTAACCCGTTCTTCATCATCTTCGTTACCTACATCCTCCGTTACATAAAATACAAATATGATTAGTTTTCCAAAAATAGAAAATTTCTAATCAATTTCTTTTTAGGTCAGTCGCTATTTTAATCCCATTTATTCGAACTTTGCCATAGAATTGCTTATAAATGATTGGGTTAAACACATTGGACAGTTTTTAGCAAATCAATTACCTACTCACATGAAAACTAACAAAGTATTACCTCCTTAATGACTTCTTTAGTCGACAAAGTTCTAACCAATACCGTATTTAACGCTTCATGCTTCAAAAACGAGTTAAAATTATATGATTAACTCTTATACTACTTGAATATAGTAAACTTGAAAGTTCATTTATTATTATAGATAGATCTTAACTATTTTGGGAGACTGTAAGAATCCTGGTGGTTAAAATTTATTGTCAATTACATAGTCTGATAGATAATTACCTAAACTTTGAGAAAAGTGTAAAATATTATAGATAGAATGATCAATTCAATGGTCAATGACTAAATGATTACTCAATGTTAGTTCATGAACACAAGTAATCCTTGAACTTGGTTAAACACTCACATCAAATATTTGTTTTCAGCTTATTTCGTACTGTATATTTTAAGATGATTCACGTTTTATATTAAAATATTTCTAATATTTCAGACCGCTCTTCAAGCAATTCCACAGCAGCGCTGTGGCTGCCGTTTCAAACGGCTGCTGGAACAGTAACAACATTGTATAAAGGTAAATTTAATTATGCATTTAGTATTATATTATTTCATTATAAATTTCAAAACGAAAATATTTCAGAATCTTGTGATGGAATGAAACGTACAAGTGAAGTAGCCGTACAATGCGGATACCAAAGAAGAACTAGGGAAATAGTAGATTGGGCACGTAGTAAACGAAGACGTTACATTCGTCGTGAAGATCTCCTTGCTTATTTAGCAAATAAGCCACCACCATCTCACAAAGTATCACAATTACGGTGAGTGCATGAAAAGAAATCTTGTTTCTTATCAAAAACACATTACTATAACATATAATTATTCATTTCAGTTTATCGCCAAAGCCTGATCAGCAACATAATAATAGTAGCCCGTTCTTAGTTGCGCCTAATCAAATGCCACCAGAGCCAACAGATCTTCATACATTCAAAGAGGCATTAGTACGGAAACCTAGGTAAAGTATCCGAAATTACTAATAGTATCATCAATATCAACTTCATACAATCTTAATTGTAGGGGTCCTGAGCTTTATGCATTTGTAGCTAATGAAATAGCACGCCACTGCAAGCGCCCGGCGAGTCCTATAGACGTTAATATGGATGTTCAAAATTTTTGTAGTAAACGACAGCGTTTCATGTAGAATAAATTCATTAAGACTAACATATAACATACTATACAATATAAATATATATATATATATCTTATATAAAAAATTAAAAATAGAATGTGAACGCGACTCGAAATTATTTATTAATTCGTAAGAAATAAATAATGTCAAAATTATTAATAATAAATAATAAGTAAAATACCGTCTGTAGGTAAGCAGAAATGAATATTGAATACTGAAGGAAATGAAGAAACTGTGAAAAAGCATCTTGAAAAAATTACATAAATATTTTAGTTTGCATTCAAAGAATTTCAACAAAACAACTACTAAATATATGATATTAAATAATCAACTACCCTAGAATTCAGATTAAAAGTCATACAAGTTAAAGAAGAATTATGAATTAGGCATAGATGAACTAACTAAGAATGATAAGGATAAAACATCAGTCCAGAAAATCAAATCATAACACTTTCGTTATATTTTTTTTCAATTAACATGAATAAAAGTTTTCAAACTCACTTTAAATATTAAAAAACGTATGCATAATGTTATGTTTACTGTTTTGTAATTATTCAATTGTAACAAAATAAATGAATGAAGTTAATTAACTTAAGAGTTCGAATCAGAAAACAAATTTTCATAATAATTTTTCATTTTCTATCGAAAAATATTTTCGTAATTTGCAACGTTCGTTACGTTTAAAAAAATGTAAATAAGCTTGAATTGAAAGTCACTTATCCCGACTAATAGGGTTGTGCTTAGCTTTAAAAACGCTGAAAATACTTTAACCTAATATTTGATAAATAAAATTTTCTCTTAAGTTTCAAACTCATAACACGGTTTTGAATTTGTTCAATATTATTGTTGACTCTGCATGTATTTTTCAGCAATACGATTAAATACGTAAAGATTTCTGTTTCATTTTTAAATGTGTTAATGTTTTTCATTTAAAATTTTATACTCCTTTTTGTGTACTTTTTGGTAAATTACTTTTTGAAAGGAAGAAAAGACCGTGCAATTAATTGAATTAATTGGTGTTTTGAATTGGTTTAGAATAAGTAAAAATGTAATATAGTAATTTAAGTATGTAACGGACGATCAACATGTATGTAAGTCCTTAGGTTACTAAATAACAACAAGGAAATCTGAACAGAAGAATTGAATCAAATTATTATAGGTAAAAGTGTTTTTGAATATAAATATATTTATGTATTTGAAACTTCAAACAACTGTTGCAATTATTAAATGAAAAATCATCTTTCGATTTATTTACTGAAATTAACATTTTTGTACAAATTAATATACACACATAAATATACCAACACGTTTCAATAAAAGTAAAACAGTTCACAAACTAGCCAATTCAGCAGTTCCTTTTTGTCTTAGATTCAAATTAAAAGCCTTGTAAAGATAATATAAACAATATCCTTCTTCGATTTATTTCTTATCAATCAATAGCACATTTATTTGAAAATTGCAACGTAATAATAATAATTTCAGAATTATAAAGACTTCGCAAACTATTTTTTTTATTTTTTGTTTTTGTTAGTTATTCCCGCCGAAAATACTGATTTAAGATGGGTTTAAAATAAATGTATTTTCTACTTTACCTGAATTTATTTTCATTTAAAGGATTGTAATTTTGAAGTCGGAATTAATTTACTTTGATTTTTGAAGATAAATTTCTTCAACTTCTGAAATTTTGTGTAAAAAGTCAAGTACATAATAACAAAATCATGTAGAAAACTTGTTTGTGTTTTACATCGTTATTTTATAACAACTATACATTACTCTGAAATACGTTTGTCGTCTTCAGTACGTAAGGTCGCATTTCTTTTGGGTAGTGTTTAGCTATAACTCACGGCACTTCAACATCTAAGACCTAGATAAAACTGATTCTTATTATTTTCTCCAAGTAAACACAGAAGAGAAGTATTTTGTTGTTATTTGTTTTGTTGACAAACGATTTTGTTTTATGGGTTACAATGAAAGGTCATAGTTAAAATAAATATTTTCTATTATTCTTGCAATACATTTCTGATAACAATTCAGTTAACATGAATTTGATGATCTAAAATTATCTATTAATATATATTAAGATTTGGTACTTTTCAATACCAAAGGTAAAACACATTGCGGTTCATTAGAACGTGGATTATCAGAATAAATGGTTATGGTTTTGTCTTGTATATTGAATAATCCTAAAGCAATTGTTTTGACGATTTCTTCAGGTGTACCATCATCTCGGAAGAGTGTGTGTGGCGGATTTGAAGTGTCCCCTAGCATAGTCAGAACATCTTTTTCTGTTTGTGGTTTATCATATTTACTAAGCGTTTCCAATCGACTAACACTTGAATCAACCATGAGCTGGATATAGTCACGTGTAGGAATACGTAAGTACCTGAAAGCAGTTATAACTTAGAAGCATTCATTAATTTTTATAACTTCTTACTTATTAGCATGATATAGAACATCATCTTGCTTTATTTCTTTAATATCTAGGTTCGATCCTGGACCATCTTGTGGTGCGATTTCGATGTTATAGAAAATGCGTTCTGGCCGTGCATCGCTGCAAACACGATATCAGATATTAATGTGAAGCATATAATCAAATTATATAACTTTAATTATTTCTGAATGACGATCATACTTTACAAATGTAATGTTTAACGAGCAACCATCAGCACAACCGACGTCTGCATCTCTAATAACTTTTAACGCTTGATCGTAATTTTCGGCTGCTAATAAAGCTCTGGTTAGGAAGTGTCGGGCTAAAAAGGAAATTTTATTGCATTAAATGATGAAATTATCGTCTTGAGAAGGTTCTGATGATCCACGCCAGAAACCAGATATGATATTTTAACATATTGCTTATAGTCTGGAATCGTAAATAAAACCAAATAACTCACGAATTTTTCCACTTTGCAGTTCTGGATGTGATAAAGTGTTTACACAGAATACTAATCCGTGATGGTTGTAACTCATTGTATAGCCGGGAAGATGACCCGCGTAGCATAAGGACATAAACCGTTCCTCTTTGACCTTGTGCTTTCCTTGCGGTTCATCGCTAATAATATGAGCTGATACATAATAAAAATGGTTTAGCGTTTCTGACAAAGCATCCTCGGTGTGCCCTATGACTTGCTGCAAGATTTAAAAATATCTTTATTGACAGATTATGTACTTTAATTTATAGATCTTACACAGCCTGGCCTATTGACTGTGACTGTTGTGCAACCAACAGCATTTCCAGTGCGCTTTGTTTGTCGTTGTTTGATTCCCTTTTCTGTTTCTTGATTTTTTATTGATATTGCAGCTATATCATCCAAGTGAAGCAAGAATAGCTGAAATAAGTAAAGCAGAACTTTAACAATATGAACTTATCTAGAAAATCAGTCACTTTCTTCGAGTAGAGTGGCATTTTGCCCGTTTAATATGAATTCATTTTTATTATTTTTTAAAGCCACCAGTAACGATATTGGTATTAATAATTACTGTAATTACTTTTAATTTTTGAGATTTGTTAACTACGGTTCTATAATAATAAATTACAGATTACAGAGTCTCATAAACATTTTGCAGTCAATAAATCACTTCCAGTCTATAACTTGTAGTTCATTACTGTTTGTTTACTTTTTGGTTAATGTATCTGTCCGTAATAACTCTGTAAATTACTAACAAGTTACGAGCTTTTAAAAACAATACAATTTAAAAAAGCGTCAAGTTTACCATTGAAGCAAAAACCGCTTATAGTAATTCTATGTATTTCAACTTTACCTTGTAGAACTCAACGTTAGCACCATCAGCGACTCCTTCCAGTTCTCTTACATACTGAGGAAAGCTCTTTTTACAAGCTTCAAGTGTTTCAACATAAGCTTCATCTGGAAATTAATAATTACATGTTTATCATTAGAAGTTATAATTTTTTGTAAATTTTTCTTACGTCCAGCTGGTGTATTGTACAAAGGTATATACTCATTGTTCAACGATGCTGATATTTGCAAGAAGCTTTTGATGAGTGCCCCGAACGTTCTTCCCTGCAAAATATGTGTGACTTAGTATATGAATAACTTGGGAAAAATTATCATTATTTGAAAATTAGGTTTTATTAGGTACCACATCAAATCCAACTTCGTAATGACTACCTCTTGTGTACAGCATAGGTATTGCTTGCCGCCTTGGAATATTTAATGGGGCATTTGCAGTATCCCAATTGCATTTCTTCTGATCTAACTTATTACAAGCTTGAAACATTTTGTTTTCTTTTAAAATTATAATTCAAAAGAATTTTGACGAGATTTTCTAATAAACTTGTAAACGGCGATGGTTACCTGATCGCTAGCAGGGCAAGTTAGTTACTTTGGAAAATATACTATTATACATTATACTGTTATATATCTACGAGCATATTTTGTGCACCTTATATATGTTTTTTGAACATTTTAATTTGGGTTGGACTAAATATTTATCAAGGTTTGGAAAGCTATTGATAAACAAAGTTACCTTATCTCGGTTATAAGCATGTTTGACGCTTTATAGTTTCGTCAATAGATGTTATTTTGAAGGGTAAAGTAAGAATGAAGGGAAGGTTTTCACAACTTCAACACGGAGCATAAAGAAATCTGGTGCAACCTGTACATTATATCGTCGGTAACGAAACCAGCAGAAACTATTTGGCCAAGAAAAGTTGGCAATGTCAAAGAACTTTGCGAAGTCCTACATGATCGTCAAGGTTTTAAATGCTTGTTAGGCAGTGTAGTTGATCATTCGATTAAAAACTAGTATTAATATGCCTTTCGTGCCAATAATAGCATTGCGGCTATGGGGTAATTTCGTAATATCTTTGCTGATACCAGTCCAACCATATTAGCTTGACGCAGAGGTAGATTATTGGTTTCTAATTTAGTTCACATGATCGAACCTATCCAAGTTCATTTATGTAGCTGTTTATGATATATGAACTTGCAAATTGACTTGTTCTTCATTCCACAATACTGTCCTTGCTACAATTACGGGCAGTCACTTCGGCATTTTTGATTTTAAATTAGCTTGAAGGTGATCGGTACAGACAAAGTTTCCAGCACAACTTGTTTCAACAAATAATTCACATTTTATGTGCTTATGCTACAATATACTTATGTGTTTTGACTAACCGTCAAATACACGTCGGAAATTTGCTCCACAAAATTTCTTATTATATTTGAATTGATGCTAAAACACTTGGTATGCAAATACAAGATTATCTTACTAATTTTCGTAACAACTAATATTTCAATTTTGTTCAATTGGTTTAATAAATTTTTATCTTATTTCTGTTAATAAATTATTGATGTCGATTGGACTTTAATTTTGATATTGAAAATTACCAATTGATGATGTGTTTCTGATAAAATTTCACTTTACATATATAAGAAGTTTTGGAAGTTGTTGTATTGGCTAATGTTTGATGTTTTTTTAAAAAATTTCCTTTAGAACTTGTGCCTTAATATCTAATAAATTATGCACAAGTTGATTTAAACTCTTTTTTTGATGCTAATATTTAGGTTTTACATTTATATTTAACAAGATTAATTTTGAATTTGATTTGAATGTTGTACTTAAGGCATCTCTATAGTAACATTGGAATGTTCATCCGTTATTCTAGCAAAAATTAAGCCTTTGAATGTTACTGTAATTAAAACAGTTGCGTGTTGGAGAAATCGAAATTTCACGTTCAACTAAATTAATTAAATTAAAATTAATCAGAGTGTTATGCACCTGTCAAGATGAACTTTGTTTCAAGTCATTCTCGTTATTTTATTGGATAGAACTACTGTTTTTGTTATAGGAATCATAAATTATATTGTTATGAAACTAAAATTACAGTTTTATTTAATTGTTGACAATAATTAAAATGATTACATGTATTTTGAATAGTATTTTCCCAACTATTGAACTGCATAACTGAACAGACCTATAATGACTTGCTCCGTTAATAGGTTTTATTATTGGACTTTGCGGTTTACTTAAAACAATTGATTGAAATCTGGACTCAATATTTTGATACTTAATTTCCTTACATTTAATGTTAATGATTAATTTGAACAATCATCTCGCAAATACAGAATGAGGAAGTTGTAAACATGTTTTAACTTGATATACATATGTTGAAGGAAAGCTCTTGTTATTTGTATAATCATGTAAAGCTCGGTAATTGCCTTGAAAACTTCCAACATTAATTTTTGACATGTGATCACTCATTGGAAATCAGTAATTTCACCGTTTGTGTCTTATAAAACATGATTATTCGCACTTACTTTAATAGCGTGGCAAATTTTAATCGCTAATTAATTTGTATGTCGCTTAAGGCATTTCAAACACGTTTATCTAAGCGCCTCGATATGCGTTGAGTCTTGAGGCATGTTGATGACAGGTTATTACAGTTTTCACACGCTTTACAATTTTGAATCACCGCAGGGATACTCGAATATCCCGATGAGATCGATGTTATGATTCATGAAAACAGAATTTTATATATGTAGGTATGTGATATGTGTCGAATTCTGTAGAATTCATGTAATTAATTGTACCTAATAACACTCATATTAATTCGTTGTTGCTTTATTTACTTCAACAAAAACGGCAAAATGAAATTAAAATTATTTGCTATGTGATTTGTAAGCACTTGAATGCACTAGTTTTTATTGAAAAGCGGATAACAAACACAATTATTATGTATCTGTTATTTCAATTCATAAAAGGTTATAGATTATTAATACAAAGGAAATTAACATGTCTTTGACCTATATTAAATGTCATGATAGTAGTTATAATAGTTGATAATTTCAAAAAATGGTTAAATACGCATTGAAGGTGACTAAAAACAAAAATGTTGTAAAATGGAAGACACCATTAGTTTAGTAATTGTATGCAAAATCCATTATATCTTTTATAATACGTGATATGTTTCCTTTTGAGTCTAAAAATAATATTGTAATTATCATGAATTGAACAACTTCAGGTCAAAATTTACTCGAATCCAAATCTCACAATTATATCGTTATTAAAAAAATTTTATTTGCAATATACAATTAAATGCAATTATTTTGTGGATCAATTATTCGGTATCGCTGTAATTAAATATTTTTTCTGATAAATATTCTCATATTTGCGGTGAGTTGTAGAACTAGAAGGAATAGATTTATATATCCGACGATTAGCATTTTACATTTATGTAAATTTATTTCAGTTATATATTTTACGTTTACTTTTGACTCATTTGTTATTTGAAAAACGAATTTTATAAGGTATAAAACCCACTTTTGAAACCGCTATTAGATAATCAAACTATAGGCAACGCGGAGTTTATTCTCATCTCATTAGTACCTACTGGACACTGCAGTTTATTCAGAATATTTATCTCTCAGTTATTAAAGTATTATATACCGATCATTACAACACTCTACAATTAGTACTTTAGTTCCATAAGCAATCGTTTCAAAGCTAGATAAACTGGAAGTCTGTTATAAAAACTGGAACCTCTGACACGTTTGACTACAGTAGGGTTCGTGTACATTTACGGAAATCTCACACAAAATCCACAATGATGTGATATTTTAAAAGTTTTAGCAGGATGTACACAGTGTGAATAGTAGATAACGTGCATAAAGGGAATAAATTTATTTTACAAATCGTATAACCATTGTAGGTGTAGACATTTGAATTTATTGTTGTTCAAAATAACTTCGAGGTTGTTTTTACCAGATGTTAGTCTTTATCCAAACACAGCCTTTCTATAACCCATTCTAATCAGGTCGGCAGTAGATGATCTTTAGCGAATTTGCATTTCCGATATATGGAAAACAAACGAAAGGAATGGGTAAAGTCACGATCCGGACTTTCGTGGTACATTAAGAAATATGGTGATTGTTAAAGCGATCGTTATTACCACGTATATCAATGATTTTTGTAACTATTTTTTTAAGATAGATGTTAATTAGTAACCGGAATATTGTATCTGGTTTTAACAGGCATAATGTTGCGGTTGACAGCTACATGAAAACCTTTTGTTTTACTGGTACTCGCATGTTTGTACTCTACCTACGACCTTCGTCAAGATCACTTTCCTCTCAGTCTAGATATCAGTTTAACGATTTCTGGTTTTGCGTTAACACACCTGTTCGACAAAGCGCATTTTTTCCTAAATTACTTTTATGAAATTTTGTTGTAGCATGTTTTCCGGAGATTTTAACCTCTACAGTGTGACGGATAATGGAAAAGTTCTAAAAAGAAAGACTTGAACCTAAATTTTGAGAAAGGGAGTACCTACATTCACAAACAACAAACTCAACGAAAGATAAAAAATCAAAAGAAATATTTAATGTGACGGTAAAAAGTCGCTTAATTTTGACAGCTTAAACTGTGCTTCCCTTTCTTTCATAGCAAAACTGTGCAATCTTTTCAAAATCAATGCGTCCGTCTTGTTCGCTTTAACTTGCCTTTCATACCAATCTATAATTTTTAGGGTTCCGTACCCAAAGGGTGATAAAGGAACCCTATTAATATAACTTTGCTATCCGTTCATTTGTCGCATGGCTGTATCTCTTGAATCATAATAGGCAGGCACTTCAAATTTCCACAAAGTGTGTAGTATTATGGCTACTGTAATTTATACGGTAGTACGGAACCCTTCATGTGCGGTTCGCACTTGCCCACATTTTTTGAATATTGTGCATACATCTACAACTTTTTCGGTGACGGTTAACAGAGAGACGGTCATCTACAACTTTTTCTGTGACGGTTATTTAACAGGTTCAAATGAATAGTGCTTCTTAGTAAAAGTGTCAATTGTGTATTAATTGAAATTCATAAATCCTACTGAAGATTCAAGGCAAGATTTAGAAAGGAAACAAGTTAGAACTCACTTGACCTTTGACCACATTGCCTAGATTCATGATTAAGGCTCATGGATTATTCTTCTTCGACAAACTGGTCTTACTTACATGCCATCAAGTTAATTGATAATTATCTAACGAATAATAATTACACATTCTAACGTTGGACAATTTGCTGCGTGCCAACTTAAATAACGACAATATTTACTTGTTAATTAAACAACCATAAAGTGGTATTATAGTCAAGATTTCGTCCAGAATGTTGATTTGTTTGATAGTACGAATCTAATGATTCAAACAGCTTTTTAAATTTTGCAGGTTCTTTTAACGCTGTTGTCTTGTAACGAGTTAAATTGAGCCCACCAGGTTCACGTGACGGTATTTGGCCTTAATAAAGCTATTTACCAAACATATTTAGACATGTTTTTATAAAAGCAATTATTCGATTGATGCAGTCTTACCTAATAAGTTTCTAAGAACTTGTATCTAAGTGATAATATTCTGGTAGTCTCGGAGGCTAAGAAAATCAATTTATCGTTCGCTCAACTACATAATTCATTCCTTGTTGACTTGATATTGAACAGTTGGTTAAAACAAAATTAGCATACTTGTTGCAATTAACGGTTTCACAATTGTTCCATTAACGTCAAGAAACACTTACACCTAGATCACTGATAAAATTATTCAATAAATTATACAATAATATTGTTTATATCAAATAGTATTATAAATGAATAACTAAATGTTTTCAAAAGCCTCAATGAAGTTATAACTTCTTATAATTTAAAGTTAACTAGATTTATCAGAAATCCAGTCATTTTCAAAAGTTCTAATACGATAATTTTTGTAAATGCTGTTAGTTTCGATTTACGATTATTAAAAATCCTTTTAACATATGCAAATTTATTTTATCATTACAGAAATCGATTAATTGATCGAAGGTTGGGAAATATGTATATTTGGCCAGGTGTTATAACCAAACCAAGGCGGGGGACATACATTAATGTATGTATATTGGAAGGTCCATGAGAAAAGTTTCTTAACGGCCACTATATGTGTAGTTCCTTCCGTAAAAGTTTCTTCCTAAAGCGTTTCCGATATCAGCTTTGAATTGAATCAGTTAATCATAAAATTTTATTTCTAATTAAATTTAGCAACAAAATTGTTTTAAAAATTCCAAAACAACTTGGACATCAAAAACAAATTATTTTTGATTTTATGTTTTACCACAAAAGATTAATGCTGTTGATTGTTATAATTTTATGTTTAGTTTATGAATTGGTTTTTAACAGATAAAATATTTAGGTGATCATATTTGCCCTAACTTTATTAGGTTTATGTGGTTAGAAACAATGTAAACATTTAAAAACTATTTCGGATACATTCGTAAGTCACCGCAAATCACATTTTTTGGGACATTCTTATCCTTAAAAAGACATTTCATGGTGAACCACTATCTTATATACATTATTATGATTGACGTTTAATGTACAGGGTATTAAAAGATTATTTATCTTATATATACATTTGGTATCTCATAAACTTGAAAATGTTTTGTTTCTTTATAGTTTTCAATGTTATGGTATTTTTCAAGAACACAAAACCTTGCAAAAGGCTTTAACTAGTTTCAACACGTAACAAATCAATAAGTCGGGTGATACTATGCTATTATGTAAGTTTTATAAACTTACCCCTTTGATTGAGTTCTACTTACAATCAGATATTATTTCAATGAAAATTCAAATAAACTTCAGAAGAAAGTTTTTATATAATACGAAGATATCACATACAAAACAACGTAGAATGAATAAAAAGATAATATATTTTTGATTTTCATGATAAAGGAAACAATCTTTATCAGAGTTCTTCTCGTCTTTATTAAACCTGATAATTGTTATCTATGTCGCGAAGTGATATTAACAGAAAAAGAGTACATAAATATTTGCATTATGAAAATTTGTGTTTTCACTTATTTTCTATAATTAAACATTGACACACATGTAATTAAACAATTTTTACATACCATATCAAATCCGACTTCATAGTGCGTTCCTCTTGTATAGAGAATCGGTATTGCTTGGCGCCTAGGGTAGTGCTGTGTGTCAGACATATTGATGTTTTTGATTCACTTGCTAGTTTTTATATAATTAATAAGTAATTTGAACACTTGAAATATTTAAAAATATTTCGTCAAATATAATATGAGAGAATATGGTTATTTTTAGTAAAACTTTCAAATCAGCTGTAATTGTTTTGGCGACGTCTATATCACCAAACACTTCGTTATTTAATTCTTCACTGTTCGCTATCACAGAACAGACTGACTGCCACTAATCAAATAAACTTCTTTAAGAATGAGACTCCTATGAGCTTATACAGTCAGTTCAAGCACATGCGATTAAAACTACACACGAAAGCAACAAAAAGTAGTGTTTGTACTAAAAGCGCGAACTCTTTCCGCGATTCTAATTTTTTTGTCACGATTATGAGCAAAGCTTTTTCGGCAAAGCTAATAGTAGTCACTATGAGCACTTGTTTTATTTTAAATTTCGTGATTATGGTAGCAGTAGCAAATTAATTTCTCGACTCATGGAATTTTATTGTGTTTTTTATGTATATTTTTATACTGTGACGTCGGATATATAGCTAACAGCACTTCCGTTTCTCTGTTTAATTTATATGCTAGATTATTAATAAAAACCGGACTGTTTAATGCATCAACTTGAACATTATAAAACCTTTTCGCGTGGTAACGTCTCCAAATGAGATGCTAACCTTCCACGTTGTGAAGGAAAACTAAGGTTTAGAAAACATTGTTCAAGGGTTTTTTTGTCTTTTTTGTTTATATAACATCGAACTGGTTGCATGCTAAGCAGTGGGTGCATCTCAAAAAATTTATAAAGAAGAAATTGAACGGAATGGAAAGTTACCGAAGAAAGTAAATGCTTCATTTACTATACATGTGACACGATTTTCAAGTTTTTTGGAGCTCGTAGCATTAGTGCTGATGAGCTAATTGAGAAAACATTTTCCCATATTATCAATCAAATTGTTGAATAGTATCTTCTACCGGTTTTTGGTGTTTTGATAAGACATTGACATTGACTTTACATACCCAATCTAATGAGTCATAAATAGTAACTGCGGCCGTTCACTGCAACAGACAAAATTTTTGGACAAATGGATGCATTTAGAAATTGTCCGTTTGAGCAGTTTTTGTAAAGGTTTTAGTTAACAGAGTATTAGAACCTAAGACTATGATAGTATCTCTATCCTTCTTTCGAAGCAATAGTAGGTATTATAGTTATATTATAACATCAAGACCATAAATGATACTGCGTTTTTTGGAGTTATACAGATATACATTTTTTTCTGTTTTTGTTTAATGTACATACACTAGTGAAATTAATTCTGGACACTTAAAAAAATTTATAAATTCTTCATTTAATTTTTATTTATCCATTATTATTGTATTCATTTCATATCATCTTAACAGTATTATTTGAACCTAACTTAATTCAACTAATCAGTTCAAAATTCAAACACATAAAATGCAGGAAAACAAAAAATTCGTAACTACATATATCAAAATTAGTAAGAAGTGAATAAAAATAAGAACGCATTTCCAGATTGTCTCGTTGAGATAACGAGGCTTTTTAGTGATGCCGTTCCTCAAAAAGTTCAAACGAAATATGCTTCTTTGAAACACGCACTGTTTTCAATTTTTTTAAAGGAAAAACTGAAAACAAATTAACAGAAATTTATGTTGAATAAAAATAGTCAAAGTATTTATATGGTAAAAATTACAATAGAATATCATCTTAACTTTAAAAAAGATAACGTTTCACAAAAGTGTCCAGAATTAATTTCACTAGGGACATATATTTCCTTACGTCCAATATCTTGGACTGTGTGTTTCCTCAAATTCAATATATTGTGGTGATATCATAAGTGATGTTGATAATTATTTTTTAATTATTATTTATTGATAATGCTTCTGTCTCTATACAATGACTATCCCAATGCATTACGATTAGGCTGTGGCCCTTGGACAGTAGCCAATCAAAGTCTTATCAACATACATATGTACATCTCAATAGACATTTTCACTTTTATTGCAGGCTTTTATAACATTAATTTTGTGTATAAATAAATAAACTACTGAAACGCAGTTTTAGAGCCAAATAATTGCTTGGACATTAGGAATTAGCTACGCACGACAATTGCTGCATGATCTGAATACTAATTTGCATATCCACTATTTACATTTGACCACAAACTTTTAAAAATGCATAGTCAAAGTGGTTTTATGGTTTTTCCAAAAAGATTCCTGCGGTTTCAAAAATCTGGTTATTGACAAAATTATTGTTTTGATTCGAACTTTGGATTATATCAGTTGGTTGAAGCCAGTCAAGACCAGTTCTGCTGAGCTCGAATCTTGAAGTTTCTCAATAATAAGGTGCATCTTAGAATATACTAGTAGGAAACTTTATCAACTATAGTTGTAACATAATTATCGAAGTATGCAATTATGGACTACCTATGAAATGATTAAATCTATTTCCTCATCGCCGTGAAATGCTACGCACCAATCGATTGATAAAGCTGTTTAAACTTTCATTCTTTCTGTAAAGGTCAGCATTTTAGCTTTAAATCCTTCAATATTAGTGATGCAAGAGAAAACGTAGAAATAGTTCAATGCCGCCTTTCCGCCTAACTCGTTCAAAAGGGCTCATTTCAAATCCAATTTGTCAGATTAACACGTAAGCTAGAATTTTCATGGCTTGTGGCTTTATTATAAAATAAAGTAGCATTTTATTATGAAATAATACTTTTAGACGATTGCCGTTGGAAAAGACATTACATACTCTGTGCCTGAGATGACGAACAGGTTTCTGTTCCAGACTTCAGGCGATCTGTATCTTCTCTCACCTTGGAACGAAAACTTTTACAACTAATGAAGGTTTTAATGACACTAAATTGAACTTGACATTGAATTTCTAGATAATAAGATTAAGAAATCTGTTTACAATTTCGTTTTCAGCTGCAGCGTTTAGTCATTTTGAACTAAATAATTTCTGGTTTCATAATTCTAATCATAGAACTAAATTCTTCTTGTTTTAAATTTTACTAATTCTTAAAAAATAAATCGCGTTGATCATGATTAACCGAACCATAGTGCGTAAAATGTACAATAATCACATTTTGGCACTGACCCATAAGACATGCGATATTTGAGGAGGTTTACGATAATCTAGTAATTGTATATGAATCTAGCATTGATCTTCAAGGTGGATAGTTAATTAGTTCAATATAAAATTCTAAACCTGATTGCATAATGATGTTATCAAATTGCGCAGTCAATAACCATTAAATCTTCTCACGCACTCTTTAAAAGCATTTTAAGCTAAAGGTCAACACGTCTAACATGCTAAGCGCTTTAAAACTGGGGAAGAACAAGTTAGGTGCTAGCACTACCCTGAAAATTTAAAATAATTAGGTAATTCGCAGACATGTTTCGTGATAATTCAAAGTTCTTTTATTGAATTTTAGCTGTTATTCTTTCAATATAAATGGAATCTCGGCAACTGGTTCATTGCAACTTGGATTGTCGGAATACAAAAGAAGTTTTTTTCCAATCAAATCGAAAACTCCAACACAAATGGTAAAGTTCACATCTTTCTGAGTTCCACAACGAAAAACAGGATATAGCTCGTTGCTTGTATCACCAAGCATCTCCAGCACATTTTGTAGGGTCTTTGGCTCCCCGTGGCTTCTCAATGCTTCCATTCGATTGACACTTGAAGCAAGACGAACAGGATTGCTGGTCATTGGAATTCGAAGATATCTAAATTGGTAATTAATTTATATATATAGTTATCATTGAATTTTAATCAATGTACTTATTGCAATGAAAGTAGTTGTTCCCAAATTCAATGGGCTGTACATTTAATATCGATCCAACTTTTCCGAAATCCGATGGTGCCATTTCAATATTGTAAAATTTTGGTTCGAGTGATGGGCTTCATAAGATATAAATAACATTAAAGGCATTCATTGTTAATATATTGAAACTATTCATAGTAGGTACCTGACAAAAGCCATATTTATGGAACAGCCATCTGCGCAACCAACATCGGCATCTTGCAAAACTTTGATGGCATCTTCATAAGTTTGCGCTGCCAGCAACGCACGACAAATGAAAGTTCGAGCTAAAATAATTGAATAATATTGAATATCGAAAATTCCTAATGTTGAATTAAAATTTACGAATTTTTCCACTTTGCAGATTCGATGCTCCTAATGTATTTATCGTGAACACCAAACCGTGATGATTGTAGCTCATGGTATACCCGGGCAAATTTGCGGCATAACATAACGATGTAAAACGTTCTTCTGTGACCGCATGTTTCCCTTGTGGTTCCTCAGATATGATATGCGCTGAGACAAAGAAGTAATTTGACAAATATTCTTTATATGCATCCTCGTTGTGTGCCAGAAGTTTCTGAAATAAAAATTTAACAGGTATTCTAAATATCTTATATTGAAAACACCTACACAATTTTCCAAATTTACTGACACAGTGGAACAGCCGATAGGTTCTTTTGGAGAACAAGTGCCACTTTTCATTCTTTCAACTACTACTGGAGTAATTTCGTCCAAATGCAACAAAAAGAGCTGTAAATTAAATAAACATACATTAATCTCACCCAATATGTTCACTAATTGTCGTAAATAACCTTATAGAAGTCAATTTGTGCTCCGTCAGCTATTCCCTCCAGCTCTCTAATGTATTGCGGAAAAGCAGATTTAACAGCTTGCAATGTTTCATCATAAACTTGTCCTGAATGAATGAAAATTTAAAAAAATTCAAAAAATCACTACTTTCCCTGTGATAGTTTGTTGTTACTTACGTCCTTCCGTCGTGTTATACAGCGGTAGATAACTATCAGTTAAATCAGATAGTGTTTGAACAACTTCTTGGGCCATTGAACGGAAACATCTTCCCTAAATTAAAAGCAACGTCACATTCATAATCACATAAATACTTCCAACTAGAAAACGTTGCTCGTTATTATAAAATTAAATTGCATTGAGTTTTATTACCCGGAGCTCATAATCTCAAGTAATGAAAGAATGTATCGCACGAAATCAGACTAATACCGTATAAACTTACATTACTTGTTTGTGGGAAAAAGAAAAAGCATTTCAATTTTTGTGCGCTTTATCCAGATATATTTTTTGCAGGTTTATACTTTACCTACGTTTTAAATAACTGCTAACTTTCTACATACCATATCAAAGCCAACATCATAGTAAGTTCCCTTGCAGTACAGATGAGGTATTGCATTTCTTCTATCAGAAGTCATGATAAAATTCTTTCCACAAAAATTAAAATTTTTATTTAAGATATCGCGAAAGAAACCTTTACAACCAGTCACTTTCAAGTGCAAGACCTCAACTAAACGAATCAGTTAATAAAACGGTCTCTGTTGTTTTTCCCCGGAAAGTGGTTACTTTCTATCTCACCTCAGTAGCCACGTTTGATAATCAAACCGGGAATAGTTTATGGAGATATAAGCTTAAGCTTTCACGTTATCAATTTTTTGCTGTTTATAAAATAAAATTCATTGCGATTATCAAAGGTGTCTAAGTGGAATTTAAAAAAAAGCCAGTCAGTATCCAAATAGAAATAAATATAATGAATGCATATCATTACACTCAACTAGTTGAGAACGAACCTTATACATTCCACATGTTTAGTTTTTAGACATATGTATTTAAATATCCAATGAAATAATGAAACAATAAAAGTGTCTTACATTCGAGCAAAATATATTTTATTTCAAAAATAAAAACATTATATGATAAATGTATGTTATTATTGAGAAAAATAATTCCTAAACAAAACAAAAAAGAAAACTTAAATCAAAAACTCACAGTTAACTAAAAAGAAAAGTCTTAATATAAATTCCTTCTTCACATTCGAAAAGAAGCGAAGATAACATTTTTGTTGTATTTGTATAATAAATATTCATTTCCTAAATTTAGTGAATTTCTAGGATAAATTTAAATTTTTTAATGTGATTTGCACAAATTCCTTAAAATAAATTATGTATTTTTCATCTAAATTCAAATATTTTCTTCGCTTATCTTCGTCAAATTAATTTATTACTAAAAACTATTTGCGCCTACATTTACAAAAGAAACGTAAGACGAGCTTTTTATGTTTTATCTTGAAAACGTGTTCATTTCAGTTATTATATTATTATATTACAACATATTTTATCCTAAAAATATTACAAAAAATTATAAGCTTATAATCAACAAATGTGGTTTTTAAATATATATATATTTTCCCGATTAACGAAAATTTTGCCTGTTTGATACAATAGGTGAGAGATAAAATGGATATATGTATATTTATTAGATTATTAGAAGTTATAATAAAATTTCAGGAAAAATAAACAGAATTCAAATTGTTGATATAATTCAATATCATCTTCCGTGTTGTGTGGAATATCAACGGAGAATATTACGAATAAAAATTTCAATAGGAAAAGTAAATTATATAAATTGATAATCTGGTTTGTTGTAATTACATTGAATAGTCTATCATTGAGCTATACTTAAGAATTCTTCAGTAGCTTAGTGATTGTTAACATAGGATTTGTTTTATAATCTATTTTATCAGTTTAAGCTATTTAATCTATGTATACGACTTTGTTTTATGCAATTTAAATTGTTTCAAGAAATAATAGAAATAATTCCATACTAACTAATATTCATGTCCCAACGGCCCTTTTGCATCTTCAAGAATTGTAATTTCAGTTATATATGAGTACACATATAAATGTATGTAATTTATTATTGTATATAAATTACGTTTAATGTAATAAGGGATGATTTTCTTTAAAAACTATATATATATATATTTATATATGTATAATATGTAATTGTTTACCATAATAACTTTCACTGTAAGGAACAATAAATACATCTTGTAATTTTAATTCGTTTTTTTTTTATTTTTATTACTTCACATGTCTGATACATATATTCATAAACTTATTCTGTGTTTTTCATTTCATCATTTCCGGTTTTACTTGCATTTTAATTGCAATTTAAATATCTTTCTTCACGATTAAATCAATTTACCCTCTATTATCTTATATTTTTGTCATTTACATACGTTTAATTTCTTCGTAATTCTTTTTTGTACAAAAAATATACTTTAAAATATTTTCCCTTATTTTTTAATATAAACCCATTTTCTTTAGTCTACAAACATGTCACGCAGGTTTTGCATTTTAATTAATTTTCCTCAAATGTTTTTGCATATAAATTCCTATTTAGTCATTTTTTCTTCAAGTGAAATTGATTAAATTTTCGTATTCCAAAGAAAAAATAACGAAAGATGTATTTATTGTTATAATATGTTTATAATTTCTTCAAACACGCATGCATATCATCCTATGTACATAAGTTTGTAAATTATTTATCCGTGCACATTTTAAGCCTATTATTTACCACTTTTGAATCTATCGAAATAATTAAAGTAAAATTTAAAGTTTTTATTTGAAAAACATAATAAATTTGTTTAAACGATATACTCAATTACTACAATTGTTTTTCTAAAACAAATCAAATATAATTCTTCGATATAAATTAAATCACACATACTAGGGTGAAAAGAAATTTTGAAATTTTTTTCCATTTGATTTGTTTTTATTCCTATTACATTTGGGATAGTTAACAATCTTAACAATGTATGTATATGAAATAACCTATTTTATTATTATATGCTCGTTCAAAATTCAACTAAAAACTTAAAACTAAATGAATTGATTCACTTCTAATAAATACAATTTTGTTTTAAACCGACCGATATTATTGTACATCCGAATTATCTTTTAACACATTTGAGTGTTTACATCTTGAAAACAACAATGAAGTCTAGCCATTTTTCAATGGTTTCAATTTACCTTGAATTTTGTTTTACTCAAAACGTAGTATTGTTCCAATAGCAAAATGATAAGCAATGACCCTCATGTAAAATTATAAAAGACTAAGCGATTAGAAATTTATTTTTTAATATTTATAACTTTAAAAATATTCCGACACCATAAAATGTTTTTGACTAAATTTCATTTATTTGACGTTACTTGCACATAGCACAGATGTTCAACTTAAAATAGACTTTATCTTGACAATATTCTGAAAGTTGAAGAGAAAACCAACTAATTCTGGAGGATTTTGTTGGATTTATTTGTGTTAAAAAAAGATGTTAAAAATTCCTTCGAAATTACACTTATGGCACTATGAAGATGATGAGTATGTCAAAGGCACAAAGTCTTTATACATAAATTTAAAAATGTGAAAGCATAGACGAATTGAAGTATTGAAAGAATGCAAATTTTAAAAATTCTAATCGCTTTGTCTAACGTATTTATACTTTGATTGAACATATTTCTTCTTAACTTTCGTAGCATATTTATTGATTCGTGTTGTTGTTGCTGATGCACTTGAGAGCTTAATAGTTTTTGCAAATGACGGTGTTACATTAGCCAAAGAGCGCTGTTTGCGTTTGTTAGTACCATCATTTGTATTATCTTCATTTATATTATTTATACTATGTCTTGTTATATATTTCTTCTGTAATTGATTACTATCATTGCTTACGTTATCATTTATGTCATTATCATTGTTATTATTTTTGCTTATAGGAGAGCTTTCCTTACTATTTGTAGTTTGTGTTAGATTTCTGACCGTGGATGATGTCGACGATGGTGCAGGATGCATTCGGATCAACTTGTAACGATTAGGCTTGGAAAAATTTTTCAAATATGATTTCCGTTGAGCTGCCATTGTTGAAGAAATGCCGAAAGAAGCTGCTGAACTTGACGAATCAACATCATTTGTACATGTAGCTGCTGTGGATGAAGTATCATCAGTTGATAGCGTGGATTTATATTGCTTGGATTTTCTATTGGTAGTATTTGTTAAACGATATATTTTTTTGTTAGAACGAAGTATCAAAAAGTTTGAATTTGATTTTTTATAATTAATTTTCTCGGTTTCTGGTTTTATTTTATTATCAAATTGGCTTTTTCCTATCTCATATAGTTTTGCCGATGGTACATCTTGCATTTGATCAAATTGTTTAGGTTCAGTGTAATCTTCTGGTTCTGTTTTGGTTAATTTCGACAAAGTTAATGACCTAGACTCGTTTGGTGTCAATATTCCAGATGTATTGATAAGATCCGACTCAGTAGACGCCGTCGATTTACACGTTATCTTACTTGGTTTTAACCATCGTTTTAGCTGTACACCTACCGCTGTGTGCGACGTACTGCCAGTCTTTGTTTCCGTCGAGCTTGTTGGTTGTTTGAAGATGTTCCCGGAAGTGGCCTATATGGAGAGATGAAAGTGTAAAAATATTGATTTACATGAAGTAAAAATATATTATCACTTATGTTTGCATATTATATTATGATGTTATTTGTGTTAACAATTAACAATGAATACATCAAACGAATTGAATTTTTTATGTAAAATCAAAGTAACAATAACACTAATTGCTCTGAAAGGTTATTCATGATGTATTGAATTGTGGCCACATAAACAATATTGATGTACGATTATTCATAATTCAGAAGTATAGTGCTTGGAGATTGTTTCAAATAAAATTGATTCAATAAACTTTACCATTCGATCCTTTTTGAAAACTGTGATAACATGAAAACAAAACATATCATAACATCAAAAACAAAACACACTAGCAACTTAAATACACAATATTTACACACAAACATATGTTATAGTATAGTGCCTTGAAAATAATTAGTTCTTAATGCTTATGGATTAATTAAAAGTTCCATCTATGAATTAATATAATAGTTATTGCATGTCAGAAATAAACCAAAATGATTTTCTAAACTTAAATGACTATACATGTATGAACAGATAACTTTGTTTTGATTCTTATTCACAAATATGTACACTTTTTCATTTAGGGTATCTTATAGTATATACTGTATTTAATTATAATTATTAGTACTTACACAAACGGATTAGCTGCTGGTGCAGCAGCATTAAATTGAAATGGAGCATTCGATGTTGTCTGCAAGAAGAAATTTTTGCATATTTAACAAAAATTTGCTGTTTAGAAATGTTCGTTGTGGTTTTGATTGAATTTGAACAAAAATTTACGTATATTATAAGATCAAAAATGAATTCAAAAAAATAAACACTTGAATTAAATTAATTAAATAAAAAATCAACCGAATTTATTTTTATTTTCATTTCTTTTTGCTTCACAAAATGGAAAGCAGACATTATGAATGTGTGGACATGTGGACATGTGGATGACAAACTTAAACATACTTTAAATAAAATCACTGAAAATATAAAACAAATGATATTTGAAGGGATAGTGTTTTTTAAATTGTAAATGTGTCATGTGTTAATGTGAATTATGAGTATTACTCATGTGATCCTGGCACCACTCTCGGCGTTAATTTGTTTGAGCATTTGGGATTATGTGCAATAGAAATTGAAATAAGATACATAATTTCGAAAATTTTTAGGATTTGTATTAGATAGTTAAAGAATAATTGTAAAACACCTGTCGTCACTGTTCCATGTGGAAGGTATCTTAAAGTAAACCAAATGGAATGTACACTATGCTACAAGTTTGATTAAGAGAGTGAAGATTCATTGTCGTAAAGTAATAATTTTAAACAGTATTTCACACCTAAATTTAACGAGAAATTTGAGAAAATTGTGTACACGTTATTGTCTCCTGTGTTTATAATTACATATTACTTACTTACTTGTTAAATTCAAAAATGTTAAAGGTGTTAATGATTTTTGAGGAAGTGTGAAATATTTTGGATATTATTATAGAATGCTGTTAATCATATAAAATATTTGAGAATGCAACAAGCAATTTAAAGTTACAAAAAGCAGAAAACCAAGCAAATAAATTTGATCGTAATAATTATATATGTATAGTAGATATATAACTTTGAATGTATATGCTCTAGAATAAAATACAAAATCAAAAAACCGAACAGAGATAGATAACCGTAGATTCTACATTACCTCAATACCACTAAATTTAAAAACAGTTGGAGGTCCAGTCGGGGCACCGAATTGAAATGGTTGAGACGATGGTGTCTTTGGATATTTCCAATGAAAAATTTTGTTTTTGGTAGTGTGTATCACATCGCATACACAATTAGAGATAAGAAATTGGAAAAAATAAAAGAGAAAAACGAGGTGAACTGTTTGTACGACAAGTTTTTCAAAAAAATTAATTCTACTGTTCTTAATGCTAGTAATGTTTTTCAAAACGTCGAACTTAGTGCCGACAACCTTACCTCTTGCTTATTTGTAAAATTGAAATTAGGAGTTGCTGTTGGTGTAAAATTGAATCCCGTTTTTGTATTATTATTGTTATTAGCTCCGAATGCAAATCCAGTCTAAAAGAAAAATTATTTTATAACATATGGTAAGGCATTTTCAAAAGATTTCATTCACTAACCTGTTGCGGCTGTGCAGCAGAACTGCCAAAATTGAATGCAGGTGCGGTTTTCTTAGCTGCGGGTTCGTCACTACTTCCGAACGGAGTTGGTCTGGTGCCGAAAGTGGAACTAGAGGCTGCAGCGCTTCCAAATGTTGGTGCAGGTGCTGCAGATGCACCGAAAGTTGGTGTGTTTCCGAACGACTGCGAAGGAGTTGGAGTTGAGCCAAATATTGGATTAGCTGCTGGAGCTTGCGGTGAACCAAATGCTGGTGGATTAGTACTAGATACAAATGGATTCACAAAGCCTAGAGGTTGACCAAATGGTGTAGCTGATTGTTGTGTATTGTTATTATTGGCTGTTGCTGCTGGTGATCCGAATGTAGGTGTTGAACTAGTTCCTGCACCTGAACCGAATGTTGGAGTTGTGTTCGCCACTGATCCTCCAAAACCACCAAAAGATGTGATTGCTGTTGTTGTTGTAGTTGCATTTGATAAATTCGATCCAAAAGTAAAAGGTTTGCTTGTGGTTGATGAAACACTGCCAAAAGTTGGAGTTGATTCTGTTTTATTAGCTAACCCTCCAAATGTGAAAGTTGACTTTTGTTCTTGTGACTGTTGATTATTTGAGGCACCGAAAGACCACAGATTGGACTGTTGCTGTTGTTGCTGTTGCTGTTGCTGTGTTGTGGGGGTTGATCCGAAAGCAGGAATATTTGTCGCTGTTGGCGTAGGTTTATCTACAGCGAAAGTTGAAGTTGAAGTGGACGTAACAGATGAGCCTAGATTACCAAAGGAACTTGTGGTTGTAGCAGCTGTTGGTTGATTTGTTGATGTAATCGTGTTACTACTAATTGCGCCAAATGAAGGTGTTACTGATGTCGAGGTTGTTGGTTTGCCGAAAACAAACAAATTGGATGTTGGTGCACTTGTCGAAGTAGTTGAAGTTGTTGCTGGTTGTGGCGTATATATTTTTGCACCGAAACTAGGCGATCCAAATCCTGTTGATGATAAGGGAGAACCTGTAGTTGGTGTCTTTGCAAAACCAAACCCGAATGATTTATCCTTTTCGGGTTTATTAGTATCTGTTGATGCTGGTGATCCAAATTGGAACATTTTCTTGATAGCATCTGAATTTGAAGTTGTTGATACTTCTGATTTTTGTGTTGTAGGGTTTGTGGAACTCATCGTTGACGGAGAGGTGAATCCGAAAAGAGATTTTTCAGTACCTTTTTCTTTGTCGGATTGGAATCCTCCAAGTCTCTGGAAGACACTTGATTTTTCTGTACTTGGCTCACTTGGTTTTGTTTCTTTTGCTGGTTCATTGGGCGGTGCAGTTACAGATGGAGAGGTAAATTTAAAGCTACCTATGGTAGACGGTTTTGATTTGTCATCTTCTTTGTTATCAGCTGGAGCAGGTTTAACTCCAAAAGTAAAAGAAGAAGATGAATTATCTTCTTTCTTCTCTGGTTCTGTACTTGCAGCAGATGCTTTGGTTCCAAATGTAAAAGTTGGATTTAGTTTTGAAACAGATGCTGAGCTAGTGGTAGCAACAGGTGCAGTAGTAACATCTTTTGCAGTTGTTCCATCTGTTGTCTCTTTTACAGCAGGAGTAATGGGTTTTATACCGAATGTAAATGTTGATGGTTTTGCAGCAGTTTGAACACTTGGTAACTGTTGACTTTGTGGCAATAACGTGGACGTGGTTTTTACTTCACTGTCCGACTTCTCGGCACTTGTATCTGATTTCAATTGTGGCTCACCTTGTGGCCCGAAACCGAATGTAAATTTCGATGATTTACCACCAAATGAAAATGATGGTACATCTGGTTTACTACTTCCAGGCTTAGCTTGTTCACAACAGACGCAACTATTTCGCGTTGATTCATTTCTTGTCATACAAGCAGTACATTCCCACTTCGAAGACTGTTGTGCAACTAAATTCTTGAACCCAGCATCTAAAACGGCACCAGGCTTTGCTTGCTCACAGCAAACACATTTATTTTGTGATTCTTCATTCATAGTTAAACAAGATGAACAACTCCATTTCGATGACTTCTGTGCTGCAGCAATTTTTTTGAAACCATCATCAATATCACATGGTTTAGTACTTGGCAAAGTAGCAGCTCCTTGAGCTTTACTTACTCCTGGTTTAGGTGCTTCACAGCAAGCACATTTGTCTTTTGATGGTTCATTTCGGGCAAGGCAACTAGTGCATTCCCAATTTGAAGCTTGTTGACTTGCAATCTGTTTAAAGTCAGCTGCAACTGATTTTAATTCTTGATTAGGTTCTTTTGATTCCTTAGGCTTATTACATTCAGAAGATGCTAACTTATTTGATTCAGTGACATTTGCACTTGGCGATTTTTTAAGTACGTCTAACACACTACCGGTAGTTTTCAATTGTGGTACGGGTACATTGAAACCACTTGGAAGCGTATCAGCTTTTGTTGTTAAATTATTTGCAATTTCTTTAATTTTACTAACTGACTTCTCTGAACTTCCAGCCTTAAAATTGATTTCAGGCAACACTGCTGATTTATTTACAGGTAGTGGGTTACTAAATTTAAACTCAACTGATATAGTATTTGAATCATTTGATTTAGTGACTCCAACATTTTCTGAATTCAATAAAATCGGAGACGAGAACTTGAATTCTGTATCACTTTTAACAGATTTTATACTATCTGTTTTAGTTGCAGAAGGATTTGTAGGTTTAACAAAACCGGTACTTCTGAACATCGAAGTTCCAAATGCAAACGTTTTGTTTTGTTCATTTGTTGCTGAAATTAATTTAGGATCACTAGTTGGCAAGATAAATGATGTTGATTTTGTAGAACTATTTTGAATATCAGTTTTCCCTGTTGGATTAGATTTGGTTTGTTTTAATTTCTCTTCTGTTTCCTCTGTACTAGTTACTGTGATTACAGGTGTAGTTTGTTCAATGCGACGTGCCTTACTTGTAGTTGATGTTTTCGGTGTACTTGACACTAAATCTATTTTAGGAACCGATTTCATTGTTGGGAAAGTAATTTCTGGTAAATTGACTGGTTGTAATGTATCTCCTTCATCGATTTCTGTTCTATTGCTGCGTGTTGTTGCTTTCGATTTTATTTTCTTTACTGGTCTAATGGATTTCCTACCACTTATTTGGGTTGATTCTACCGGAAGTTTATATTCTTCTGAAACATTAACATTCGATTTACTCGATGAAGCTGCTGCTTCCCCTCGACCAGAAGTAGTTTCGGCTCTCGGAGCAATAGCTATATCACGTACTTTTTCTGTATTAGTTTGTAATTTTTTCATTTGTAACAATTTGATTTTTGATGGTACATTCAATTCTTCTGTAGGCGGACTACTACAATTTGCCGCATTTGATGATGTTGGTCTGGCATATGGAGTTTTATTCATACGATTTCGTAAACTATTATGTATAATTGTTTGTTGCAAATCTCCTAGACGTTTCATTTGCCCTGCTTTCGAACTATTATTTGCCATTTTTCTAGCGTCTTCTAACGGTGAAGAGAATGCATTCAAAATATGTAGCACTCTCTTAGCTGCATTAGATAAGCCTGGAGATGAACTATCCGTTCGCTTAAGTTCAACATTACGAATCGGAGTGTATTTACTGTAAGCAGATGCTCCACCATAAGTAGTACGTCCCTTATAAAATGGAGACGATGTATTTAAAAGTCGACTATCACTAAGAGCTGATGTACTGCCATATAGTGATGGATTAAACGATTGTCGTCGATATAGACTTGTTAGAGATGTTGTTGAATTATTCAATGTTTTTGGCATATTCTTATCCGAGAACAATGATTTTTCACCTTGTAAATGCGTAGCAAAATTTAAACCACTACCAACTGATGAACGAAAACGTTTCGAACTTTGCGCAAAATCATACATTTTGTTTGTATTTAAACTAGAACAGTGACTCTCACCACTTTCAGATGCTGTATCTGTTGTATGCATATTTCTGCTAGATTGAATACCATTCGAAAGTGTATTCTTTTCAAGATCAATTTTATTTTGATCATTATTATTTTTCCTAGAAATTATTTCTTCATCTCTAACATTTATTTCATTATTATCATTTCTTTCTCCTTCTATTTCAGCCAATGTTGTTAGTCTGTTAGGCGACAGGGATGGTCTTTTCAAATTTGGCAAATCAAAATCTCCAGATGAGGAAAAGCCGCGTCTATGTAACGCAGAGGAATATGGTCTATCAGATGTAGATGGTATATTCAAACGGCGTCTAGATGATGTGCTAAAAATAATTTGTTAAATAACTTATTCAAATTTCAAACAGAATTCAATAACACTCACCTCGAACCAGATATATATTCCGGAATAACTTCAAGTACATCAACTTCTCCGGTTTCATCTGTTTCATCTTGTAATGCACGAACTTCACTCTGTCCAATTCTACTTCCAACTAAAGTTGATGTAAACAATGGTGAGGATAAACTTGTTGTGAAGTCATATGGTGCTGGTCGCAGTTCATTTGTTGGCATATTCATATATTTTCGTCTATTTGATGTTGTTGGCGTTGATGTGACTTTCCTACCGCTTTGCATTTGCATCTTAATAACCTCAGGATGTTGCTTCTTTATAAAGATATAAATTATTTTATAATTTTCGAAAGTTGCAGAGAAAAATCAATTTTAAAAATTTTATTTATTACAACAATTGTAGCTTATCAGCTGACTTGTATATTGGATTGATAGGAACTACAACACGTGGAATTACAAGATTACAATAACAAACCTCGACATTATTCAATCGGACTTTTTTAGTCTGTGGTCCGTGTGAAACTTCATTAACTTCATCCTCACTGTCATCCAAATAATCGCCAACGTCATTTTGATGATCAACAACAATTTGTCTTGTCTCTAAATCATTTCGACGCCTTCGAATACTTCCATTATTACTTCGAACATTTGCTTGTTTTCCATCATTTCCTGATGCTAATGAAGATGATGATGTTGTTGGAGAGAACCACTTTGAAATCGATTGCGGCAATATGCTTGACACACGGGTTCTAACTTTTTCAATAATTGACTAAAAATTAATAAAAAGAAATTTTCAATTATTTATTTCATTTAATATATGAAAAATTTCAATTATCCGTATTTGTAAAAATAAAAATAACAAAATCATGTTCCACCATTTACACTCGATAGTGACGCAAAAACTTCCGTAAAAGGTGATACAACCGCGTGCGAATGCGAGCGTATGTACGAAAGACAATTTTTACAATTGTCAAAATGAACAAATTTAATTTCAATTTCAATACTGAATAATCAAAATGACTTTGAATTATGAAAATCACATAATTTTATTAATTAACAAACTTACGTTATCAGCATCATATTCCGGACTAGGCTGTTGATGCCCCCCTATAGGACTTTCATCGTCTGACATAATTAATGTGTTAATGCAAACAACTTGGAGCTACTTTTAGTCTTGAACTTAGAAAGATAATTTTTATTCTTTCTTTTAATAATTTATATATAACAATTGTCATTTAGATTCCCAATTAACTCGAAAAATTAAATTTAAATATTATTCACAGCACACTACACATTCTCTTATTAATTTTCAAGAACAACAGAGAATCTTCATTATGCGAAACTTTTCAAGTTAAAAATTCTGTCAAACCCAAAAATCACATTTCCCTCCCCGAAAGTAATACTTCATTTTGATTGAAATGAAAATTATGTTATAACGATAGTAGAATTGTGGCAATAATTTATTTAATTATATTCCGAAAAACTATATCACTCCTTTCACACTATATTTCACGATATAAACGCCATTTAAATTCACTTTTTATGTAAATGAAAATCAACGAATTTTAATACAACGCGATCACACGGTCGCGTAAAGAAATGGCGGCTTCAAATTGTCCTTGTCTCTTTCTTAATTCGAGTTTCGAAATGCGTTTGTAGAGTGCGATGAAATTTTTTCCCATCTGTTCCGAGTGAAGCAGTCCGCGGTATATTTTTTAGTACTTAATTTAGAACATTTGAAAATAATTTGTGAATTATTTTATATTTAGAGCGATTTATTCAATTTAAATTATAGATTTTCACTTAAATAATATCGTAAAATACAATTCAATTTTGAATCACTTAATTTAATATCAAAACGAAAAATTAATCATGTATGAATTTACATTGAACATGTGTTTAGGAGTAAATTTATTTTATATTTCCATTAAATATATTACCAAATTTACTTACTTTAACCACATTTTCGATCTGTTTTCTTATAAACTGCATTTAATTTTGAAAAATTCCCTGGTAGCCATCTGTTAGTGAAAGATGGAACTAAATGTAGACTATCGGACGTCAGACTAGTTGAAGTGATTCACAGCCAACTTCATCCAAATGAGGCGTCATAATTTTCCCGCTTCCTTTGATTTCATCATTCAATTCAACTTGGAATGGATATATTATATAATTGCAAAGGAACCAACAATAATTGATAAAATATATTTAAGTTAATCAACTTTATAAAATCAATTTATGTCTCTATACAAATTCAAGGCAAATATGGGAATAATTCCTCTGACTTTAATCTGTCCGTGGATTTCCCAACAAGTAAAGTCAAGTGGCGATTGATTTGTTTTTCGTCAACCTGTCGAACCTATGGAGCAAGTTTCATAACGTATGATAAATAGATTTAATTTCAATTATGTATACAACCTTCACACGTTTTGGTTTGATAGTCCTCGATGCGTTCGAAAACAATGGAGATATTCTGTTGGTCTTCCTAAAAGCAACTTTCTTTGGAGCCCAATCAATGATTTCCGGTACCGGCATGGAGACACTTCGCTCGAGACGCTTTTTACCAACTTTCAGAGACATGTCATATTTCGGTGGTGGCCGACTTCTTATATCATCTTCGATTTTCTTTAACTCATCCTACCACAGTATAAAGGTATTAATTTTGGTTTTATAGCTTAAAAATGGTATTTACCCGGTTTTTGTAAAGCATGCAGCATGCCCTCATTGTAAAATAGTAGATAATTTCAACTCCGGAGAGAAGTGAAAATCCTAGGAAAAGACCTGCAATGCCTCCAAACGACACAAGCAAGTCAACCCAACCGAAAAGTACTTCTCTTTTGTACCGGATTATCGGCCAGGTTAAAAATTCAATGTTAACGAAAACTTTTTCATTTTTCTCGTAACTGAAACGAATTATTAATTACCATATAACGTATTTAGTGTAATGTACTGTAGAATCCAGATTATCCGGATCAATTTAAACTGGCGGTATTGCGTATAATCGTTTTCAAAATTTTAGGAAATAACTTAATAGCAGCCAAGGCCCCAATTTGCTTCAGTTTTAACAACTGTCTAGGGTTCGACTCATCATGTCTTTCAAACGACTTAAATTCAATGTCTACTGCTTCAAGAGCTTCTATGTGACATGGTACTTGAAATACATGCCAAATTTCTTGCTCTCCATTGAACTCACCAACGACTTCTTCATCAATTAATATTTGGAAGCCATGATCATACCTATTGGAATGCATCCACTTTTTTGATATTCATAACATCCTTCACCAATGCTAATGGATTTTCATTGCTTCTGTTATCTCTTGGAAACATTCATCGTGTGATTTAAATTAATTAAATCTTTTATCTTTTAAATTAATTTGCTTAAATTATTTTTTTAAATCCGCGATTAGAGCTGTGCCGTGTGAGTCCGGATAATCGGGATTCTACTGTATTTAGTATTTACTTTTTATTTAACTTTTCAATATCATAGACCGTTTTCGAGCAGCTCAGCTCACAGTGCTCACAATCTTTGATCTCTGTAATGTTTTCCATGTACTTAGCAAGGCATCCAAGGCTTTGAACTTTGCAGTAAGGAACGTTTCCTGAATTATTCAATTTAATTTTAATACTAGTAAATTAATTTCGAAACTGAGAATCAACTTACGGACTGGTTTGAAAAATGGCGGAATACATTTACAAAGTTTGATGCACTTTTTCATCCTGCAGTCTTTCATACATCCTGTGAATGTGTACTTATCGTTGTAGTAGTCCAATTTAACCTCATCCGGGAAAATGCATTTCCGTTGACTTTCAATTTTATTGATATTTATTTAAAAATTTCATTAAAGTTACTTTTTACCCAATACTCAGTTGCTGAGCATCCTCAGTTGTGTACGTTTGTTTCATTGAAATCAACAACTCTGCCGAGTGATCGGTGTCCCAAGTCAGCATGGATCCATAGTCCCATCCGAAGTATTCATAATGTGAATGGATGAATATCTGAATACAGAGTACACGCACTTTATTCTTTTACCATATCACAATAAAACTGGTATTTCATACCCGTGATTTCAACTTTGGTACGAAGTACAGTGACCACTTCTTGTCGGTTTCAAACAGATCATGATACTCCAATGCAGCTTCACTGGAACCAAATCATAAGTTTCAATGAATATAAGCATTTTGAATTGTTAATCTAACTCACTCAGCTATATCCCGTGACTTGAATTTGCTGTTAAAAGCGTAGCAGAATCCGTGCTCCGAGTAGATGGGATCAAAATGTGGACAGCACTTGACTTCTTCATCTCGGTAATTGCAGTATTCCAGCACGTCTTCGCAATTAATTTTAACCTTTATGAAACAAGAATGTTTCAAAGCAATTTTAAATCATTTCAAGTCTTACTTCAAATGCCAACTGCCTCAAGGACTTTTGTGCCAGAGCTGATGCTGAAAACTTTTGGCTCAGCTCATAAGCTTCGTTAAGATTGTCGAACGTGAGTTGCGTTAGTATTCGAAGAAATGGCTCTATATTTTGAGCTTCATCCTGTTCGTATTGACTAGAAATGAATATATGAATGGTGAATATCTATAATTAAATTATTTGTTTTACCTCAGTTCCTTGTAAGCGACATCAGCAACACGAGTATCATCGGAAGTGTTATCTGGGCAAATCACTGTCGTTGGAAAAATGATCTGCTGATTGTGGAAATCTGTATCCAATCCTAATGATACAACTTCATATAATATGATGAATAAGATATTTTCATTAAAGTCACCAGTTATTGTTGGATTTGTTTGAAACTTCTCCCACAAACTCATGATTATCACCAAAGCTGAAACAGCACCGGTAGATGTAAAGCAGAACCACATGAACCTAACGACGGAAATAGTAATACTAATTAAGTTTAAATTTTAATTAGTTTGATTATAATTGCTACTTTTCCCCGAAAGGTCTACCGCTCTCAGCGATGTAACGCACTCCATGCAGTGTAGAGTTGCTGAAGAACTCCTTCGTTTGGTAAATCAAACTCCTCCGGAAAAGCAGAAGAGTTTCCTTAGGTTTGGATTTGTTATTTTTCATAGTTTTATACCAAAAATCCGTCCGTCTTCACATGAGTGTATCGGAAAACTGAAATGAATATCCACTACGTTGTCTAAATCACTGCCATGCATGTGAGACGCTAATTAAACATTCATTTAGAATTACGTATAACAATAAATTGTCCTGCCTCTCTCAGGTTCAGAATACATAAACGTGAAAATACCTGAAACTACAGAGAACAACGTCCAGGGCATACCTTCGCCCCTGGTTTAGTGTCACTTACGCTTTCCATTATAACTACAATCAATAGTTGAGATGTTATCTTGCTATGTTACGTGCATTACAGGTATGATTTAGTAATAATAGATTGTGATTATTGTGTTATTGAATACATACTTAAAAATTTTGTGGTTACAACGTCTTGTTGGGGACTTTATGGACAGATTCCATTGTTCGTTCTTCCTTAGAGACTTGAGCTCAGAGAAATCATATCATTTTAGAACAATGTAATAACTTTAACAACCATGGGTATAATGGGTTTATCTGAGAGGTTTCTTGCTGTTTTCAAAGAGCTTCAATTCATGCCATAAAACATAAATCGGACAAAAGCACTCTTGTGCCAAAACTTTCACTTAATGTCTGAACGCAGTTTTAAGGCCATTGGGCACTTTTCCGGACTTCCTTCTCCTTGGCCCGTTCTAGAACTATTCAACTCCTTTATTGTTCTGCCAAAAATGAGTTCTGGGATGTTAAGTGGACTTGAAAAAAAGAACAATTTTAAGATTTCCTCAACAAAATCTCTGAAACAAAAAGAAAACTGAGATTGACAATATCCGCCAAAAGTTGAGTGTTTCATGTCGGAAAATCGGGAAATTTGCCAAATTTATTTTCGTGTTATGGTGTAAACACCCTTTAATACAAGAGAAGACCATGAATGGGGTGAACGTAAACAGAGACGCGCGTAAATTTAAGATATTTTCAAATGTCTCGCCTGTTAAGGTTCTGCATCCAGACATGTTATGGGTTTTATTGTTTTACACAATTTTTATAATTCAACAAAACCCTCATTGATTTAAACTATCCTCTCTATAGAATGAAATTCGGGAAGAATTATTATAAATCCAAGTTCAAAGAAGGTTATGATATCAGGATACAATCATGTGCCAAGGGTTCAAAATTTTCACATTTTGAATCTATTTCTGGATTTTCATGGACACTTCAAAAATTTTCATACTTCATACTTATGACAATGATAATGAGCATTAAATTTGAAATTTTCTGTAGTGATATCTGGAGTCCCGACAAAAGCAACTCCAGATCATATCCCGAACGTGTAGTGCAAGAACAGGTGCATGTGCCCGTGTCTAAGTGAAGTGTTATATGCATCGTTACTCAAATTGGTACTTTCCCTTGTACATTTCCGTCAGAGTCATAAGGCTCGAAGATTTTATGAACTTCTTGTATATTTCTTTGAGTGGAATTAGTTAAACAAAACCGAGTCGTAAATTATTACCCATAAAAGAGCAATTTAGGATGTTGATTTCATTTTGCCTCTTAAGCTAATGGATTCAACAGAAGAGAAGAATGTCTTTTACAAATTGTTTGAGTTGAGATGTTTCACAAAATGAACTGATCAATGTGAAATTGAATTTTAAAATTTTATAGAATATAGAGGATCTATTGACCCGCTTTGAATGAAAGTACTTTAAAAATAGTTACTTGAAATTTATTTATAAACAAAAATTGAAGGTCGAACAAAAGCGGGTTGTAAATTATATTGAATTATTTTGATGAAATTTGTTGATCAACTCAGAGGGTTGTGGATAATAAGATGGAAAGTGTCTAATTGAGACTGACACTTTTAGATCTGATGGTATTCACTTAAAAAAGCACGATAAATCCTCAATTATATATTCACCAGTGGAATTAATTCTGGAGATTTTTGTAAAACGTTATGTTGTTTGAAGTTAAGTACTATATTAATACTTTGACCATTATTTTTTAAACTATGATTGTTTTTCTCATTATTTCAACATAAATTGAAAACAGTGCGTGCCTCAAAGAAGCATATTTCGTTTGAAATTTTTGAGGAACGGCAGCACTAAAAAGCACCGTTATCTCAACGAGACAATCTGGGAAATCCTACGAATTTTTTGTTTTCCTGCATTTTATGTGTTTGAATTTTGAACCTAATAGTTGAATTAACTTAGGTTAAAATAATACTGTTGAGATCATATGAATTAAATACAATTACATACAATACAAGAATTTATAATTTTTTTAAAAGTGTCCAGAATTAATTCCACTAGAGTAACTAAAATTTATTAGATATAAAATTTGCAAATGTATGATTCCCACTTCCGGTGTTGAGATCACCCTCAGCGTCTAGCCCTCAGTCAAAAGATATTTGAGATAAATTAATTTATTTTATAAACTCATAATTCACCCTTTGATGTGGTAAACTTTAATAGATTTGTGAATCATTAACTTATCCCCATTTTCGAGGATATACTAATAAGACCACATCGTAGTAACGCCTAAATGGATAATGTTCAATAAGTTATCGTAATTATTTGTTTATTGTTACAAACGGGGAAGAAGTTTATTTACAAGATTTCAATTGAAATTGTTCATTTGTAACAATTTAAAAGACTTTCCGTGCAAGGGGAATTATTCGGTTAATTAAGACAATGATCGGAATTGGACGGAAGTACGCATTTCTGTAAAGGAAATTCCAGAGAGTATATATACTATTCACGAAAAACATGATGTTTACCCAAATTTTCAATTTGTTTGGATTGGAAACTAAAATTCTAGTTTGCCACGCGCATATTCATCACAAGAAAGTATTAACCGCCACTCACTTAAAAGTGTGTTCGATTTTATATTTTACATTTTCACAAAAATTGCTTCCGTGTGCCATTGGTGTGGTCTGAAAACTGTAGAAAATGTAGAAAATTTTCCCCCTTAGATGAAGTTATACCTTTTTCCATTAAGTGTGGAAGTGCCACCAACGACTGGAATCTCAAACGAAACATCATCATTATCATGAGGGGGAAGGAATGACATAAGACTGTGTGTGAATAGACTGCGCGAACTCGAGAATCTTCCGATATTTCAAAAGAATTCGAATTTTAGTTTCACTCGAACCGCAGATAGAAAATTTCACATCCATCTGATTCTGAGAGTCTCTTCAAATAAAAACGGCGCCATATAAACACGTGCCAAATGACTGTCATTCGCTTCAAGTCGTGTGACGTCAAGAGGAAAAATCGCCCGTTAATATGCTTTGCGAAATTTTTTGAAGTGAAGTTGGCTGTAATGAGTATTTGGTGAATTTCGAAATTTTGCAAAATTTTCTAAATTAATTGGCGGGTAGTGAGTGTTCGAGTGTGAGTCATTTAAAAATAAAATTTATAAAAGAAGAAAGAAAAGATTTTATTTTCTTGTGATTCTGCCTTTTCTTAATTTTCCTTAAGAAATTTTTGTTTTCTTCATTCAAAATTTGAAACATTCTGAGTTCGGTCGTTGTTGCGTTCAAGAGATTTCTGATCGTACATAGTAAAGTGAATCAAATTTTGTTACAATGTTATGTGAACAAGTTGAATAAAATAAATTAACATAAAATATAAATTGAAATTTTAATAAGAAATAACTCAACAAGATTTTCCAATACTATATACAAAATGCTGAAAAGTTCATGTTCGCGAATTTGTTATTTAAAAATAGAATCCCGAATGAATAATTTGTCGTGTGCTTGTAACAGATGAAAGTAACTTGGAATTTGTTGAACATTTCCGAAAAGTGTAAGGAGAATTCCCTTTGGGATTAAATGGAAACAAAATAAATTTTTTAAAATTAAATTTATTGATATCGTCGTGGAATTCGTAGTGGAAAAGTGCAATAACACACACCAAAAATTCAAGATAAAAATTTTTTACCTATTTTCCATCACAGTTTTATGTCGGTGCGTAAAAGTGTTGTGTAGAAGAAGTTTTTAAATAGAAATTTATATTTTTATATTTTCTTTAATCAAATCAAAGAAATGAAGCTTTTCAAATCGAAGAAACCAACAAGTTGTGTTCCTGGCAAGTCAAATATCGCCAAGAATGAGGATAAAAATGATGCTGCTGTTGGTGAAACACCTTCAAGTGCGGGAATATCGGGTAAGACACAAAAATTTTACAATTCCGACGCTTTTTTCCCACCGTAGAAGTGTTTGTAAACAGCTGTCACGAAAATCTCAAAGATTTCTAGAAATTAGATTAAAATGTTAAGAAAATAGGAAAATTCAAATCAAGTATATCGTACCCGCCAAAAAACAACGATCAAATAAACAAATTCATTTCGATAAAGTTTCTATTTTGCATTCCAACCAAAAATTTTGTTTCTGTTTATATTCTGAAAAATTCAATTCTGACGAATTTAACGTCCTTCGAAATCAGTTTGTAAACACAATTCTACAATGTACAGGCAAAGTCCTCTAACTTGAAAAAAAGCTGTAAAGAAAGAGTCAAGTTAACCTGTAAAATTCGTTTTATACTATTCAGTTCATATTACTGCCTTAAGACGGAATCTCTGCTCCACCAAATGGCTGATACGGTACTATCAGCAATAACAATTTTTTTTAGCAATTTCTCCCTTTTTGGCTCCATTCTTTATTTCATTGAGTATTTGAACTTTTGCTTTGAAATTTAAAGATTTCAATTTTCGCCCTACCATTTCAAATTTTGATCTAATAAAACTGCACACGACACGCACTAATTGAAGCGTTCTAATGAAACGAAATCTTCAACTGATCCTACTTGCTGCATTATTAAAATATCCACCATCCTAAGACCACTACCACTACCGTCCTTATCGCACTAGGTATTAATTGCAAAATACTTTATTTCTTCAATTTCAAGAGCCAAAGGTTTTATTGCAACTTAGATGGAGTTTCAATTTAGAGAATTTCAAGTTTGAGAATGGTGTTTGTATGAAAATTTGAGTTTTTTAAGAAAAATTTTGATTTAGAGGACTTCGACTGTATCTATAACTGAGAACGTAATTCTGGTGTATCTACTGAAAATGAAATCACCTGAATAATGACAAAACAAAATATAAAAGTGCTTTTAATTTTAACTGCTGGCAGCTGTAGATCCTCCGAAGCTACTTAACAATTCCAGGTGATGCTGTCACAGATCCTACTCTGCCAGTCAATTCCGGAATCAAAATCACCATTACCCAAAGAAGTTGTGGACATCATGATATGCATTAGTATCCCTCGTAATAATGTATCATTTTAACATCAAGAGTTTCAGTTAAAGTATCTATCTTCATACTATAAGAACTGGAGTATTCAATATCCTCGACCTGAAATTCAAGACGTTATCAGACGCCACAGACAGAATAACTTTCATAAAACTTAAAGACACAATTTGTAGTGTCTCGGAAGGGATAGTGAAAGTATCCTGGTCATAGTATCCACTAGATTCATATACTGAACAGTTACCCTTCGTGTAATATAAACGTGAACGTTGCACTAAATTCAGACACATGGCGTCAGAAGACGTTACGCCATTCATCACCAAAGGAAAATGTGAAAAACTTTTTATATGATTACGGCAATTTTCCATTTGTGTCCTGCTCGTTATGGAAATACAGATTTTTCCAAGGGTAATTTATCTTTTCTCCGTTGAAATTGCTCCAATGTTAGTTAGTTAGGGAATGTTCCCTTTAATGCATTCAACCAAATGAGAAGATATATTCGAAGCAATTTATAAGATTGTTTTTATTATTAGTATTTGTAAACAAGGACGACAAGGACGATTACACTGTGTGGTGCCATTGAAACAATTTTCTATCTTGAATTTTTCCTCATGAATAACTTCTTGGGATAATATTGTATAAAGTTTGTTGTATCCGCAAAAAGCACGTTCGAATGCATACAAGAATGTGATACTCATGGAGACTCCATGTGGTTTTATAGACTTAAGTAATATTCATTCGATAGTCTTGAAAATTGATTTGAAACAACCGGAACTGAAATCTTTAACGGATTGAAAGATTTACGTCTTCTTTATGAAACTTTTTGCTAAAAATAAACTTATTTCCCAGAAATTAAGAATATTTCAATTTTTGTAGCAGGCTCTTAAACTTGAAGGCAAGACACTAACCTTTAACCCAAATGAAATTCAGTATTAGTATTGCTCATATTGCAATTTACGCTAATTTTAAAAATTAATTCGCCAACAAATTTTCACATCTGCCTCCAAAACTGGCGAAATGATTTGCGAATGCCACACTCCCAGAGAGCGAAGTTCCGGTGTTACTTTGGTTCTTATTTTGTGGGTAAAAAATAAAAGGGTTGAAAGACTTTTGGTGTGTGTGACTCAACTTTGTTCTTAATAACTCAAAAGTCTTCATCCATCCAATGTGGGGTCTCCTGCAGTCCCTGCAGCGGATACCATGTTTTTTGGAAATTATTCAGAACAAACTTGTGCAACGAATGAAACGTTTTAATCAGCTGTTCCGATGTTGGCGTGTTGGTTGACGTTAATTGGGGAGTTTGCACAAAATAAATAGCCAGAAAATATGAGGGTTGAAAGCAAATAAAACTGAATACGACAAGGGTTATGAACCAGAAGTAATCATTATTTTTTGTTTTAAGGGCATTTATCGCTCGAGCATTAATTAGTGTCAGCAAACCAATTTTTTAAAGTTCATCCGAAAAACCCGATTCCACAAGAATGGATACATTTGCCATTCTATACATAAAGGACGACACAGTTTTCATATTTAGAAAGATTCTTCCAGAAATCTTCCAGAAAATAACCTTAACACTGTCTTTGTGGTTTTGTCTTGAAAATAATAATTAGAAATAATAGACACCAAAATTGATGGAGTTTTCCTTTAACCTCTGACATGAAACTGGTGTCACGTTTATTCTGACGACTTCCAGGAACGTGTTGGTCGTCTTTCGAAGATCCTAATGAACATAGAATGCAAATGATGATTACTGCAACTAATCCATCTGGAAAAATCAACAGCTTGAATCCCCCAAAATCTGAGTCTTCTTGAGTTTCACAATCATTTTTTATTTGGCTCCAAGAAACTGAAATCAAGAAAAATTTTATGTAATCTGAACATTTTCTTAGAGAAAAAATATATATATTTTTAATAATAATTTTTCATTTTGTGATGTTTTGAAATTTTCCTCCTCTTCTTTTTGACATAAAAATGTCAATTTTTTAAAATTTTCATTTAAGATTTAAGTGACAGACAGATGGGCTTTTTTTGAGTTATTTTTGGTTCAAAAACTATTTTGTTTTTTTTTGTTTGTCGGAAAAGCCCTAAAAACTTTAAGATTTTTAAAAATAACATTTCACTTGGATTTGAGATCATCAATCAAAAATGACCGCATTAAGATTTTGTAAATCAGAATTGTGTTTTAAATTTAACATTAAAACTTATACTTTTAAAATAGTTACTATCCAGATACTATTGACTGTGATTCTCCATGTATTCAGTTTAATCCCAGATTAATCAAAATCTTGGAATTTCTTAAGAATCTGTTAATAAGATCAATTCAGTTTCAATTTACATGAATTCTTGACAGTTCAATTGACCAGCGCCAGAGATCTGAGTGGATCCTCAATAACATTGGCCCTCTTCTATAAATCTTCTACAAATCAATCGAATTTGTTCTATGGAAAATTAACGTTTTGTTTCTTTTTTCATTGAGAATTAAACAATTTAATTAATTGAAGCAAAACAACATTTTCTTGTTCAATTAAAGTTCAATTTGATGTTGCGTAGGGGGACAGATCGAAGTCGATCGTTCAAAATCTTATCTAGTTTCTTGGAAATAATTTTTTAAAGATTCAATTTTATTGAGTGCAACTCATGGTAGCTTTTACTTCCCAAAGTCTTGTCTCCTTTGATGAATAACTTTATCTTTATTGGATATCTTCCAAAAACCACGTTCGCAGCTTGAAGATAAAACATTCATAAGTGACTTTATAGTATAAGATTACGCGATTTAATAAGATTTATTTAATAGAAATTGTGGTTAATGAAATAATCCCCTTAATTCATAGTTGAAGAGAACACTTTGTAAGAGATTCCCATGAATCTTCATCTGATGATTCCCAGAATCAGATATGTCTATGCCACACATTTGAGGGTTTTAAGAAGCCATCTAAACAACGCCAAAGTAATTCACAAGGCATTCAAGTACATCGAAGAATTGAATCGATAAAAGACATACAAGACTCTTGAAGAACCTTATACGCTCCATTAAACCCCATAAAAAGTCATAAATACGCGTTCAGATCCAAACTCCTTTGACTTCTTGTTTTGTGGGGCTCGTTGGAGCATGAAAAGACTCCATTTGGTTTTCTCCATTCCCTTGTTTCTGTTTTCCACGCAACTTCTACTGAATATCTTTCTTAAATTTTCATTACTTTCCTTATAGCGAAAATGAGAAAATCTTACGTCAAATATTTAGAAAATCCTCCAAGATTCTTGTATGTCTTTTTGCATTTCTTCAGAACTTTTTACATTCCACCAAACGTAGGATATACATATGTACATACTATTTACTTCAAATATGTTTTCTTTAAAATTTTCTTTAAGAAAATTTCGCAAAATTGTCTTTTGAAAAATCACCTTCACGTCAAGATGTTTTGACTGTGATTTGAGGAATTTCATGATGCAAAATTTCATTTTTAAGGTCATAGTCACGATTTGTTGGTCTGATTTTCCTATTTTCCAGTTGAATGAGAAATTCCTTCAAGATATATTTGAGGGTTTCGTATGTGAAGTTTCCTCCTCAGGATTTAGTTAATTTTAGCTGCCCATTATTAAGTCTAATAAATTTTCTCCACGTCCACGTCCATTGATAAAAGGAAATTCTACACTTGAGATGGGAAAACTTTGAATTCTATAGAGAACCGCGTGGGACGTGCTCGCCCTAATGAAGGTGCTAAAACAGATATGTCGACTAAGGCCACTTCCTTGTATCGAGTTTCTTTGAAGTGAGATAAGATTATGTAAAACTTCTTTTAAAACTCAATTAAAATGTGTTTTAATGATTTACACAGAATTCTGAATTAAGACACGCGATTAAGTTTAGTACCTACTTTCGACTATTCACGTGTTTTCACGGCCTTTCCAAGTGTTCAAACACACTTTCCTCGTTTCGGTTATGATTTTCTGGTGGTTTTTGTATTTTAAAATAAAAATGAGGTTAAGTCAAATTTATTTTTAATCTTCTACGGAAAAAATTTACACAACATTTTGAGACGAATGAATATTTAGAACGAATGCATTTTACTATTTTCCCAAAATTAGCTCTACAATAAATAAAAGAGAACTTCCGGTAATCTTTAGCACGTCAAACATATATATAACACTTTGATAGAGATACGAGTGTAACATTGTGAATTATTGAAATCAAGTATAGAGTGTATTATTATATGCACATGTTATGGATAAATCGAGTTATGATTGCTTCAATGTTATGTAGACCGCAAATGATAAATTGCCAAGCAGTTATCATTTGGCAGTCATTTCAATTCGGAAAAATGTTCAATGAAGCATTGATTTTGTTTTGCTTTTTAAAACAAGGTCGAGAGATTTGGTTGGCATGAAATTTGGTTTAATAAAATTTATAAGCTTTTGAGAATATCTTACAATTCTATGAGTAATTGCTCATATTCCAAGATATCCTGAAGTGTCGAATTTCAAAAATTGGTTTTTGAACACTCAAGACAAAGTGCTGTTACGATAGGATACTAAAACTGTAAGTAACAAGATAATCCCTACTAAACGTGACATTTGGGAGATTTTAAAATTGTGTTTCTTAACTTAACACGGGGGTAATATTTTCCTTGTCACATCATCAACGTGTGACAAAGTCATTTTCAAGAGTAGGGGTTCGAAGATGCTGAACATTTATCGAAATTCAATTTAAGATTAGAAGACAAGATCGCTTTTTGTAATTTATTTTACTAGCATTGGCATTCATGCATTCGAAATGTTTTCCAGGGGATGGACCCTGGAATTACAAGTCTAATGAAAAAGGAATTTTAAAATCGGGATGATTACATCCATGTGGTATTCCTGTTGGTATTTTCGGGTAAGACCCCTAGAATTTTGTTCTATCGTCGAGCTGAAACGTTTTCACATAAATTCTTCTCACAATTACCTCGAAGAGTTCATAAAAATTATTTTAAAACAATTTTTTTGTGGATCGTTTTAACATGAAAGTATCATATTTGTTATGGCATAACAAGACATATATCATCTTAAGGAATTGCCCAGTTGTCTAGATGCCACAAGGGTTTCACTTATAGAATGCATCAGAAATGTCTTCCTCATGTATTTCTTTTTAAAGGATAAAAAGATGTGTTCCTTCCAAAATATTTTTAAAAAACAAATTAGGTCATAAAATTAGTTACGGAGCAGTTAAAAATATTTTCTAGATAGAGTTGAAATCCTTACAACTTCTGTGTGAGGGCACATTTTGTAATGAACCTTGCAGGCCACAGAACATTTAAGAATCTTTAAAGAGATTGAAATGAAAATACTGTCTCTTTGACGCTCAATCACGTCAATACTACTGATGGAATCGGAATGGGACTTTGACCATTCGATGTGGAATTGTGCGTAGATGTTCTTCATTTTTTTTAGATTTAGTTTGGTTATTACGGTGATTGGTTTTGAGTTTTGTTCGGTGCTTGTGTTTGGTTTTTTTTTGTATTTTTCGTTGCGGTTGACAAATTCCCGCCTGCCATTTTTCATAATTTAATAGAATCGTTTATTTAATGCCCAGCAAAGCAAGCGGGTATCAGCTAGTATCTTATTAACTGGAAGATCCATTTAGAAAATAAATAAATGATATCAAAAGCAATGTTCAAACTGATGTTTGTTGCTATCAAGAAAATTATTGTTTTAGGTCAATAGTATTCATAAAGAATTTTTACGCGAAATTTTTACATAAAATATTTATTTAATGAGCTCGAGAAAAACTTTTCTACGTTACGATTCACATTTCGTCTGTATCATTCTATCACTTATACTTTGATTTGAGTTAATGAAATTTTTTTGAATAAAATATTTTCTAAACTTTGTCATAAACGTCATGAGGTTTTTTGTGGATTCTTGGTGATATTCCAAAAAATACAATCTCTACAAATGAAAACATTCATTTATTGTATCATTCCCTTCGCAGTAATGAGCTGCTGTTTTTTATTTTCCCAAATAAATAAAAATACGATCAACTTAAAATCCTCAAATGAGTTAAAATAAACACATACTTCTGTTTAAAACAAACAGTTGTCCCTTGATTTTTGAAAATGCAGTTTATTTTGAAAGAAAACCCGAAGAAAAATTAAGAATGTGGAGTAAGTGGCACGAGTGTCTAAGCGATTGACTTCCTCCAGTGGCCAAGCAATCCTTCAAACGTTTGTTCCAAATCAGAGTGACACGTTCGTCGAGTGGTGGGTGTCATTCCATTCCCTCCAAAATGAAGATCATCCGAAATGGCCCAAAGAAGATTCGATTTTATAAAATTTTGTGCTTGATCTGATGCACAAATGGAGGAGATATAAGTAATAGTATAAATAGATATTAAGTAATCAAGGGATATAAATAAAGTTTGTTGTGTTGTCAAAGTGCGAGAAAATCTTAAGCGCCTTTTGTCGATATTTATTCAAATTGATTTGTTGATTTTGTTAGAATAACAAAACAAAATGCATGTTATGCTTCATTTTGGTTTTTTAATGTGATTCAATCGTTTATTTTAAACTACAAATTTCGCTTGAAGTACCAAACGTGACTGGCTAGAAATCATATTCGTAGAAATTGCAGGGCAAAAACTTAAAGGAAATAAGGTCAGAAAAGAAAGATTAGACAATTTTATGACTTTGAGTACTTATAAATCTTGAGTTTTGCTTAAAAATATCGCTTTATAGACTCGTAATTAAATAAAAGTCACATAATTACGCAAACGAATGTGCAAATTATAATTAACGCAAGACTAGTCAATGAAATTTATGTTTCCTTCCTTGAAAATAGTTCAAGTTTTAGTTAACAATATGTTTTTATATAGATACATACATGCTACATAGATACATGAGATGATTCCAACTCGAAATAGCCCCAAAGATGCACAAAGTTGTGATTGATGGCTCCGTCAGGACGTGGTTGAACTCATCGTGTCTTTTATTAAAATCATTCCCTTAAGATCATAAATTTTGATTTTATTTCATCAACTTCATTGACTTGACGTTAAGTAAACTATGAAGTTAATTCGTTAGAAATTTTATTACACCCAATACGATAATTACATGAAAAAATTTTAGACAATTACGAAGAGAATATAACCCACAAACCAAAGATGACTCCGGCGTGTTCGAGAAATTGCAACAATTTTGTCATCACGGAAATTGGGAAAATCAAACAAAATACACACAATTGCAGTTTGAAATTACGCAATTAATTAATTTGTACATCAGATAAAATGTATTTTATGTCAGTCAACCGAAGATAAAGACGAAAAACAAATCTTCATCTTGATGTATTGCTACATAGATACGACCAGACGTAGATAGTCAAGTTGAGTCAAGTAGATAAACTCGAGTGGTTTGTTCAATACCACCCTAAACCACAAAGTATCTCTGCTTGCAATTTATTTGAAAACATACTTTTACTTGTCTGGCAGTTGTTTTTCGTCTTACAAGACTCCTCCCGCAGGAAAAACTACATTAAGTCGTGGTAATTAGTGTCATTCTATGGACGCAAATATCTTGAATGCATCTAATTAAGACCTGGACTTAATAAAATTTCAAATTTCTTCGTATATTATGATTTCAATGAGATCGTTTTTGGTCAGTTAATTCCAGGTGTTAGTTTCGCTGAACGACATTTTGTTGGCATCGATTCATATCCACGATGAAATCTTGTCTAGATGAATGACATGCGAACATTTATTGCAATTATTACCATTATTATTATTATTATTATTATTATTAGTTCTCCCACATCAACTTGCGATTGAGGGTTTCTGGACACTTTCCAAATTCTCAAGAGTGTCAAGATTGCCGGAAATTTATTGTAGCTCCTTGGTGAATTCGATGAGATTCAAAGATCCAGAGACATCCATTGAAGAACTACTGTATGTAATTCCAAGAATCTGCGCCCAGTATCACATTCAACCCGCTGTCTGGATCCTGCTCCATGCGGCATCCCTCGTACCCAATTTCAAGGCTCAAATCTCAATGGCAGATGGAGTTAATGGCCTGATGACGACCTCAGTCGAACAAGGCACAGTAGTTATTAGATTTCATGCCCATTTGTCCATATGGATCATTTTATGGTTTCTTTTTTTGCTTATCTGTCTTCATAACAAAGATCATCCATGGGACCCCTTTCTGAAGAATTAATAAACTTCATAAGAACCGCATATCCAAAAAAGTGGCAGGAAATTCTTGTTGTCTCTATGTGTTTATGGATATAAGTGACAAAAAGTGTTTATTCGAGGACAAGATATTGGAGTGTTAACCCGTTCAACATATTTTTCTGTTGCCATTCATATTTTACGCCCTCAATTCACGCCATATTGAAATTTATGCCCGCCATGAATGTAGCCAAATCACATTCTGAGGAGTTCCGAGATTTCTCGTGTGATCTGATGGCTTGGATTCCATTGAGATGATCAGTTTAGGAGACACTTGGGAATCGATTTCGTGGAATTCAAAAGCCAGGGTTGTTTCATGTTGAAAGGGGTGAAATATCACCCTAAGTGAAATCATCGATCAATTTTTATTTCTATAGTCACAAAAATAGTCACACCATCTGTGGGAATGATAAATCCCATAGTGGAAATCATTAAATCCAATCCCTATTTGACCTCAATTTTTCTAACTCGTAAAACAGGATATCAAATTCCGTCTGAATTGTATACAAAAACAATTGAAGAAAAATTTATTCGAAGCTCTCTGGTTTCTAGAGCTTTCAATCTTAAAGCTTTTGGAAGCTCATTTTTCCAATTTGAATCAAGAAAATCTTATGAGTGAAGATAGTTATCTACAGCAATATCATGAACAGTAGTTAGGTGATATTGATTTGGCAGACACTGTTCCACTAGTGTTCTAGAGCTTTCAATCTTAAAGTTTTTGAAAGCTCAATTTTCCAATTTGAATCAAGAAAAACTTATATATGAAGATAGATAACTCATAGGAGATAGTTATCTACAGCAATATCATGGATACTAGTTAGGTGATATTGATTTGGCAGACACTGTTCCACTAGTGGTCTGCTTGTTAGCATCAACAGGCGCCTGATCGCCCATTTCTGTCCAAATGCTTCCTGTTCCGTAATTGAAACATTTTTCACACTAACAATCTTTTGATGGAACCATCATGAAACTTTTCAGTTTAATCAATTTTTAATGCGTAATTTAGTGTAGATGTTATTACAGTGGAAATGCATCTACTTTCTTGTTATGGATGCGTAGAAAATTCATTTCAATTTGCAGGAGTATTTCGATTAGTCTGGCTCTTGTTCGACTCAAGTGCAACGGTCACATCAAAGGAGTGAAACTTCTCTTCGAATTTGTCATGGAACTTAGTCACGCTGTAATTGACGCGTTGCACGGAACGGTCAGTAACGCTGCCTACTTATTTATTTATAGACGCTTGTTGAGTAGATCAGATGGAACCACCGGCCAAACAACAAATTTCTGACTCTAGTACGGAAAATCAAAGTTTGAGATATTTTCAACGAGTGGTGTCTTCCTAAAGAACAGTGTCAACAGAACATCTTATCATAGATGTCATCTTTTTGAATCATTGACCACAATTTGTCGAACAAACGACTTCTGGCGTCTTTTCTAGAGTTAGCTTCATAAATCTCGATCGCATCTTGATTTCGAACAAGTGTGATTTGGCCACACATGTTTTCGACTGTCATATATAAATTTTCAAGTGTTATTTATGAAATTCTTCAATCCTCAAGTGTGACCTTAAGCATAAAAAAATTTGATTTTTAAAGCCTACAGTGGGAAAAATAGCAAAATTTAAAATTTATTCGTATTCGCAATGGAGCATAACACTTTATGACCATCGATCAGTCCATTGGCGATAATCATGGGATATGTTTCAAGGAATAAGTGTTAATAAACAGACCACATGATTTTCTTGAATTTTGAATTTCGGAAATTTTTTCGTGTTTTTATGAAAGCTTTTGAAAGATGAAAAGTTTTGAGTTATGACTTGAATTCGAAGAAAATTCCATAGAAAAGTATCACAGCTGGTAGTCATTCGTGGAATTGGTTGGAAAAACCGAAAATAGAAATTTTCTTAATCATAGCACATGAAAACATCAAGTTGAAAATGAAGATTCAATCGGGAAGACATGTATTTGTTTTGACGCCAACGTTCGCCACATAATTATCCCATCAAAGTGTCGAATTCGGAGACTCAAAAGACTTCCTCTGAGAGCAGTTTCTCCTTGAATTTAATCCTTTTTCGTCTTTGATCTCCTTTACTAAGGAAACAAACATCTTTGACGAGTGTCATTTGAAATCCATCACTATGAAGTGACAAGACTTAAAAGCTTCTTCAAACTCAAAACATTTTTGACAAAAAGCAAAATGGTATCTTTGGTAACCGGAAATAGAGGTGGCTGGCAAATATTAGTTTGTTAGGCAAACCTGCGTCATATATCCATCAGCATCAACATCTAATTAAAACTCCTAAACAAGTGGATATAAGAGACGATCGTTTTGATTCATTTTGACTCATCATGGTGTCATCATGGTGCAAATTATGCTTCCTGTTTGAACTTTCTTCGAATGTGCAAGAAGCTATGAAGATGTTTACTTCGGAATTTGTTTAGAGAATTTGAGAAAAAAAGTTGAATCACTTTCATTGACAGATGAATGGAGATCTCATAATAGAATCCCTTCATCATAGACAAGTTCTTGCGCTTTGTAGACATGGTAATTTGCGTCCACATCATGATCTGAAGTGGTTCTTCTAATCTTCACGTAACGACTCCATCTCTGAGGATACTTACGCTGTTTCTGGGAGGTCTTGGTATCTGGTGATCTGCTGAGGAATATTTCTGCACATCTCGATCCTTAAGATACCCATCAAGAATTGATTCAAGTTTTCCGACGTTGGCGCCGTGTTTTTACCAATTCCACGTTTGATCGGGTTCTTAGCCCTGAACACTTCTTCAACAGAAATTGAAATGCAAGTCATAGATAAAATGCCAGAGAAACCAATTGGTTCCATCTTTTCCACAATTCTTCAAAATGAAATAATTCCACTAAATTCTGACTTAAAATTCGCCAAATTAATGGTTTCTTTGGCCTTTCAATAACTTTGTTGTGATCTCCACCAGACCAGATGCAAGTGGCTTCGTCGAAAATGCAATTTTAGTAACAAGAACCAAAAATTTTCGCGTGTCATTGACATGATGTCACAGAGAATGATATATGACTACCGGGTGGCAGTCGAACCATCACTTGAACTGTCATCACTCCCGACAATGTACGACTAATGCGAGTTTGATAAAGATGTGGTCCATGTTATGCATTTTTTTAACATTTCGCCTTGCGTCCATTTGCAATTTGGGCGAATTTGTTGCAAAATATTTGACAAATTATAAAAATTAAGAAAGATTGATGGAAATGCGTCAACAAGAGCCAAGTTTTGGCGGATGTTAGTGAACTGCAGTTGTCTTTCTTAGCACCATCTATCACTGCATTTTTAAATTATAATTTTTAGGGTTCCGTTATGGATACGGAACTAACATGACTAATATAATAAAATTAGGGTTCCGTACTTCGCTGTCCGTCCGTCTGTCACAGGGCTGTATGTCGTGAGCCATAATAGATAGACACTTCAAATAACAAATGATAAAAAAAATATCTTTTTTTTGTACGTTGACACGAAATCCTTAGTGTGCGGGTCCGACTCGCACTTGCACAGTTTTATTATAAGCTTTCTTATTGCATATATGTGTAATAAGGCTAACGACAAGCAGATGTCACTTCTGTAATTTTGATTTTCATGATTGGAAAACGATAATGATATTGTTTCTTTTACAGGTGATCGTGCAATGAGTCCCGCACAATCTGAAGACAGCGGACTAGCAACAGATCGAGGAACTACTTATGCTACAATATCCTTGCCAAGAGATAATGCCCAAGCTATGGGGATCGTGTTTGCGGGTGAGTATTAGATATATAAAAAATGTTCATGTTGACATGCTGTTCGTTTTAAACAAATTCAATTTCATTTGATCCACAAATAAATCACCTGAACGCAATCCGTAGACCAAAAAATATGACAACTCAAGGTGGTTCACTTCATCTTCTGACAAAAATGGTTTCTCATAACAAGGGTTAGGCGCCTCGTCAATCATGTGACGACTCGTAATAATAATAAATGAAAATTTTGCTTTTTAACTTTTATAGTTTTTGTTTTTGTAACATCTAGAATTGTCATGTATTCCTACAAAGCTCCCCAGCAAACCCCAATTCTATTTCGAAATGAAGTGTTGTCCAACCATGAATGAGTGACAGCCACTTTTCATGGGGCTTTGATATTCGCCAAATAAAAATGGAAGATCCAAGATGATGTTGTTAATTAAGTATATTTGTATAAATACATGACACACATTTGTCCAGTTTTTCAATAGTATACGGTGTCTGAATTAAAAATAATCCCAATGAGTTACACGTTAAATGTTTGAATTTTTGAAAACTCTTTGTTTGCGCGAAAAGGATATCCGGACACACCATTTCAGGGGCGTCATTTAATAACCTTTTTGATGTTCCCGACAACGATTGTCTTATGAGTATGTGATCCAAAATTTTTATAGCAGGTTTTGTTGATACATTAAAAATTTATTAATCGTCTTCGATATGGCTCTACTTGTAGACAGAAACCCCACGCATCATTTAACAAAGTAATTAGTCCAGTGATCTGGAAAAATTGTGGCCCACAAAATGGGTAAGACTCATTGATGGCTATCTTATGGGTCAACTTCATGCTCACACAGTAGAGAAGTTTTCAATTTTAATTTCAGTTCAATGGACTTTAAGCTTTTAGCTACAGATGAAGTTTTCAAGAGACGCCATTGGCTCCCTTACAAATTTGGATATGCCACAAGTTCTGAATGTGAAGATTTTGAGAACTAATAAATGTTTTTGATAAAACTCTTCAGTATATCTTCATTAGGGAAGAAGAACCCCAACTCGTGCCATCGATGTCCAAAAATAGCCTCATTCAGTGTGAGATGTCTTTATAAATTTGTCAATTTTATGTTAGAAATTAAGTCCATATGACATGAATTTCCTGGCTAATGCGAAAAACTCCCCAAAATCTGTGCTCCATGTTGCCATTGAAATTTCCTGTTGTCATAAAAGTACCCCAAAGCGAAAAAAGAGAATTGAAAACGTGATGAAAAGCGTAACGACTTTGGCAAATTCGTGAAAATTTAAAGGTCTCTAGCGTTAATTAGGAAGCTTCGGTCTTTGATTTACCATAAGATGAGATGAAATGAAAAGGGGGGGAAATGTTTCAGAAAAACAATCGTAAATCAAAGAAAATTATGAAAAATGATCTGCTCCGGGTGTTAATATGTCCAAAGTGTAAAAGAGTGTCTTGGAAAATAAAATTTTTTTGATTTATACACACATAATAAAAAGATACCGGATCGTAAATCTTCAAAGATTCTTGTATCTAATCCTAATTCTATTTTCATGAAACAGAACGACCCGATCTGTCGTATCCACCCATGATAGGGTCTCTGAATGCTTTGGGGCCAGCTGCAGACTTCTTAGCTCCAGGTGACAGGATCCACCAGATCGATGGCATTTCAACGATTGGATTAACAAACCCGAATATCATGAATATCCTCTGCCATGGGGATGGACTTGCAGTTGTTGAAATCGAATACTCCCTGCCAGAATACAGTGAGTAACATCTAGTCTTGGGTTACAGTCAGTTTATTTTGGACATTTACTATTCATCTTCCTTACAGTTTCGCAGAGCAGTCTCTGTGTCACATCAAAATTAGCACAAATCACAGTTGAACGTGAAAATGGCTGTTTGGGATTAACACTTCGTGGTGGTGGTGAATTTCCGCTCATAGTGACTCATGTTCGACCACACGGGCCGGTATTTAAGACAGGCAGGATTAAACCTGGCGATCGTTTGCTAAGAGTTGACAATGTGAGTTGATGATTGACATCAAAAATTTCTTATTGAAAACAGAAAATCATTTATTTTCGTTTACAGGTTTCGTTACTCAACAAAACACTTTCAGAAGCACAACAAATTTTGAAATGCGGCCATGTTTCCGGATACACAAATTTAACAATTGAATATGACGTGTCTGTCATGCAAAGCGTTGAGTTCTCGATGGGACCACTACTTATAGAAATCGAAAGACCCATGAATGATAAGTTGGGACTTGTCCTTAGCAATTTCTCCGCAGTTCTACACAATGAACACGCCAAAATTGATGAGGTGTCCACTGCTAGAGTCTACATTGCCAGCATTCTGGCAGCCAGTATAGCTGATAGGTGAGCTATAATTCTCTAGGATTTCACAATTTATTTACTGTTAAGACAAAGGGTATAGCTATAACCCATTACTGTTATTTATAATCTGAAAGCCTGAACAATGAATGACCACTAAATAAACTTATAACGCCATCTTGTGAGTTATGAAGGCGAATAATTGATTATTCAATTCAAAATAAAATATTATCTAAATCAACGGACTGCGTAAATTGTAATTTATGTTTTTTAGAGTAAAATTTTTAAATTTTTCGTCGTCATATTTTGGAATTTCAAATTTATAAAAAACACATTTTTTAGTTGAGCAATTTTTATTTTTCATTTTCTTTGATTGATGCCTACGTGATCCACATTTATTTTGTCTGTTTTATGAAAATCTTACAAAATTCTTAATGGAATCTATAAAAATATATCAAGGTCCGCCACTTTTTCGATTATCTTAATTTAATCTGAAATTCTTTTTTCGAAATTCTTTCATTTCATTCTCTACGGAAGTCGACTTTGCTCATATCACCCTTAAATTCTGTACCTTTTCATTTTCGACCAAGACCGTTTCTTGAAATGTGGAGCTTTTCAAAAACGTTGTTTCTCAAAAACACATTTCGTCATAACATGCACTTGAAACTATTTTAAGCATTTCTTCAAACTTTTCTAAGTTTTGCTAATTGTTTCTTGAGAAAATCAATATTTGACAAGAATTTTTAATTTACGTGTTTATCCTGGGAGATACAGGTCCTAAGATCTTTAGATTACCAGAAAGACTTCTGAGTCCCTCCGCACACGGAGCTACTAAAAGCAAACTAAACTGTTTGGTAGATTACGTTTCAAACCACTTCCTGGCTTGTTATCGACAAGACTCCGCACACGCAGCTACTCATCCAAAACTCATTAGAAATTTCAGATGCTAAGTCTGTAGCATTCAACAAAATGTCAAAAGAAAGTCGTAAACCTTGTCGTAAGTGACTCGACATGCCAGTCCACTGGTAACTGGTTACAAACCGGTTTCCAGGAATCACAAACCAATTTGCAACAGTAGCATCGTGTGCGGCGTCCCATTTGTTTATATGGGAAGTGATTCAAAGAAAACTCCAGGTGAGTCACTAATCAATTCCTTTTCGGTAGCTCCGTGTGCGGACGGCCTTACAAATAATCACAATCGTTTCAAATCGTACATATGAATAAATTCTTGATGATCTGTCCAAGTCATATAAGTTCAGTAGCACTTGACACTTCTCCGTCTAATGCTAAGCGTTAGATTTTAGTGTCATGTCTGTTCTCCAGCTTTTATTACCCTTGCAAAACGTCTTGCGACATTATGACGTTTCACAATAAAAACCAAAACTATAAAAGAAAAACCCTGTTTCCGGTACATCCATGTCACGCTTTGATGATGAATCCAATTAGAATTTATTACAAATTCTGAAAATAATATTGAAAAAAGATTTCATTATAATTTCCCTTGATTTATTTCCTTTACTTTACATTACTTTACTCTACAGATGTGGTGCCCTTTCGGTTGGAGACCAAATCCTTGCTATAGACGAGACAGTTGTCGAGAATACAGCATTTACACCAGACGATGTCATGGCACTGCTAGACGCAAACACAAGTCGAGGATATACGCAAATTCAAATAATGCCAGCTCATGCACTTGCACGCCGAGGTAATTAAATGCAATTTTTCTGGATAACTGCTGTTTTTCAAGACATGAATGTGAATGCATCACAAAACTATAGAAGACATTGGATTAAGAAAACCCATGATTGAATGCCACATAACGTTGTGGACACTGGAGTGGTGACAGACAAAGTTCCATGTCATTCCATGTGTTGGGATCAAGTATAGCTCTCGCCTTCCTTTGAAGAAATGTTTACGTTGATGGGTCCACTTGTAGCTCATAAGTGTAATAAAAACTATGACGATACCGTGATGAAGATGACTATGATGATAATTATAATAAATAATATAGAAAAAATATATGACACCCAACTAAGTAGATTCGAATTCCATTAACATCCTAAATTTAGAAGACACTTCTTTGGGAACAGCTGTCGATCCGGAGCTCGTGCCCGTATTTTAATAATATTTTCCCTTGTCGGGTTTCAAATCATACCCGGTTAGATTGGGGTGTGCTGTTTTAAAATAAGTTTTTAAATTAACTTATGATTTCAAAAATTTTTTGTTTCTATTTTTCTTCCGAGATGGAATTCACTTTTGTTTGTAGCCACTTCGAAATCATGTTATAAACATATAATAGCCATATTGACAAAATTCGGGAGTTCTTCAACTCTAAATTATTCAGGGATTAAAAACAACAATCCAATTTCAGAATTTTGAAAATCTGGTGTCACGTTTCTGATTTATAGTGATCCCGAAAGAATTTAGTGTGATACGAGTCTCAGAGTGTGATACTTTGACTCTGTAAGAGAGACAGGTCTTTGTTTTATTTATTTCTACAGTTTAACCAAATGAACTTTTCAGTAGTTTTGTGTAGACTGAAATGTTTTCTAATACTTCATTGCAGGTACTCACATTGGAAGTCCGAAGTACAGCTTCAACACGCTTGAGTCACGAAAAAACCGACAAAGAAAATTTGTTCGGAAAAGTTCACTGCCTCTGGACACAGGAACCCTGCACCCGAATTTGGGATTATGTCGATCGGAAACAGTTCAGATTGTGCTTGATTGTACTCACGGATCTGGAATTGTCTTGGGATCACAGACACCCTGTGGAAGGGGTATGATTGTAGCACAAATAATAGCCGATTCAGTTGCTGATCATTCGGGGTGCATACAAAAAGGAGACAGGGTTATAGCTGTGAACAAAATGTACAATTTGGACATTAATGCTATTCGACAAATCCTCGGAGACTTGGGGCCAAGACCAGCATTTCAGGCGACGAACTGGGTGGAATTGGAGATTGAGTTTGATTTAGCAGACACAGTCATCCCTTCGAGTGGCGTTTTCAACGTAAAGATAGCGAGAACGAGCAAGAGTGGGCTAGGGATCACAGTGAATGGATCAAGTCATGGAGCGTTTGTTATAGCCGAAGTGAAACCTGGAAGTCCGGCACATCGTACTGGATCACTACGCGCCGGAGATATTCTATTAGCCATTGACTCGCATCCTTTGCAACACTTCAACGTTGATGCTCTTCTGAAGGACAACAAGAACGATTTCACAACGTTAACAATCAAGCGAAACTCACTTCCAGATTTTTTGTTTGACGCCCAGCAACGGATGAATCCGATCTACAGTAACTGCAGCAGCCAAGATCAAGATATGTACAGCTATTCTTCAAAATACAGTGATGTGAGATACGGAGACGTCTCGCCATACAAAGCCACAACCCCGCAGTCAGAGTACTTCCGCGTCGACGACATGCAACACATAGCCAATCCAGTGGTTCAAATTCGTAGGCCTTATGCACCTCTAAAACTTGGTGAACAACCAACAATCGGTAGACAAATTGGAGCAGAGAACACACAAAGTTTAACTACAGAGGTTCCAGAAGACTCCTATCACGATCTGAGTCCATACGAAATAGACTACCCCGCACACAGATTCATGACGTAACTAAAATTTGTAAAACTCAGTCTTGCGTAATTTTTACCTTGAATTATTTTTAGTATCGACTCGTCCACGGGAATCCCACCCCCAATGGAGAGCAAGACGTACGGAACCCACCAGGTTGTCTTGAACGTACGTCTGGAGCCGAATGGCGGTCCTCTGGGTATTACATTGGCTGGAAGTGAAGACATGCAGAAACCGATTGTCATAAGTGCACTTGCGGAAGGTAAATCTAAAACAATCTTTTAATGTATAAAATCCTAATGGTCGTGAAGCAGAAAATAAATTTTATTCACCTGAGAATGGTATTCACTCTCTGAAAGCGGGGAAAATTCATTGTATGTAGATCAAACACAGAACGAATTTCTCTCCGCTTCCTGGAAATGAATTTCATTTTCTACATGGCGTCATATATTTTAAGATCTACACGAATTCTTCTTCACAATGATTCCCTAGAATTGTTACTCAACACTTGTTGAAGTTTAAGTGAATAAAATTTCCAAGTACCCAAGTTGCTCAAAATCAAAATTATCAAAGTATTTTCCAACCCTTTCTCAAAAGGGAGAATTGAATTTGCTTCACTTGATCACATTTTCACGAAATTTTGCTTCTTCCAGGTGGAATTGCATTTAATACTGGAAAACTCCGAATCGGAGATTGTCTATTAGCGATCAATGGTGAATCTGTTCAAGGAATGCCTTTATCCCATGCTACAAAATTGTTACAAAATTTGGATAATATTGTTGATCTTAAAATAATTCGAAACATAAGCGGTTGGTTGATATTTTAACTTGAATTTTTGTATTAATATTTTCTAAATATTAAATGTATGATTTTAGAATCAGACAGTCTACCCTTGAACGAAGCATCTGGAAGCATACCACAACCTCAAGCAGTCTATGCAAAAGTCCAACGTCGCCCAAGGAGTCCGTCGTTCACAGACGCCATGTCCAGTGCAAGTAGCAAAGATAGCAAACACCGCATTCTGCAGGTGACACTGTACAAGGATAAAGTATACGATGACTATGGGTTTTCTGTGTCCGATGGGTTGTACGAAAGGGGAGTCTTCATTAACAGAATCCGAAGTGGAGGTCCTGCGGATATAGTTGGTTTACTAAAACCCTTCGATCGTATTATGCAAGTGAGTGAAACAATTTCAACTATGCTGATTCAGTTTTATTGGATTTCATTTAATTTTTTCAGGTAAACGGCACTAAAACTCAAGACTTCGACTGTTGCTTAACAGTTCCTCTGATAGCAGCTGCAGGTGACAAAATAGATCTTGTCATTCAGCGTACATTAAATGAATAATAGCTCAAATCACAATCAAAGATATACTTAAATAAGATTTAGAATTAATTAAGAGATAGCTTAGATTTTAATACAAGATAATATTATATAAAATTTCTAAGAAAAATTTCGTGTTTTGTGGATTTTCATAATATGTCGTTTTCAAACGTCTAGGATAATTGAAATATAAAAAAATATAGTTATGTTTGTTTACAATTTGATTGATAAAATTCAAATTATTTATAATAATAATTTATCAAATGCCAAATATATAATAAATATAGGAAATAGATAAACAATGATTCCATAAAAACGAATATATAAACAAATTTCGATTTAAAAAATATAAAACAAAAACTAAAAATCAATAATTGATTGTAAACAAATTATTTGTATTTGAATAATATTTATTTGTATCACGTTAAATCAATAGAGAAAGTTTAACTTAGTAGAAAAATAATATTTAGTTAATAAATGCCTTAAATTTTAGTTACATAGTTATATAGATAATCAGAATATTTCTTGTTAACTTTAAGAATTTCATTATCAGAGTATGAGATTTTGTTTTAATAAAGTGTTTCGAGAAATCATATTTAAATTCTGTAGCTAAATAATTCTTATATTTCATGATTAAGATAGTTTTGTAGAACGTGTGTAGAAGCAATTGATTTGAAGTCCTTGAAAACTATATCCTCTGTTGCAACCGTTGCTTAATTCATACCTCTATGTTCTACAAGTGCAAGTAGTACGAAAGCAGGTCTATTCCGATTGCTAGATATAAAAGAACCTTAGACAGGCAAGATACCTGAGACTTTACACTGTTATGTATGGAACTTCAGGGAACTGGTTCCGAATTTTTTAGGATGCTTACAATGAAATTCAGTTTTAAAATTAAAAGTTATATTGTGTAAACTTCCTGGCAATGATTTCAAGAGTTCAAAGAATGAGTATTCCCGAAAATTTTCAACTTGAGTGTCAGTAAATATTGCATATACCTTGGCGTTAAAATAAATGAATGGAATAACACGGAATTAATGGGATAACAAGGGAATATTAAGTAAAATTATATAATAACTGAATTAGAATTATCAAATTTGACATTAAACTTTATTACAAAATTAAAGCAGTTATCATCTTACATATCCTATGGATGATCAACCATATGAATTGATACACCAATCTGTTACTATTGATTCTTCTGAAGATACTTGCCGTGTTATAAGTTCAAATGAAGTCTGCTCAATTCTTGAATTCTAAGATTTATGTTTATTACATAAAGCTGAATTGTTATTAGTATGAGAAGTAAAAAGACATAATTATATCATCTAACTTTGACGCAGCGCATTTCAAGTTGGACGAAAAAAGTGAAATGTGATAAAGACAAGAAACGTCACATTTTCCTAAAAAATAAAAATTTGATCTGTTATCAGAAACCTCGCAATACTATTTGGACATGTGCCGTGTGGTTTGAATCAACATGTGCTACACATCATGTCGAGAAGAGCTTCTAAAAAATTGCGACTCGACTACTTTTGGCAAGTCGTACTGGCGTCTTCCCGCTTTATCAGGAAGTAACTTTTACTTAGAGTGTCACGGATTAGCGCAGAGTAGACAAAATTATTCAAAAGTTCAGCAATTCCAAAATAAATCAAATTCCTAGCATCCACAATTCCTGGTGCAAAGCGATATCTCTACGAAAAAAACGAGATAACGAATGACCTTAGAGGGTATTCCGTTTGCCAGAGAGACCAGTAGCTCTTTCGGGAACTGTGCTACATGAGACTGGACAGATGTTTGTCGCGCGGGATTAACTACAGTAGTTCAGCATCACTTCGACAAGATGTTTCTCAGTTTCTGAAAACGCTCATTCCAGACTTCGGACTCAAAATTTTGCTCCAGATATTTATTGAGCAGTGCATTAGCGCCTGTTTCAGTTACGCGCTGAATTTAAAGAAGTGAAGTTGTGTAGTTAACAGTGAAAAGTGCAAAACACTCGGAGTCTTAATATTCTAAAACGTCCGACTCTTTCATGTTGTACCTGTTTTTAACCTACTTTTGTTAATCAATGAATTGTTAAGTGTTTATAATAAAAGTTCCAAAAATGTTTCTTCCAAACATTACTGGTGGCTTGATGCTACAAACTATGCTTTATATGGCGAATCAAAGTGTTAAATATGAAGATAATCCGTACAACTATATGGCTGGCAAAAGTCATGGTAAGAAGATAAAATTTGTATAACTAACGTCTTACGTGGTCTCTAATTGTAATTAAGTTAAGTTATTAGTTAGGTTATAGATATTATTAGACCTTAAGAAGTAACATGCGCAAATATTTACTAGTGCAACTGGAAGAGAGTATAAGATATTTCATTTCGAACACTTTCTGATGATGAACACTATGAACTAATTAAGTTCATATCCTAAGGTGTAGACACTAAGTAACTAAAAACACATCTAAAACACATCTTCACAATCAGCTATGAATTAAGTATCCTGACATTGACACTACATATAAGAAATTGAATTGCCTTAATTACTTAAAGTTAACAAAGGGTTAATTAAGTCGATGTCCATATTAATGATTCAATTAATAACCCAATGATCATGAAACATCAAATATAATGGCGTTAATGTTTTTAATTTATTCATGAAACTGTATGGCGCTTATAGATTAATTGATCAAACGATTAACTGATGACTATCGGAAGAATGACGGAGTATAGCTGAATAGTAAATTTATTAATCCCACGACAATTGACTGAGTGAGTTATTAATATAACAATGATGCAGTCTATAATGAACTCTCCATAACTTTGAAAAATTGGTTCAAAAGGGACTCCTTATAAAACTAGGATTCTGTTGGATAGAAGTATGTATCTTCCTTGAAGTGGAGTCAACATCTGCATCATTGCAGATTAAGTTAACCTTATTTTGTTGAAGTTGAGTTAGTAACCGCATTACCGAAATTGTTGTCTGTAATTAGAAGCTTACAGGAAACTATTGAGTTATCACTTCCATGTAAGTTTTGATGTTACAAGTTAAAAACATCGAGAATGATAATAAACAAAAACAATTCTTCAACCTTTGGAGCGATGTACTGACGCATGGCTCGTCTTAGCACATCAACAACTGATAACGACATTGTTTTGTGATGTGATATTAAAAGTTCAGAAAATCAGAAATTGTATCAGACTGTGACGGAGGGTGTGTTCGGAAAGAGTTTTGAAATTGTGCAGCACCGATTAATTACTTATCAAATTACGCATATTAAGTTATGTTCACTAGTAGGCTGTTGACGTTAATGATGAATTTAAATAGTAACATCAACCTACTTTCAAAGTATTGAAAATAACGCAAATATATTGTAATATCATGTAATTAGCCCCAGACATCGATTGACTTAAGACATTTTGAACTTCAATTCTCTTTCATTGACGTCAATTCTTCAAGTGATAACAAGTCTGGAATTAAATCTGAACTTTGGTTAGCTCGTACTTTATTATAGATATCATAATATGTAAGAAAAAATCATAAATCATCTCTGAATTGTAACCCTAATCTCTGCTATAAGAACATGAGCACTGTATTTGATTCAAACTAAATAATAACAATTAAATTAAAAATTTAAAAAAGTCCCAACGCAACAAATTTTAGGTCACACATACATTATGTGCCTTAGATCCCTACAGCAGCTAACAAAAGAGCTGATGACCTTGAAACGGCTGAACTGATTTTGATAAAACAAATCTAAGAACCATCGCTAGTAAATCTGCTTCCAAATAGATTCACCCGTTTAACAGTCCACCGGCTTTGTGAGGTTAATCAATACAATTGCCATGCATCCAAAACCACGAATCGAAAAGAGAAAAGCCAGAGAAAACCGTTCAAATGTGGTTTCAGGGTAATGCAGTGTTTCAGTACGTTGCGACCGATTTGCTTCTTAATTTATTTCGTTTATTTTTACGTATTTATAAGTAAATCATTCCAAATTAATATTAATTCATTTAAAATAAAAATTAATATTATTTCCTTTTAACAGAGGTCAGTGGAATTAGATGTTATGGAGTTTATGGGTGTTTCCCTCTTGAACATCCTTGGACGACGAGTACTAGACAAGTGAGCACACATCCAGAGAAGCCGTCGAAGATAAACGCGAAGTTCCCAGTTTTTAATAAGCACAATAAGAACGATATACCACGTTACATTGATTTGAACGATCCGGATCATGTGCGGAATGTGGGAATCAATCCGGAGGGCAAAATCTACGTGATAGCCCATGGTTACATCGAATCAGGGGATCGTCCTTGGGTAAACATAACCGTTTTTAATCCTTAACCACATTAACTTTACGCTGTTTCACTTCAGATAAGAGATTTGATGTTCGCCCTGCTGGACGAAGACAAGACTGGGACGGCCAGTGTTATAATTGTGGACTGGGGAGGCGGTTCTAATCCGCCATATGCTCAGGCTGTAGCGAATATACGACTAGTTGGAGCGATTTTGGGTCATGTCCTGTTCCTGGTTTATGTACGTAAAAAGAACTGAATTTATCAGGAGAACATTTTTATCCTTACCTTTATCCTTGCAGGAGGAACTGAAACTTCCAAACTTGCATAACGTCCATTTCATTGGGCATTCTCTAGGAGCACATTTGGGAGGATATGCGGGATACACCTTGCAAAGAGACTTTGGCTTGCAGTTGGGAAGGATCACAGGCCTTGATCCAGCTGAGCCACTCTTTTCTGACACGGAACCTATCGTTAGACTAGACAAAACCGACGCACGGTATGTTGATATCGTCCACTCGGATGGAAGCCCTCTCATCAAAGGAGGTAAAGGACATGTGGGAAATACCTTTGAGGACTTAGTATTAAGTTGAACTTGAAATGGTTTTGCAGGACTAGGAATGGCTCAACCTATTGGTCACGTTGACTTCTATCCAAATGGTGGATATGACAATCCCGGATGTGATGTAGCCTTCCAAGACTACTTAAATCGCCAGGAGTCCAGGATGAAAGGAATGGCACAGTTTATTGGCTGCAATCACATACGAAGCTATCAGTTTTTCACAGAAAGTGTCAGACCAGGATGCCCTTTCAAGGCTATTGCCTGCGAGTCATATCAAGTATGAAACGCAAATTGGTGAAACCCTCCTCATGTCTTACAGAATCCATTTTCATTTTCAGAACTTCTTAGCCGGAAATTGCTTCAAGTGTGGAGAGAATCGCCGTCAATGCATCCAGTTTGGGTTCCACAGCTACAGAGACTACAAGTTCTTTGTCCAAAATGGTGGAATCGTGGAGAGCACGCCGATCCTTGCGTATTTGATGACAGCGAGCAAAAGTCCTTATTGCCGTGAGTTTGGTGTTACCTTGTGGCAAAGAAGACTTTCTAACTTTCTGTCTATCTTACAGAGGTCCACTACAAACTACACATCAAAATCTCAGCGTCTGAGGAGAGTGTCGTTCATGGAGGAGAGATAGGGAAGATGTACTTCACTCTGCACGCAGAAAATCATCTTCAAACGGAGAGAATCTCCTTCACCAAGGATGGAAAGTAAGGACGATTCACGCGAATCATAAATCTTATATTAACCTCATCATGATTTCAGGTTATTCGAGCCTGGCCATGAGTATTTCTCTGTCCTCTCTGGAGACAACGTGGGCATCCCCAAATCCATCACAGTCGAATGGGAGTACAAGACGAATCTCTTGAATCCCTTGACTTGGAGGATACTTTCCTCGCCTCGTGTTTACATCGAACAAGTCACAATAGATTCCCTGGAGCATGGGTTTAGTCTTAAGATGTGCTCCATGTTTGCATCGCCAGTAGTCGCTGGAACTTCAACGACTCTGCGGGCAGAATACTGCCCAGAATAATGAGAAACTTCTGAATTTCCACCACTGAAATTCAACTTCGACTGAGAGAAAACGTCTTTGTGACGTTGTAATGTTTAGTTTTATATTTATTTACTTAAACTGTACAAATGTAAATATCTCATGAGTACGTCTAGTTCATAAAAGATGTCGCATCAGTAGAATCTTAGCAAGTGTTTGGTTAAGAATAAAACAATGCAATTGTTTAGTTTGAGAATTAGAAAGTTCAATAATTTAATATTTTATTAATAAAAATATTATTAACACCAATTAAACGGATATATTTAAATTGTAGTTTTAGAAAAACTGTTTATTGAACAAGAAGAAGTGATAATCTCGAATGAAACAGCCTGCAATGATGATTCCAAAGCTGGCAATGTATTCCTGTTATCTGGAACCTCCTCTAGACGTGGTTATTACACTCGTTGAAATTATTAATAATCGTTTATAAATAATTGAATTTTCGTACGTGTGTATGAGAGACATGAGTCAACACCCTGAAAGAGTAACCTGTTCCACATGGCAGTGCATCTGCATCACAAAACCTCGCTCGGAAGAAATCGAAATTAGATTGAAAATTGCTAAATTACAGGTTAAGGTAAAAGTGCAGACAGCCAAATAATATATGTGGACCTACAGCAGATTGCTGCACTTTAGGAACGCGTCTGGGATTCAAGGAACCTTCAAAGGGTGAATTGTGTGTTTACTTGAAGTCAAACAAGTAACAGATTAATGACCTCTCGTTAATACGAACTTTTTAATTTTTAATTTCAATTTAAAATCCTTCCATGATTGACGACGTATCCTTAACCAATCAATTCAATTCAATTCAATTTAATTCAATTTGACCTAATTTCCGGATTGCATTTTGAAAATTTGATCAAAGAATTTGTTATAGTTAAAAATCGTAAAATATCTAAAAAATCAGAAATATAATAATTGCATCGTGGGCTTTTATAGTCGATACAATTTAAAAAAATAACGCGCAACGATCAACTATCAACGTGGAACGAATTTTACGATCGATTTTACAGCCAAAATTGTTTGTTTTATTTACAAATGAAATCGCAGATGGATGACACTTATTGATCATAATTTCCAATAAGTATTACGAATACATGAGTAAGGGATATCTTAACTTCCTTGCATGTTTAGTACTTATTAATTTTATTTTCAATATTCACAATTTTTTCATTCAAGTTAATTGTGTATTTAACATTTCGAAATTCGTGGTGGGTTTTTATATCCCCAAGACTCCAACTTCATGTCCCCCAATAGCTGCAAGACAATTAACAACAAGAGTTGATAAAACGCGTTTGGTTTGGGATGGTTATTTGCATATCGCAAATTGGATGTGACGGGCATATGCAAAACATTATCGAAGTCTCAAACAGTATGACGATAAAAACTGGTTGCTTCTAATAACCCTACAGATATGATGGTTGGTGCTATTAGCATACGTTTACTTTTTTACTACGATCATTGTATCAATCTCTGTATATCATAAGACTGGTGCTGCTCAAATTTCACTTCGGATCCAATTAAGAATTTCAATTTTTCGTTCAACTTATTATTATCGACACAAGCCAGTCAACTGGCGCTTCACTGACAACTGGTTTCCTTGCAAATTGTCTGAAATTCTGATGGTTTTAGTATTATTAATAACACGAACTTGCGAACAGTTTTTCAAGTAACACTCTAGTCCCAGATTCTTCTAAAATAACTACAGTGACACCTTGATAAACGCAACTAAAGGGAACTGTGGCTTGTTGTAATAGCCAAGTAAAACATTACAATGGAAACGAAGGAAGAAAGAAAGTGACGTTACTCGTTTTATACACATGTACCTATTTCTGCTATCGCTCTAAGCTTTTCAACTTGATTTTTTTACAATTTATGTGGCCACAGCTAGTTGTGTTTATCGAGGAGTTGCGTCTATCAAATTGTTAACTTGTATATGAGCAATGTATGTAGGTACTATACCCAACTCTTTTGGCAACTCAACTTAAAAAGCATAACTTGTATCTTTAGAACAATGAAATACGCTAAACGCGAAAATGTTTACGACGAAATGTCGGTTAACACGAAAGGATGTCCCTTCAGGCAATGAACAAAATATGGGAAGCACTAGCCGCGTAGGCGAGATTTAGCCCTTGCCTAGCTTTAGAAATAAACGGACAAAATTGAAGGAAACAACCTGTCATGAGCCAACAATATGTCGAACCGAATGGTACCAATGCGCAATTATTTAGACGCACATACCAATGGGAAAATGAATAACAGAATGAGCGACATGGATCAATTTGTTGACGACTTGAAATTGAGTAGGACTTGAAATTGAGTAGAACTTGAAATTGAGTAGAACATGAAATTGAGCAACACATAAACTTGAGTAGAACATGAAATTGAGTAAGACTTAAAATTGAGTAGGACTTAAAATTGAGTAGAACTCGAAATATTGACTAGAACATGAGATTGAGTAACACTTAAAATTGAGTAGGACTTGAAATTGAGTAACACATAAACTTGAGTGGAACTTGAAATTGAGTAAGACTTAAAATTGAGTACGACTTAAAATTGAGTAAAACTCGAAATATTGAGTAGAACATGAGATTGAGTAACACTTAAAATTGAGTAGGACTTGAAATTGAGTAAGACATAAAATTGAGTAGAACATGAAATTGAGTAAGATTCAAAATTGAGTAGGACATAAAATTTAGAAGGACTTTTTGTTGAATATATGTATGTATGTATGTTATTTTGCAATATTCTCTAACACGAAAATATATTTCAGTCCCCTCAGTTTCGTGTTATGCGGTTTTCACTGTATTTGAAAAATGTCCACGAAGCATCCATCGACAACATTCTTGATTGCATTTTAATTGCTATTTGCATACTTAAACCCCTAACTACATTGGAGTTATTAACAATTTAGTATTTTGTTTTTTTAGTTTTACATTTTATTTTCTCTTGTACCTTAATTGCCCATACGCAATTTGTTGCCATGTTTCGCTACAAACGCAATTTATGTTGATTTAGGACCATGAAGTTCGTCTTCTCTTATGTGGAATGGAGCACAGAAAGACAGGTGAGTTGGAGAAGATACTATCAAAGGAAAAAAATCAATTTAACCAAAATTTTACCAATTTCACCCGGAGGCGAGAGATTCTGTAAAACATAACCTCAAATAAAAGACTCAATGTTGATATTAGGTTAGCTCGTTTAGTTGGTGCTATCATGAATGTTGGTTCTGTTGTTTTAGCTGATATCCCTACACTTCCTTCACTGACAATCGACCAACCCACTTATGTAGAGTATAATTATTAAATATGGTTATTTGTTTAACATTTCATTATAGTACATGGAGGTCCATAAAAATGTACATTTATTACTTTAACAACGAGTGGTATGAATCGAGACCACCCCTTTAATGAGCATCTAATTGCAGTGTTTACGCGGCACCCGATTAGTTCTGGATGCGTCAGGTTATACGTTCTTTGTGGGTTGTTTTCACCTTCTTCGTGGTCATCTTGAGACGATTGGATTGCTTCGTTGGATAGTTGGTCTTCGTACATTCTTGCACGTGAATTAAGGTAGTTACCATTGAATGTTCAGTTCAGATTCCTTGAGGTTATTCGTTTATATGAGTATGTGTCTTGTGATTTGTTAGTTTTTTAATCATACTGTTAATGTTTCGACAAAAATTGATTTATTGATATACAGAGTGGAAGTGAAGAGTTAACGAGTATTACTGCAAACATAAATTTCAATCGGTATTGTTTAACGTGTTTCGTTGAGTACCTAACAAATAAATAATCACTTCTATTGATTGATTAGTTAACCTTTCGCCCAACTGCTATGTTCCGCTGCAAAAACTTATGATTTTTAATTTATGTTTAAGATACTCTAGTCTCATTGGGATGTGACAAATTAAGAATTTCCGGGATGTTCCAATACATCATTGCTCATTCCAAGAAGATATCCAAATGAATCCGTGGGAAAGATTATCTGCGGAAACTTTTCGTAGAAAATCCATCCAAAACAAAAACCAAAAAATTATAATAAATAAATAAGTAAATTTCCAGCGTATTCACTTAACAAGTCTTTTTGTATGTAAATTAAAGAGCCTAATAAAATATATTTGAAGTCTTTAGCAGCTCGTGTATATCTCCAACCCTACAAAATGTACATGAACAGGTTGCCATGGATGGTGCTTCTGGTTAACAACGAGAAAATTTATTACTGTTCGATTTCAATCGAAATCAAGATGTACTACGTTATATAAGATCAAGAATATAAACAAAAAAACTATAACATCTTAAAGACACATTTTGTGTGCCACTTTAGTTCATAAGAAACTCAGTCCCTTATCATGAAACGAATCTGTCCTTTGTCCGTGGAATTCATTTGGATCTAAAGACAAAAAAAAATTAATGACTTTCCTATGGGTCTCAGTGACTCAAGCAAACCTCAAGCCGTGTGTGAAAGAATCCCAGTCTCTAGAACATGAGATCTTAAGAAATCTGAAGACAGAAGAAAGGCAGTAGTAGTAGTAGTAGTAGTAGTCGCTGTCAGTCTGTCCATGTTATCCGCAACAGTAATCGAATCCACCAGCCCGTATGATAGGGATCAGAGTTGACAACGGTTCATTGTCTCATCAAAAATTATTTAGTGACCTGAAATCGATATTTGAGACACTTGAAGCTAGGAGGTTCCCAAGAATCGCCTAGGCTTCGGAATCTGTCTGGCGCCAATAGATGTGACTCACTAAAGAATTTAGGTAAATTTTGTGCTCCAAGTCAGTGTCACTTTTGCGTACCTACCACTCAATCATTTTCAATTTCCTTCCTTCAGTTGCATTCCAGAAACTTCCCTTGCACTCAAAGTGCACCTTTTCGCGATACCTTCGAACGGTGTTGGAAGGTATGCAGAACCTTCAGTTAGTGATGTGTTAATTAATACAAGACATTACGGACATTCTCAAATTTTTTGTACTTTAATTGACGCATTTCATTTCGTTGTCTTCATTTTCGAATTCTTTCACGTATGTGGTAAGATGTGTTATGTTCCAATGCAGTTTTTCACTCAATTCGGTTACGTTCGGTAGCCAAAAAACTGGTTGTAACGTTTGGAATATATCCACACAAAGTTATTAATTGAATTCGAATTAATTATTGCGAATCTTTTTAAGTAAAACTGTTAGGATAATTAGCGTCTAATTGATTGCTTCATTGGGAATTGAATTTATGATCCACATCCATATCAACATTCACATTCAAGATTCCACTTATAGTTGGAATTTAAATTAATATTGCGTAAAAATTCAATGATGATAAATATTTTCTGCTGCAACTTACATTGCGTGAAATTAAACAAGGCGTACCTGAAAGTTTATATCATTCATTACATTCGACCAGGTGTGAAATTTGCTATAGAGATATGCCAAGTTATTGCCAGTTCTTATATTTTCTTTTGTCTGTTTCTGTCAAACGCATGGGCGGTCATATGCATTTATGAGATAAGTTTAGCGCCTCTTGCTTATTAGATACGACTACCAGGATAAATTATATAGTTGAAGTTTTAACATTCTTACTGCTTTTCTAATAACTCATACACGTTCAACAAAATTTATAGCTTTGTGGATTAAAATCACTTTTGCAACTTGTGATTAAAAGTTGATATTCCACAAGAAATAGAATTTGCAGATTTTGCAAATTTCAGTAGTGTGCATTTCATCTCCCAACTAGATTTCTGTATGTATTGGCAAGTCATGAGCCACGTTGCATATTGAAAAGTAGAATAAAATTAAAAAATTATATAGGAAAATGAATTCAGATATACAAAATTTAATAACAAAATTACGTTATGGAAAAATTGACAACAAAAAGCCACCAAATATACAAAATATAAAGTAGTAGTCAATGACATGTCAGTATTCAGCTCAACTCTAGAGCATTGAGTAAAGCAAACATTTGCCACGGAGACTTCCTTCGTTTGATTTGCTTTGATTGGTGGTTCCGGTTTTGTTGTATGCTTCGTTGTAAGTACGTGTACGTGACGTGAACTTGTAGTTGCGTGTTAACTTAGATGTGAACTTTGAACTTCAGACTTGAAAAAATTTGCATTTTGCACGAAAGCGACATCGAATCAAGAAAGCTAATAAAAATGAAGGAAAACTTTATTAACTGATGAAATGAAGCTTTAAATAACAAGATTCGAAAATGTTAGCGTAATGCGTTTTAAGACGTTGTTAATGGCGTAAAATGTTTTGAATGGGGAATTGCATCCTTTAAAGCCGCCATTAAAGATAAGGAAATACATGAAACAGCAATTTACGAACAAGCCACTCTGGCGTATCCAAAAGAAGAAATCGCATAAGAAATGCAACTTTGGTTTTCGTTTCTCATTCCTTTATTTATATATTTTTTTATTAAAGAAGAAAAATAAATTATTCTTAAGTTTATCGGAATGAGTATTATTATGTGACATTAGCACGAAGTCATTTCAAGAAACAGTGGATCCAGCCGTAGGGGGAGTCATTTGGATTCAATCAAGAGAAAACCAACGAAACATGCTGCTTTGCATATTGAAATGTAGTTTTCGTTTATTTTTTGGGGGGCCTAAGTTTTGCATTGAGTTGGATTTGGAGCAAATATCGTTCACAAAATTGATTCAGAATCAATGGACATGTCGGCAAATGGAAATGGATTTCTTAAGACGTTCAAGGGTAGTAAAGTGCTTCGAATAACATAATTTAGATAAGGAAATGGATTGCAATTATTACTGTCGGGCGCGTCCGTTACTTTTAAAGGTGTCCCACGTACAAGACGCTCTTTAAGTGTCTGTTGATGGCCTTTAGGTCTAGATAAGAGCAGCGATTTATATTTGTCGATGAGATATGGTATGTTGTATATTGGATATAATTTGTGGCGTTGAATTGCGTTATTTAGATAAAAATTATTTCGTTTTGCACATGCATGACCATAAAAATTTTTTACTTGATTGAGATAACCTCGTTTTATAAAGTTTTCTAGCATTTTATATTGATTATATGAGCTAGATGTACATAGATATGAGGCAATCAAGTTGCATTTTCTCGTTTAAGTTTATTGTTGGAATGCAAGATCTCTTGCATGGCATGCAACACGAATTTATATTGGTTTTATCAGTTAACGAACGGAGTATTTGTCTAGTTTAATAAATATCGTTGCAATTATCAATATACTAAATCACAGTCGTTAAATCAACCGATTTTTATCTTGACACTTCCAGTTTTAACACTTCACTTGACGCAACTTTGCCATAATGCCTGTTAAAATTATGGATTCGATTTAAGTAAGTTTGTATTTTTGTTTTTCATTTTAAATACACAAAGTCTATTTTATAATTAACGAGCAGTATTCAGATCACAATTAATCAAGAATGAATGTTTCTTTCTGGGCTCGGTGTCCTGAATAACTTTTCTTGTTCGATTTCGATTCGAAGACAGTAATCTTGTTTTAAGGAAGTCTGTATAGTTGCCGTCGCCAGATGTATTTTAGAGATAATAATTCAAGTTTACCTTTTATCTACAAAGTTGTGTTACATGTTACACAGTTAAATAACTGTCATGGAAAAAATCACATCCAAAGTAACACACTATAAATTGTGAAATTAATGTCTGAGCATTATTGAGTTCTCAATAAAATCATTTCTCCTTGTTGCAAAACAACAACCATCTTGTTCTGAAAATCATGCATTGAAATAAGCTGACAACTGAACTTTCCTCATCTTATGCACAATTAGCTGATGCACATTATCTAATACACAAACAAGTTAATTACGTTGTGGGAGCAAAAAGCTCTCAAAGCAAACGGAACCAATACACATTAGCAGGTCATTGACGTGGGTCCACGTGTGTTTCAGTGTGTATTGATATGTGAGTTCCCCAATAACCAAAAAACTTGGCATTTGTTTGACACGAAAATAATTAAGGGGTTATCCTATCTACGTCAAAAGTTGGCACAGCATGCCATCGATGGTTTGCGTGCATATTGAAATGAACGTTAAGTAGGCAATAAGCGATACAAACCACCAAACAACAAAAGGTTTCAATGAGTTGAAATGAACCTTTTAACAGGTTTTTACTTTTGTTTGTTTTACATCAGTTGCTATCTGCATACGAGAGAGGGTTAGTTAGCCTTAAGGTTCTTCAACTGTTCCAGCCAAGACAGACGGCATGAACCTGTTCCACAATTTGTTCATTGAATTCCTTAGCTCGGATCCCACTGTTTGGTTTCTCAATTGGTCTGATTGGTCTGGTTAACTCCACATTAGTTTAGGTTAGAATGTCTTAAACTTGTGGAACTGCATTTATAGCGACACCAAGGGGATAACCTAAATAACCTGGCTTGAATGAAAGCGAATGCCAGGTTAATCGCATGTCAGCAGGTAGTTAGCCATCACCTGTTTAGTCTCACGAAGGTTTCAGGCAACCTTGTTATGAGATCAATCAAAAAACACAAGGAATGCAAAACTCCAGTCTGTGAATGTTTTCATTTTAAAGTTTTTGCAAAAACCATAGCTTTCTCATATAAAAATGCAATTTCAAAACTCCAACTCCGAAAGTATTATATTTCATTAAACATAACTCAATTGAAATCTTTGTGTTTTATCAATATCACTTATTCAACCAACCCGTGGCATATTTCATTAATATGATACGTTAATAACTCATACAATGTACAAGGATATGAATATCACATTCGGAGTGATATATTTTTATGTTTTTGTGATTTATTGTTTGTTTGAGTTTCTATAATTTTCTAGAATTATGAGCGTGTTAAATAAATATTTCTTTTGGAATTCGAAATGTAATTGGGGGAATTCGAATGTGATAAACTGGCATTTTTGTTTCCAGTTTTTCAAATACACATGAAAGAGTCACTAATTGAATGACTCTTGAATGGAAAATACCGTGGGGATAACTTGCATGTTATTCTTGCATATTCATAAGACACGAATAACGCATGAATTTAATAAGCTTTTCCTCATCAAACGTGTGTGAGAGATGACAATCAAAAATTTCATAAAGAAATTAAACTGCTTTTCCACATGACTTACGTCAAAATTATTTCGGCTGATCAAATAGTAGGTAGGTACCAACGTTTTCTATAATCCCTAAAAGAGATTGACACTTTCTTGTTAGTTTTAATTGGATTACCACATAGTTCTGATGGCAGCAAATAGATTCGTGATAAAACCGGATATGTTATAATTATCAAGAAAACATCATTATAGTAATACAGAATTATTTTGTATTTAAATGTTCATAAATAATTAATATTTAATATATATAACTCGTTATCTTGACATTTATAATCGACTAACAAAATCAAAATCAAGTGTTATGAGATAAACCACTTACTAGCATCCATTGAAATGTCATCACGAGTTATACTAATTAGACTATAATGTAAATAAAACTTGAAATACTAAAACTTTGTACTAATTAAACCTTACACAGTATGTTTTATAACTTGTAGAGGAGTTGAATATGATTTATTAGCGAACAGAATGACTCAAAGATGTAAGTGTCATATTAAAATGATTTAAAACTCGAAACATGTCCCAACACCTTCTGTGCCAGCGCGCCATATTATGTGATTTTGGTTTTAGTGTCTCATAAACAAAATGAAACTGAAATTAAAAACAGACACTGTTTTATATATTTCGGACTCCCCTTGAGTTTGGTCAACTCTGGTCAATGATTTTTAATGACTTGTTTTTATTTGGTCAATCGTTTTTCCATGAAATCGATATAAATTCAATATTGTTTAAATTAGTGCAAACTGAGCGTAGGCGAATGTGAGGAAGAGGTTGCTCTTGTTGCAGTTTTAGTCACAATTCGAGTTTGGACAAAACCTGAACTGGTTATTGCAGAAAATTCTGAATGAATGTGACACAGAGTCCGTTGACTATTTCCTCAGACCAATCATCTCATGAATATTCATAAGAATATTATCTTAAGATATCAATTTACGTTGTATTTACATTTTGTGGTTGGTATAATCATCGCCCCCTCAGATAAGATAAAAGATCACAAATACATTTATATGATGATAAAGTGCATTTCAGCATTTATAAGATGCTCGTTTTGGAAACAGGTTAATGTTGTGTGTCTCAATGAAAGTGATATGAAATTTATGTTGTATCGGGAAAAATCAACGCTCTATCTATAAACATGAAGAAAGGTTTCGATACAAATTAACTAGATATACCTAAGGATAAATTATTATGTAACACCACGAAGTACCTAATGTTAGAACGAATATTCGTCCTGTAAAGGTAAAATAAAGTTATATTAAAAATTAAATAAGATTTTTTTAATAAGACAGTTTGTACATGTCGACGAAGTGAAAAAATCCGTCTCAACTCAATAAGTTGCGTCTTAATTGGAATGCCAGAAATTACGAAGATGTATGAAGAACACCATGTACGAATACATTATTCATTGCATAAATTTACACTTCTAATCTGTGTACAGAATTTCATTTATTTTTATACATACTCAATTACACAAAACTATTCCACATTTGTCTGGTAATTTTCATGTTAAAATTTTATTTAATGGGAGGAGTATTCGTCTTGTACTCATAACTCATAATCATATTAACCAAGTCGAGAGGTTTATTTAACTGACACCTACAACACAGTGTTATTAATTTTGAAATAAATTTCAAGTATCTAATTAGGGTTCGTGGAACAGTTTCTTATCTTAATTATTAAATAAACAATTTTCTGCAGATTAAAATGAGAAATTGCCATTAGTCGATGTGAGTTGATTAATTTTTCTAGTTAAATGCAAAATATATTATATATAATAACATACTCATTAAGCCTTCTAAATTGTTTTAAATGACTTGCACGCAATGCAAACATATAGGTATGTATGTAGTTCAAAGTTAGTTCTTTGACAAATTTCGTAAAAATTAAATGACATTTTGATGAAATATTATTTTTTCATTTGAGCGTAATTAATATAATTTTTATGAAATTCGCAAGAAACACATCTGAAATTAGCATTTCCTCAGGGGATTATGCGTCTCTGATGAATTCTTATAGCGATGCAATGATGAGATAAGATTAATTCGAACTGTTCGTACAAGTGTTCCCTGTAAAGTGATATATATATGTGAATCTAATTAAAATCGTTAATTAACGTATCTTCTTCAAATGAATGCAAGGGAAATGTTAAATCGAAAACATTGAAACTTTTCAGGCTACTGCACATGCACTTCGACGAACGTTTTTGTGCTAAATGTCGTCATGCGTGACTAATAAGTTGTTAACGAACCTCCAGTTATGGATATTACTTAACCTTTTGTGTACTTTTCGCTAAATTTGGGAAGGTTTTGATGAATAGGGCCATGATCAAATGAGATAATGTTTTGGAATTTGTCAAACGACAAAATGGAACAACTTTCTGGTGAACCTTTAACCGAATTTTAATTTCAAAGCTGCAAAATTTGACTCGGTTAGAGATACTCGGTTACAGGTACAAGGTGGAGATACATGTTCCATCACAAGGTTTTTGGGAAGTTTGACAAGCTAAAACTTGAAATGACTTGAACTCATCCCTTCTTGTCGCTACATCAAGCTAAATGATGAAGACTGATGAATGCAAAAGGTCAATTGGCAACAAAAATTTATGTCGACATGTTCGAAAAGAATAAGATCTCCAGCTGAGATTGGTCAAAAATATTTCTGGTTAGTTTTTTCCTTAAGCAAATTCTCATGATACACTTTCATGGATTCAACATCAGATTGATAACATCTTCATTGGTATTCGAATTCGTGTAACATGATTCAGAAATCTCCGTCATACCACCAGAATTCTCATCATAGGTAGGTATAACCCAGCTACTTACCTCAATTTGAGTTTAATCAAATGTCCATCGTGATTTTGAAGAACAGAAACTCTGACGCTGAAGACGTGATTTATTAATAGACCTCAGTTTGTTTTAAACACAGTCTCGGCATGATTAATTTATCTCTAAATCATTATGATTTTTAATCGTTAATCATGTGAATCTGTTGAGTCCGGACATCCACGTTTCGGGCTTCCATTCACCTATCATTCTCTTTCACATTGAACTAAGTAGAATCAATTTGAGGTTAGTTTGCATTCAACTTCTGGATGATCTCCTACGTTGCGTTTGATGGAGATACTGTCAATCTTTCAAAACAAAAAATCAATTTGATAAAGCACTGAGCTGATACTGCCTGCTGTAATTTTGAGCAGATAATTTTCATTCATAAGAGATTTGACTCGCAAATACTCCAGAATTGACATGCAATATTAATACCATAACACATGAATTATAAATGTGATTGAGGTTACATTCTAGTCAAAGTGATTTTGAAGCATTTTTAGCACATGTATTGAGAAAATCAGGAAAATTGATATTGTGGTCAATCGACAACCACAGAATGTCTTCAATTCCAAGGATAATTTTGAGGTTATCATCCTAATGGACCATGAGACCCTGACAGTGCAGCACAACACAGAGTAAATTGTGTGAAAACGAAATCTGGTGAGACAATTTTCCACATTTGGTATAAATAATAAAGTTAAAATTAAAAATAAAATTTAATAGAAAATCACTGGAAAGTATAATTAATCAAAGCTAGTTAAAAATGTTGCGAAATCTCATTCATTACAACATGTTAACCCCATCATGGATTTTGAAAACCGATTTCAACCATTCTCTATACCTATTAAATCTATTTGCTTTTCTATATCATTTAAAATGATGTATAGTCCTAAATGGCACACAGGTAGGCAATTTACATTACAAATTGATAGCCTGATCGTTTAACATTCACTGGTTAATAGATTTCTAGTGCTTCCTCATTCATCCGAAGTCCCATTCGTGGTATGTAGGTACTCGTATCTTATTAATGACACAATGAGGTATCCAATTATTTTAAAATACATTCAGAAAATGTGAACTGACTACCTACGCGCTTACGTACGAGCTTTAAACGAGCCATAAAACGAGGGTAAACACCGATTGCGACAGATGATGGAAAATAGCCTGAGTAAACAAATTTTAAATAAATCGTAGAAAAAAATAATTTAGAATTGCTGTAGACCAACATTATCCATGATAAATCTACTAATGAGAACACGTCAATGATCTGTCTTGGTTGAGATGCATTTGTAGCTGGACTGGAGCCTCAAGCTCCATACGAGTCCATCTCAGTCGTTCCATGAGATTCACCACAAAATGATGGCTGTGCGAGTTAAGTCAACAATCACTCTGTACGGATGGTCTGTCGCAGAAATGGTATCATACTGTGTGGCCATCAGAAACGCCCAACAGGCTCATCCATCATTCAACAACCAGCACGGCTAATTGAATATTTTTCACAAAAATAAAAATATTAAATATCAAAATATCTGCTGAAATCCCTGACATAGGACATATGAAAACTTTTTAATCTTAATTTTTCGGATTTAATTAGTTTTCACCTTTAGAATGGTTTCTTCCACTCGTCCACTCGTCCTGATCGTGTTTGTTTTATATAGAAACAGGATAAGTGCTGTGGTATCATCCACCCGAAGGCGATATCTTCCCAGCCATGATGAATATAAATAATCATTAATAACATTCGAGAATTTGAGAAACGTCTACATATACCAATGGTCAGGTTACATGCTGACCAAAAATGATTCCAAACCCTTCAGGCACCTGCATCTCAACCGTGTTTTTGGTCATTTCTGTCATTTGTCCAATTTATTTCTATTTCCATTAGTTGATATTGATTTCACATATTCGCTGAAATTGATATCTCAAAATGGACACAATTTCAATTTGATATTTCTCATTTTGCGTTTTTGGGAATTGATTAAAAACTCATTTAAATATTTTTTGAAATTTTATTTTATATGTAATTTTATACTTGTCGTTTTGTGTTGATTTAACTGAAATGTTTTTATTGGTAATTATATACGGAATAATGTGACCGTGAAGCAATTTTTACACACGTTAACTTAAACAGTAACAGGTGATCGTCATAAACTGTCTAACATCTCAGCATGTGCCAATGCACCTGCGGGTATTTATTTAACTGATATTTTTAGTAGTTTTATTTTTGAAAATAAAATATGATCATGTTTGGTTATGATAACTAATAATTGTTTGTTATTTGCATAAAAACGATGTTTTTGGGAGAACACTTAACCTTCCAAGTAGATATTATCATGCGTTGTAGGCGGTTGAATACAAAATTGCAGAATTTCTATTGAAATGATTCCAATTTGTTGAGTCAATTAATTTCAAATAACACAGATTGCAAGAAACAAAATTGTTACTTAATAAAAGAACACATCTCATTTATCCCCTTGAAAGGTGAGACTGTGATAGAACCCCTGGTGATGTTATCTAATAATATTTTGCCTGAAATCTGATGCATTCCATCAACGAAGTGAGTGGTGAAAGAATTCAGTGGAACCACCAATGGAAAATATCAATGAAAAAACAGGACAATAGTCGGATAAAATGTAATTTTAGTCCTTTGCTCGTTCGTTCTATTCATATCTTTGCACAATTGACGTATGAAGAACCCTCAAGTAAATTAAGAGGGCTGCAAATGTACAATGTATTGGGATAATACTGTAACAACAAGGGTTGCATCAGCTAATGCATCTCAACAAGGAACCACTTAGAATCCATCAATGTACCACGTACCACGTACTTGAAGACCATCACAACTTGCCGACCAAGGGTTTGTCTTCGCCCTTTTATTGTTGTTCTTGCTGGTAAAGCGATATTAGAGGGATGATAGCAACAATTACGTTTACTTTCGGGAACAAGATAAGGTCCTTGCACAAAAGGTACATGTGTTTCTTTTGTTGGTTTTGATGTAAGGTAATCATCATTGGATTTAATGGAACATATGCTTATTGGAACGTAAAGGATTTTGATGGTTTTCCCGCAAAAATAATTGTTGCTCTTTATCACTAAGGCATCTGCTCGAGGTGTATTTTTGAAGCTACGTTGTCGTTATCTTGTCTTTACGATTTTCGGAAGGAATTACAATTTCCCGTCACAGTTATCATCATGATAACAACAATATCTCCTGAAGAACGCTGAGGGGAATATAATTTATAGTCGGCTATATGTGAAACAGAATTTTTCCGGAATATTTAGCTGAAATTATGCACCGCCCCGGGGAGGAAGTCGAGGAACTGTTTAAGTTCGAATCTATCAACCAAAAGATGAATGAATACTAAGTGCACCCGCTTAGCCCTCATGGGAGTCTTGGAATTTATTTTTACTGTCACAGACCCGGGGAGAATGTCATGAAACGTCATGAAACGCAGCGAATATGTTCGAGTGACAGCGATACGTTCTAGTAAATTATTTATTTGTTTCAAGTACCTACATCAGCTGCTCGGCTTATCACATAATAGGGCCGGATGACAAACCCGAAGGACAAGGCAATGAATTTGACGTCATATTAGGGAAAATGGAAAACCGTAACACAGGAAACTGGTTACTATAAGAAACTTGTTCGCCTGCATTGAACAGATTAACAAATGAGCATCTTTAGACGATGACGAGATGGCACACGAGATGGTGTTGAATGAAGAACACTTGAAGACACACCGGGTACATGAGTCTGGAAGTGAAAATGCCACTTAAGTGATTTCCCAGAGGAGTCATAAAAAAACGACTTAATGACAGCCGCAACAACTTTAATGTGTTTTCTTTTTACTTTTATTTGATATATCGAACTTCTGTTTTAAGATTTCCAAGAAGATGTTCGCGAGGTGGATGTACCTACTTCTCAAATTGAATTTCCAAGTACTCTCAGGAAGTGTTTTGATTCATTGAATGTCAAATTACACTCACTCGATTTTAAGCACTTGCTGTCCCGGAGGGTTTCTCCCCAGGCTATCCAATTCGCTTGAGGGATGGTATAACACCAAGAGCAGTTTTGACAATGAAAACTAGAAGGGTTAAACGGGATTAATTAGCGACAGGCGCATTGGGGAATTTCAAGCAGCCATGGCCAGTTGAAGGAAGCGATTTCAATGTGACAAATGGAACATGAATTTATAAACATACTAAACAACTTGAAGGGATGGTAAATTATTTTCCCTGGATAATGTTCTTCATAAGTTGATACTCGAATTTTGACACTCCCTTTTCTCTTGTAGCTAAAGTTTCAAGGTTAGTTGTATTGAACACATGTCTTGATTCCTCATGTTCCGGAAACTTTATTTCAAGCGCAAGTCCTAAGTCACTTAAGAATCTAGTTCGTCTGTTAAAGGAAGGAAAAGACTCACAACGAATTTGACAACAACAAAATGCTCCTGGCAGTATTAACTCTTTTGCCCTTTGTCAGAACTACAAGAATTAATTTGCAGGTAATCATGGAATAAGCTGCCCAGTTCATTTTCCTCATAGTACACGAAATACATACATCCGTAGAAGAGTTTAGATTTGCATAATACCTACATACTTGAAGATTTCCCTGTAAAACCCAATTCTTACAAGACACTGAAAGTAAGAGAACTAAATACAAACTAGTTGCCCCTATAATAGTGAACTAAATCGAGAGCTCATTGTAATGAACTGTGTATAGACTGCCCAAGTTCGTAATAATTCCAGAGTATCAAGTTTTCTGTTAATTTATTCACGGAAATGGCGATCGTTTCGGGAACAGATGCTTGCAAAATTGACACAGTGATTGGAAGAAGGACTCGTAAACTTTTAACTGACCTAAGTAGAATATCACATAGGTATTGCGAAAAAAAGTTTTTAATAAAACATGAAAAATAATTGGTGTAGCAAGTTGTCATAACATTCCAACAACCCGTCTACTGTTGTTTTATAAAAGTAACCTGACAAACAAACATTAAAGTAACCTGATCCCGGAGACCAGACACTTTCGATGGCTTAGACCCAGTTCCGCCAACTCAATTCAATTTATTTGATTACAAACGATGGTACGAAGTCATATATTATTTCTAATTGACACAAATTGATATAAACGATGGGTCGTTGTCTTACAAATTCGAATAAAGTCGATGTTGCCAAAGAAGACATTTTGTTGGGGTTCAAAGTCACCTAAAGAACTAAAGGAGTTTTCATGACTTTTGAATGTTTGATGTCTGCTGAGTCGTCCCTCGGAAATGATGTGATTAACTTCAACCATAACCTAATACACAAGTGATTTCAAACTCTGCTCAACATCATACGCTAGTCAAAGGGTTTGGATATTTTCTTGATAGCGTGTCTATCGAGCATTTCAAGAATGAAGATTCCATCAGGAAGCAAACTGTTCTTCACATTTAAGAGAATTTTTTGTAAAGCAAAATATATGAATTTATCCCGATTTCACGTTTAGGTTTTAGTTATAGGCCGTACTTAAGAGATACATGTAAGATACAGCGAGGATTTAATTTCACGGCTCGTTACACCTCAATAACTCGACATTATTGTGGCCCACAAAGAGGGGTTATCCCTAAAAAGTGAGTTTTATGTATTTTTATTATATGACCCAGCTCTCATGGGTTTGATTGAAACACAACCCGAAATCATCCTTGAAGTGGTTAATGTACTCCAAGGGTGCCATTTTCCGACCCTTCTGGATTATCAAGCCCGGATTTGGGTTTGAAAATTGTTTTGACACAGGGATTTTATATTTTCATTTGACTGCACAAATTTGTAATCAATTCGTGATGCTAGTGTTGGTATAATGTATCTTCTCCAGCATGATGTATCAGGACATTTTGTGAGTGAGTTGTTACGATTGATGGTTGAATTTGCCACGAATCCATGTGGGATTATGGAAGGACTAATGATTGAAGTACACCAGCCACATCAGTCTGAGGACAATCCATGCAAGAGACAAAATGTAAAATAATAATCTCATCTGATAGTCAAGTATAAACTTCAAATGAATTTTTTCATCATTCATCCATCGCTATACAACCAGACCTCAGGCCTCAGGCTTGGAATGAGCAGAGCCGACAACATAACAAAAACTAAAATATTAAAGGTTTCTTGAATTGTGGTCCATTGTGAAGTACAACAATGAGACCCGAACAGAATGAGCTCAGGATATGTTAGCACAATAACAACCCAAGGAGCTGGGATCGCACAAAAGGAGACATGGGATAAGAATCAAGCGATAACATGCCAACAAAGACGACCCGCTGGGCTATTGAATCCTAAAACAAACAAATGTCGAGAGTGAGAAGACGAACAAGAGGCGAGGAATCGTCAATACCTCGAATCTGGACGTAGATATACTGTACAAGTTGCTGCCATTCAGGTAAAAATGAAATTTATGCCATTCAACAAAAAAAACAATCAGTAAAATTCCGTACCGAATGGGGCCACAGGTGAAACTGAATATTTTATTTTTGGGCTCCAGTTCAGTTCAACTGAAACATGCGAATCCCAGTATGTTATTTCCAGGGAATTCATCCATCCGACCGATCGACCGATGGGTCAAAGAATTTATTTTTGCACCGAAATTTCAAATTATGACCGTCTTGAATTTCGATACCTACACCGAAAAATCCCGAAATCCTGATCACAACAAGGAGATCTCGCTTTGATCCCATGATCACATCCCACAGATGTCACGATCTTGTGCGTTAGATAAAAAATATCGTCGATTTTATTTGGTAAAATTTAGATAAACAGTTCCAACAGGGACTCGATTCTTTGGCGTAATTGATAAGATCAAGCCATGTGTCCTGTGTGAATTTGATCCTTGTTCCGATGTGATATCACCTGAATCAAGGATCTGCTTCTCGAGGAAACCTGAAACCTTCTTTTGTGAGAAGAACTCGAGACTTGACATCAATAGGCACAAATGCTGGAACACGACCGGACAAGATCGCAGTCCGCCATGATAGTCACACGTGATTTAAAATAGTTTCTGCAACATACCTACAGTGTTCAGCATCAATTGGATCGTGGTGAGTTTCCTTCGGTTATCCGAACCTAGAAAATGGTAGTAAATAAAAAGCCGATCGCATGTGATCGAGTATCACTTGGCACTTGGTGACTTTCCTTGCTTCCCCATCAAAAATCAAAAATAAAGTAAATCAAAATAAAGTCATCCTAAATCGTGACCGTACAATAAGACTCCTCGACGCGTAATAGAACACTTGGAGTCCTCGTCAAATTTGTGGAACTAAAACTTTATAAGGCAAATCCCTGTGTGTTATTAGGAAGCGTACGGTTATCTCATGGGAAATCACAAAACATTTGACACTACTTAATTCCAGTTTAAAGTAATTTTCAAAATCACAGATTAATCCATCATCGCCGTCACGAATTAAAACCCTAAAAGGTTAAGGACTAGCATCAAACATTCCTTTACCATAATTTGTTTATTTGATTGGAACCAGTGCAACCTTTTCGAAAACACAATCAACCCTTTTTAATCCTCCCCCAAAGTCGAAAGCTACAGGCGTCTGTGAGGAATTACAGCGCTCAGTTGAACCCATCGAGATGACTGTGTAATTCTTGTAATTTCTATAATCCGAATTTATGACAGAGTACATCCCGGAATGCATCCCCTTTTGATGAGCTTCCGTTACGGATGCTGACTACCCTAAAACCAAGTTTCGTTTTTCACCCTGAAATGCATGTTCTACCTCCATAAATCACTCGAATAACTTGGTCGGAGATGAACTCTCCCGGTTGTAATTTGTTAAGTATCCTCTTCCTGCAGCATCCCGGTGGGTTATCCAGTCCGGGCATTTGGGGTTGTTGCTTGCGATACAAACAACACCACGTTGCTCATTTCTTTGTCGTGTGTGGTAATCAAATTTGGATTAAATTGACACACGGGGTGAGACACCCTTCTTGTTGGGTGAGTGATTTTTTGCGCCTTCTCTTCCTGGTACATTTTCAAGGATAATTCGAAATCTCATGAATTGAAAAGTAATGTGATTTTACTTGATGGTGTTTTCGATATCCTGCCTGGAGGGTCTCCTTCGGCTATTGTCATCATTACGAGATGCATCAGTTCTTGATTTGTTTTATTGCTGTTCGTGTTGAAAGTAATTCAAGACTAATTTGATGCAAGTCCTAAAGAATATTAGAAACGGAAAACATCAGGATAATCTTTCATTCTTCACCAGCCACTTTTGGAATGTAGATTATTTCAGGTGAAGTTGTTGTTCCTAAAAATGACGCAATCATGACAACATTGATGGTTCGCGCTCAACAACCTGTAATTAAAATAAATAATTAAACAAGAAGATGAATCTTTGTGGTGTTGTCACTAGGTTTGTCCCCAGGTATCATCGTACGTCCAACTCAAATTCACAAAGTGTCATAAATATTTGTTCCCATCCCCAGAAGTATCATAAATTTTGTGGCTTGTTCCACTAATTAAATTACAACCTTTCGCAGACACTTTAAAAAGCAAAAAAGAAATGATATATAATTTATGTGAGCATCACAAGAGTCACCTTAAGACCACCAACCCTCTCCCTCAAAAATTTCTCCTCATGCTTCTACAGTGTCTTAATGAAGTGAATCGTGACACGTGAATTTTTCTAAGAAATCACAAGAACAAAATACATAAAAATCTGCATTCAACACGAATAATAGTTAAAATATAAATAATTTTTCCATAATTAGGTGATATTCGACTCCATACCTTGACCACCTTCGCCAATTAAATCAAACCCAGCCCACGCGCAGCACGCCATCGTTCGGTTTTATTAATAACCTCAAAATGTTTTTTTAAAAAGACATTTTGAATTTAAGTTTTGAAAGAAAAAATGGCAAAATTTTTGTTTTATTTAGTCCCCATGTTTGTGGAGCATTTAAGACGCATCAGGGAATGATATTTGCCAGGAGGAATTTTCTTAAGCATATATCAGAAACCACAACTATAGTTTCGGATTCCGAAAGATTTCGGAAAAAAGAATACAACGTTATGGGTTATTTGTATTAAAAATTAACTGATAAGTATCTTCCCAACCCTCCGGGCTGTACTGTGCCCCTAGGATGCCTCATCGGTGTCATGAGGTCCAGACTAACAAGGTGGACTCGGGGTGCATCGATGACGACCCCAGGTGGTCTAGAGATTATAAATCAATTTTATACGATTTGAATTACCTGTGCGCCTTATTTCGACGAGTTGATTCAAACCGACAAAATAGACCTGGTCCCAGCTACCTGTTTTTAAAGGTTACCTTTTACCTATTGTTCAGGTGATCAGTTTCGATTGCATAACACCACAATATAATATAACAAACTATACCTCCTGCATATGCAGTTCCATGTGTCTGACTGTTTGTGTGACCACAAAAGTCAACATTTGACATCGACGTCCTTAATTTTGATGGATTTTGAGTAAATGATCTTTGACACGTTTCTTAAGGAAACACTTTCAGCAGGACATTAATCCCCGTAAAATTGCAGATGCTCTCTCTCCGTTGTGGACAGTGAAAAATGACTGCAGTTTGTTCAGGTGCTGCAGGTAAGTTGGTGAAATTTATTTTTTCCTTATATTTTTGATGATGTATTTCATCGGTGTCATCAGGATGCGAGGAGTTATTTAAATTACCTTCCCGTTTTCAGATGATTTATGGGACAGCGCCTGAAAGTCAAAGTTCGCATTAGCAAATTATGTTGTATCTCAATCAATACCTCATTGCAAAGTGAGTTGATTAGTTCCACATCTGAGACGATCTCAGGATAATCATATTATGTAAGAATTAGACCGAAATTTCGTGGAAAATAAGTAGAAGCATGTTGGTAGTTCATGGAACGGGTGCTTTCATTAAAATTACTTATAGTCCCACAAAATTCTAGATAATCCCATAATGAATGCATCATTTGTGTTCATTTGCGTCCCTTCAAAGAACAATATATGAATGCTTCTGGCATCCTGTGTTCATTTGAGAGTAAGAAAACACAAACTGACAGCAAACAAACAATTTTTCTCGAATATAAGAAAATAACGATGCAACATAATGGACAGAATCGAACATAGTCAGAGAATGAACAAATAAATTCGCATGACTAAACATCTGAGAGATGCCGAAAGTGTATCGGCACCAGATCAATCCAAGAAGGGTTCTTGTAAATGTTTCGCAAATGTCAGACAACCAACGGGTATGCATGCCAGAACCAGAAGTGAAGTGAAGTGAAGGTTCATTGGAGTCCACACGATCGAAGATCACTAGAAGGATGCGATACACCACGTCGAGTTGGAAATGGCGAATCAAAAAATCCAACGAAATATCTTCAATAAATTAATTCAACAGCGGAAAATAAATAAACGTTAATGGAGTCAGTTACCCAGGCGAATGGTCGTACGTCTTCACGTCTCCCAAAGATACGACGAGAGTGGACGGCTTCATAAAATAATTTTCACAAAAATTTAGTACACAAAAGAATAATGAGGCCGATAATCGGTAAAGCAACAAGAAAACCCAGCGCCAGGGCAATAGTTAAGGTTATCAATTCGACTCTATTGGTCAGTACTGTTTAACCGCCATTGAAATATGAATAGCCTCTCAATATCATGAGGTTTTATTTCTGCATCTCGATCGAATCATAAATCTCACAGTTGGATTTGGACAAAGAGCAGCGGCTCCATTTGAAAGGAGCTTGTTAGTATTAGCATGGCTCCTACATACATGAAGTTGGTTGCGTGAGAGACATGTATCTTTGGTAAATCGCTTTAACCCACTCACGTTTTCAATTTCGCAGGGTTCGCAGTCGCAACTAGCCTCTAGCAGATTACCAAAGACATGACTTTATTATGTATTTCCTTCTCAACTTGAACTTCTTTAATTGATATTTTTTCAAAGATGAAAATTTTGATACATCCACCAATCAGCTTCTGAAAGATTCCTCTCAATCCTCATTTGTCCGAGCTCGCCTCATTGAAACAAACGAGCTAATTGACATTAATTGAAACATCTCCATCACAAGACACTATCTGTTCGTGGTGATCGATCACGCAGCATCGATCGATACGAGTGAACGAGAAGTCTTATTTAATGTCCACTCTCTGTGTACAATACCATTCCTGGCACAGTCGCTTTAATTGCACATGTCGCCTGATAGCAATCTCGCAATATCTGCTGCTCTGCTGCTCTGCCACAGCGGCACGAATTTGGCATTCAAATCGAACAAATTCATTACGCCATGTTGATATCACGAATGCCACTGTTTTGCTCAATGCAATCCAATGCCAGAAGTGGATTCGATTCAGTCGTGGCTAGCGAATCGCATAATTGCACAATCGCCAGAGACACCATTGTTCTGTGCTGTTCACCAAACCGATTAGTACTTTAAAAACAAGCCACGATCCTTAATTCCAACTTCATTACCATGAATCTCAATTCATATTGAATTGAAAATTTTCTCTTCGGATACGAGTACCTACATTCCTGACTTGAAGACATAACTCAAAAATCCGATGAAATCGAAGAAGTCATAAAACAAAAATTGAAATTTTGGTAACAACAACTATGTAAGTCAAATCTTAGAGGAAACTTTTAAGATATACAAAAGAAAAATCCAGACTTAACACAAAAGGAATGTGGCTCTCTACGTCAAGTACAACAGTATGACATGTGATCGAGGTGTCCAGATCGTTTATGGGATTTTTGTCAAGCGTTTATGGGTTATTGTACATACACTAACCATTGGCATGAATCTCACCTGTGTCTGCCGACTCGTGCAACGTGAAAACATGTGCACCCTACCTGTTACAGTGGCGCCTGTATCCCGTCGAGATTCGTCTGATCTTAAGAATACCACAAGACTCAGACGATTTTCAACGTTAGATTTGTATGAGATGTGAAATAATTTTCGTGTTTTGTTTTAACGAAGAAAAAATTACATTTCTTATCCAAATCAGATAAATTTCCCAGGGTGACTTTATCATCTTCGGAAATGTTAAAATTATAAAAATGTCTGCAGTAACTTCTCGCAGTTTTCTATGGGATTTTCTAAAAGCTCACAGTCTCAGTGGCGCGCAAACTTCCAAAAATTTATTTCAACTTTGATTTTGATTGATTGATTAATTGATCACTTTGGAAATTTTGTAGAAACTGAACAAAAGTGAATTTGCTACTTGAAGCAGATCATATTTTTCCTAATTGATTACCGTTAATTAAGCAATAATTATGGCGCTTGTTTGAAAATGAACTTGGTTCACCTTTTTCGTGGTTAATACTTTTTCGTTCATTTGTTTTACGTATTCAATCACGTCAAAAAGCTTAAGACTAATCACAAGAGGCACAGCGGGTGTCTGCATAATTTCTTAAAATGTTAAAAAACGTTTTAAATCGCACGTGAAGAACAATTGATCTCGCGATGCATGAAGTTAACGTACTTTTCGAGTTTTTACAGTTTACTAGACTTTACTCGAGGAAAATTGAGAGGTTTAATAGGATTTCGCTCTGTTACTCTAATAGTAAACAAACGCTTTTGAGTAACATTTGAAACGTTGACATTTTTCGATCTCGTGCTCATTTCCTCTCCATGACGTCAGGTGAAATCCTCTCAAAACTATTTTTGAGAGAGTACGAAAACGCCAATTTAGTGCTCGAAACATATTACCTACAATATAAACATATCGAATTTGAAAACCACCAATCAAAACAATTGATTTTGACAGTTTGCACCGTCATTCCTGTAGTTATTAGTTCACTAGTTCCACCAGAAAACGAATGGAAATGCATTTGCACTCATTTGTGTAGAAGGTGAGAATTATGGAACGAATATCACATGCAACTGTCAAATTTTGCTCGTAAAATTTCGGAGTTATTTCGATCACTTCGTGTTTTCTGTCATTCTACACCGTAAACTGCTACTTTTTACAAGATAAGAAAATCGTTAAATTTCGAATATTTTGATTTTAATTTTGATTCTTGCATTCGTTAGAAAAATCACGTCACCGTCTTGTCTAAACTGGAAATTTAATGATCAAGTTAAATGGTGTCACATAATCACAGGTTATAAGATGTGATCGTTAAGAAACCGGTAATTGTAACACAAGAAAATGGTCGTTGATGGTTGTTTGGTTTTTGTTTATTTAACGTGCCCCAATTAATTTTGGTCGTTTAATAATTTTCAGATTAATAAAAGAAACTAATCAATCCAATGAAGGAAGAAGTGGAAGCTTGCAGAGGTTGACGATCACCGCGCAACACCTCGTCAAGTGACCATGACCATGGGAGATGTTTCGTCTCAAAGATTAATCGCCAAATGCACTTTTTTTCTGTCCAGACTACCGAAACCGATAGACTTTATTAATGAATCCTTAAAACACTACACCAGAACCACATTTGATCCGTCGGGAAGATGAGAGAAACACTCAAGAACGGGGCCGCAGTCTGCCACACCTCGTGTTCACAGCTTAATGCCTTTTCAATGTTGCCTGTAATTGGTGCTTCTCGTTTTCGCCCTTTTTCCGAGTGCCAAGATAAGATTGTTTGTGTTTCATTTGTCTTGTCTAACTAAAAAAGAAGAAATGTGTCTCATCCGCAGAGGAAGCGGAGGAGGTGATCCTTTTGCGACTACTTGAATTATAGCCAAGAATGAGTGGAGGTGACTGCCACAGAAAACTATCTTTTTCACAAAATGTTTTGCGTTAATCATCCAGGCGTGCGTCTCGCTCAAGTGATTCCCTTGCTGCTCTCGGCCATATATGAAACCAACTTTCCCGTGCACAGGCATGCACTAGACATTGCGGTGCAACTAAGAATTTTATTTTAAGCTCCACACCAATCTGACAAATGTGCCAGTCAAATCCCATGACAGCAAGCGTTTGTCAGACAACCCAGAAAATTCATCAATGCAATGGAAAACGTCGTCGTCATTGTCGTTGCCTTTATCCGTTGTCGTGGTCCCTGTCGTTGGCATGTAGCAATCCCCAGCGCGCATGCCACATGACACTGAAATTATGTCGCGATTTTGGTTTCTCAAAAAGGCCGGGTAAATTGTCGACATAAATTGCAACGTACATTACAAACGAAAAAGAAAGATGTTTTCATGATGGAAAATTTTCCGGAAAATTCTTTTACTGCGACAACAAATTTTATTGCGATATTTTAATTTCGCAATTTGTTAATTGACTCTTAATTATTCCGACAATTTTCAATGCTCATTTCATGTTGTGCTCGTGTCGAGGCAGTGGCCATAAATTTGAGCTAAAAAGGAAGCTATTTTCATTAACATGGAAACTGTTTCATGTTTCTCAGCGAAATTTGTTCAATGTCTTATTGTCTTGTGAGTATACGCAGAAGATAAGTTTCCATCCTCTTTAAGTAATTATTTTCATTTTCGTTTCTGGTCTTTCCAAAAAACTGGGCAATATAATAATATAGTTAAAACTAAATATCTTCTGCAGTGTTCCTACTATGTATCAACATTTGTTTGATTTCAAGAAAACCTTCTGGATCTGGCCATTTAAAGCAGAATTAAGAATTAAATGATGGGAGGAAACTTGCTGTATACGAAAGTTTAATGATATCAAAGGAAAACCCAGAATTACTTCTCAATAGGTGGTGTGGGTGGTGCGATTCACCACTCCTCAAACTAGTTAATGAGTTGGTTTAAGAAATTGATTTCTTCCCTAGGCTGTCATGTTTTCTTTAGTTTGTAAATTACCACTGAGGAAGACCAAATAAAGCTGGCGAACCAAATTTTTATGATATTTAATTTATTTCAAAATCAATTGCGGACATTACCTATGCGTGCATTGTCTGTCTATGTTATAATCCCAGCTCTTCCTTTAACTTGAGGATACTTACCACCATTAGTTTTAACATAATTATTCCTGTTACCTACAGTATCAATGTAAAATATTTGTGTTTCTTTTATAAATGAAATTGACATTTCTTAAGGACTGGCATCGATTTTCGTGTAAGGATCTTGGTGTACAGAAAAATTGATTTTTTAGTCTGAGAAATCATTGAATTCAGCGTAAAATAGAATTCTAGACAAGCTGCTGAATCGAAAGGACCTGAACCGTGACTCGTCCTTCTGAAAATCCTTAAATTTTCTGATTAAACTACCATCGACCATGCGCGCAAAATTTTCACCACACAAAAGAAATGAATTCAAATTTGCCGCCATTTTTTGTTCATCAAAATTCATTTGCCGATGAAAAACCGCAAGAAATGAACAAAACAAGTTCAGCCAATTCACGCGGTTCGACCATAAATCACAGTCTGACACATGCCGCACGTAGAAAAGTAGGAGGTACAGAGAGAAACCATTCGGCAGCCCAAACAATACAACAATCAACAGAGCAAACACAAAAGCGACAATCCATCGCTATGGTGGGCTGCAACAATCCAATTGAAAGCTGCCAGCTGCTTACACAGATCGTTATCACACCAGCTACTGTTTGGAGTTGTGTGTCATGCGTGTGTTGAATGTTCTTTGCACCGGGCGGAGTTGGTCATGTTTGGTGTTGGTTCACAATCAAAATGGGATGTTTGTGTTGATAGGTCTGGGCGTGATTGCTCATTTCGACGAAGGTGTGTTCCAACACAATCGCAAACAAACAACGCCCAGGACCGGAACGAAAGTCTGTTGACACAAAAGCAACACGCGGTGGGGATGGGAACAGTCGCTTTCAACTTTGGATCAGTAGACTCTGGCACGTTGTGGACTTTAGGTGTGTTGACTGTTTTTGGAGCGTCGCGGTGTGGATTCAATTAAAGTAGATTTTGCCGAATTTTTGTTCAATTGCCGGAAAAATAATAATTATTACTAATAAGTTAATAAAAGCGGAAGGTATTTGTGAGTGTGAACAAGTGTACAAATATTCAAAAATGAAAACAAGATAAAAATTGAAATCCAAAATATATCAATGTCACAATCAATTCTTGACCGGTAAGAGTTGATCAAAGGTTTTGGTCAATTTTGGCCACAGTGTTCAATATTGAAAATTCCCAAGTGAATTGATCAAGTGAAACAGGAGGAAGTCGACTTTGAAAGCGGAAAAATGCTAGTACCATCGGACATGATAGCGGCACAGTCGAAAATGGTTTATCAGATGAATAAGTATTGTGCAGACCGAGTGCAGGCGAGGAAGGCTCAAATCCACAAAACCATAATGGAAGTGTGTCGGATAGTTCAGGATGTCCTCAAGGAGGTAGAAGTTCAAGAGCCGCGATTCATCTCGTCGTTGAACGATTACAACGGTCGGTACGAGGGGCTGGAGGTGATATCACCGACGGAATTCGAGATAATCATTTACCTGAATCAAATGGGAGTTTTAAATTTTGTGGACGATGGTACATTACCCGGTTGTGCTGTGCTGAAATTAAGTGATGGACGAAAACGTTCCATGTCGTTGTGGGTTGAATTCATTACCGCTTCTGGTTACTTATCAGCGCGCAAGATACGTTCACGGTTTCAAACGTTAGTGGCACAAGCGTGTGATAAGTGTGCTTATCGTGATATTGTTAAAATGATTGCTGATACGACTGAAGTTAAATTAAGGATACGTGAAAGGCTTATTGTACAAATTACTCCAGCTTTCAAATGTGCTGGATTGTGGCCTAGATCTGCTGCTCATTGGCCACTTCCTGGAATTCCATGGCCACATCCTAATATTGTGGCTGAAGTTAAGACTGAAGGATTCGATATGTTGTCTAAGGAGTGTATTGCGCTGCAAGGGAAAAATTCCGCTATGGAGGGTGATGCGTGGGTTCTTAGTTTTACGGATGCTGAAAATCGATTACTGCAAGGTGAGCATAGAATGGAGTGTCTTGAAGTCTTTCTTCAGTAATTTCATATGGTTGTGAATCAGTGACTGTTATTTAAAAAGTCTGCACAATTTACTATTGCAGCAAATAATTTGCTACTTGAAAATTGTTCTTAGTTCATTTAATTTTCGTGAATCTTAAATATGCCGACGGTAGATCAACGTCAGATATGAGAATATTCTTATATCTAATTCAATATAATCTATCCACCTCGGAACTTCAATCCTTCAAACCATAATTGTCTTTTCGAACGTGTTTCCTATCGATTACCAAACGAATAGCAAAATAGATTTGAGACAATCCTCCTGGAAAACATGTTTCAATAGTTCCTAGATAACAGGACAAGTTAAAGTACCTACTTGATATGAAAATTTGACTTGGTTATAATGAACTGATACTAAAAGCATGCTTGAGCTATTTACTTTATGTTGGTGCTAATCTCAAATCCTTCCCAGCATGAATCTGTGCTCATTTAACAAACAGATATCTGTAGAATTCAACAAAACAAAGCGGTACAAAAATACGAAATGGAAAATACCTCCAACAAATAATGAGATAAAAAGTCACAATTTAAGATAACAACTCAAGAATGAGCTTTTAAACACTATCAGTAAAAGCTTCAAATTATAATTGGATGAATAACAAAACTAAGAAAATTAACACGAAAATATATGTTACCATCAATTTCCGTAATGGCAGGCATTTTGTGAATTTATGCGATAAAATTTTGAAAAAATTCATAATTTCAAAAATTCATAATTTGGAAATTAATAATTTCGAAAGTGTGAAAACAAAGAATAAGGAAAAAAATAAATGTTGAATTTAGAGAGAATTTATTTAAATAATTATTATAAAATAATTCATAAATTAGAGAAAATGAAAAATTTTTAGTTATTGTTAAAAATGCTCGTAAATATTCGCATATACCAAACGCGTCAAAAGGATATTTTCAACTCGTAAATTAGATGAAGATAATTTTTTGATAAATTCAGTATAAATAAAATTTTTTAAATGTTTAGAAAATCGGGCTAATGGAAAAGTTTTCTTAATGTCACATGATTATGAGCTGATAAAAATAAATTGATGATCCATTGGGGAGGCATTTCACACTTCAACATTAATAACTAAAAACATATAGCAACCATATTAATAAGTTAATACGTTCATTAATCAGTAGTTCAATTAGTATCTAGTTCTTCATATCATGACACTTGAGCTTCTAAAACTCAAGAGATTTCCTTACGAAATGACCCATGGAAGAGCCATGCTTAGAAGTTTTCTTAACATGATCCATTCAGGTCTAGATCATGGATCATAGGTTCCATTGACAGTCATATGAAATCGCAAAAATTGGCAGCATATACCTACCTAGTACTTAATGTAGCCCCGACAAATTGTGACGGAATGCCGCCATGATTCGCCGATTTTATGAATTATTCATGGAGCAATATGAGTTGCAATGGAAATAGTCAAGCTACTGGAAGCCCTATGACACTAATGACTCTTTCTTGGAATATGGTCGGGACATATGGTATTTGACATATCTATAAATAATCATGACATGATGTGACCACTGTGTCTCCTTTATACCACAAATATCTGGAATATACCTACATGTCTATAGCGTCTACATGTCGTGATTGGATAAAAAACTTCCTCAAATCCGGGAACAATCGGAATGGGATTTTCACTGCAGACTTACAAATCAAAGTTTGATCAAGAACTCCTAATTTAAACGAATCCATATCTATGACTGAATCCTCTCAAAACCACAAACTACAAGTTACAAGCTATTCTTCCTTGGTAGGTACCACAAAAATGTTGTAGCCATTGAGCAAAAGATTCCACCAATTTCAAAATATGATAAAAAGCTTCCGCAAAGGTAACACTTGTTAAAAGTCCTATAAAATTATTTTCTCATCTTTATCAAAGTTTTCTAGTTGTGAAAAACTGTGACCCCCGAAGTGTCATGTTCCAGCAAAGCGTCAATAAATCGATTGCGTCCACATTTCGCCGTAGTTCCACTTTGGACGTCTCCCTGCGACCGCACACAGTCGCCATAGACGCATCACGAGAGGAAATTATTTTTAATTTACTACCTCTACACAGAACACATTTTTACAACGCGAAAATAATTAATTTATTAAAAAATATGTCCAGCCATTTGGTCGGGCGCCAAAATAAATAAGTCCTAAATATTTTTGGATTTCCCAAAAGCTTTTTTCATTCACTTTCCCAGTGTGGTTTTTTTATTATTTTCGAAAATAGAAAAATTACTATAAAAATTACTCTAGTTAGGTTATGTGGCTTTACAGCTTTTTAATCGCTCAAACGTTGGATCCCGCAGCGAAACGTGAAATGATCGTTTTATGACTCCTAAAATCGTGGGCTGCTCGGCGATTCCATGTGGGAAATATTCTTTTAATAGTTTTTTTATTGATTCGATCTTTAATTATAAATAAAAGAAATTTAATCGATAATTTATAGGATGGACGATATGTTCTATGATTAATTTTTTTCGATTTGAACAAATTTTATGACTCTCCCGCGTCACAGATGAGTGTCGACAAGTTTTGAATTTTAAATATTTGGAAAATTTACGAATAATTAATTTATATACTTTTTATCAGAATTTTAATTTGATTTCTGGACGTAAATCTTGTTCAACTTTCGCTAAATATTTTGTCAACAAAATGTCTCCCAAATAGTTGATCCACAAAATAGTTACTGCGTGAAAGACGTTTTCAGATCCGTACAACCCGTCACACAATCACGATTTTGAAAATATTTTGAAGTTTATACCTTGACAAATGAAAACTTCTTCCTAACAGATGGGACACACTGATGTGATCATTCATGAGGTTACCTTTGAAACAATGCCATCGCCTTAATTATCATTATCACTGGAATGTGCTTAATGTCATAAATCAAATCTATCTTTGTACCCGCACATTGCCATCAGACTGGGACAGAATGTCTCAAATGGAATTTTGTGCATCTTTTTCGAAAAAATAATCATTATCAGATCAATAAAAGTGAGTGCCTCGCCAAAGATCGAGGAGAAGGTAACTCATGAAACCTTCCTGTTATCTTGAATCTTGAAACTTTATCCTCATCTCTGAGTTATTGTTATTATTATTATTATTATCACATGGGAGTGTGTCGTTTCTGGATCGGGTTACAGAAGAGTTATGAACACTGTTCTGGTGGAGGTGCTTTAGAAATTTTATAGTCACAAGATTCTTTCGTGCTTGTCACCTGGAAAAAGTTTCTAAAGTCGTCACACGTCATGGCATTTTGTGACATTTTTGCACTTGAGAAATATGCAGAATTAGAATTTGTGCTAAACGTCAACGAAGAACGACACCTGAAATTTGAGCCTATAACTCATCAAGAATCATCTTAACAATATTGTAATAACTGCAAAGACTTTGAGACATGAACGGATTTCAAGCGATTCAACATTGCCTTGGACAACTGAAGAAGTCTCATCAAACAGTTTTTAGTGTCCAAATCCGTAGATTAACTTTCATTATTGGCGTTTAATTAAAAATTTAAAATATGATATTGACTTAATTTGGAGTTAGGTTAATCAATTGAAGGAGGCGGCTTCGAAGAAAGGTATGGGATAGAAGACAATTTGAAGAAAAATCGATTGAAATTAATTAGAAGATACACGTTCTGTCTAATTTCGGTTATGAAGATATCATTATATATTTTAAATAACACGTTGATTATGTTTTTGGAAAAAATTATTTTTGGTATGAAAAAAAAATTATTTTATTATACAGTAGCTTTTTGATTTTTTAATAATATTTTTACGGAAAATTAGAATGGTGTACGTAATTTTTCAATTTAATGTGTTTGGCTGGTAGATTTAATAATCAATTAATCAAAACATCCCAAAAGAAGCGATAACAACAACAGGTAGTTCGAGTCTAGTGTTTGGAAATTGTTAAATAAAAGACGAGGAACACAAAAAAAGTTAATTAAAGATGTTGGACATCTTTAAATTCAAATCGTGATCGATGAAGAGGCGTGACGCGCTCTTGACGCAACATGCGACAATTCGGTATTGATTAATACCTGGCGTTGATCGCTTAAATTGGAAATTGAACAGTTTTGGGATTTCCAAGACAGATACCCAATCGAAAATATCTGCCAAAACGTAGTACCGTTTAGCAGCTTTAAAATACATTAAGTTATATAGGATAATATTAAACAGTTCGTCATGACAAAGGAAAAGGTTTCAGTTCAGGTTTCAATTAGGGTTAAGACACACGACAAATTTAAAAATTTTCAAAAAAAATTTTTTTCGCTTAAAGTATACCTTAATATTATAAAAACAACATTTGAAAGTTTTATATACGAGAACGATTTGCATCTATCCTAATTTTGAATGCGAAGTAAGTGAAATGTATGAAGGCTTCCTTAGTACCACAAACTTTGAACTCGTTTTTCTCGGAATAACATTTTTCAAAACGTTCGACCCGATATCTCAGTCAAATCCCAACCGATTTACTTGAAATTTTAACCTCTTATGCAAAACTACCTGCTATGTATGTTTTATGTATAATTTTCTTTTTATATGGTATGGTTCAATTATTATTAACAATTTTGTTGTCACTTGGTGCCGATTTTTACATTTTTCGTTTCAAAACTCTGCAATTGTTGCCAAAAGTAATTTAACAAGATATTCGTTACGTAATTCTTAAGTTGTTATCACCTAGATATATTAAATCGAAATTGTTTTGGTTCGTAGTTCTATCTTGAAAATTGCTGAAGTTATTGGTTCCACTGCGAAGTAGACAACTAGTCAAACTAACCAAAATGTCCTTTTTAATGTTTCTATAAAGTGCCTAATACAACTCCTTAAGATACTCACTCATTTGCATTCATTAAAAAATCAAAAACTTCACTCTGAATGCAAAAACATGAATGTAATTGTGAATAAATCTGGTACATAACCAATTAGATAATTGAAAAAATTTTTCACAGTAGACGTTCTACTTCGCATCTTTAATTCTGTATAATGTTAGAAATGTCATTTCCATTGCCAGATGTCTGGTCTGGACTAGGTATATCCCGACACGTTTAGTGAAATTAAGACCCAGAGTTATGTAATACAAGGTAATATTTCATTTGGCATCCATTGATAACGTTATCACATCCATTAGCGTACCGATTTGTTACCGAGCTCGAGTCCAATGCGCTTCGAACGTCTTAAATTTTTTCGACTCTCCATCTTAAGACGTTATTACGATAAGATATCTTAAACTAGTCAAGCACACCTTTTTGTGCTTTTAACTAAAATAGCTACTTCAATTAAGAAGCTATAAATTGATTTTTTCGTGACTCCGCATTCTAATTTTAACTAATTTTTTAATTTAATTTGATTTTAATTTGAGAAAAAGCGTGTTCCGGTGACGTTTTAATTCAATCAACGTTTGAATATTCAAATCTGCTGGGAAGTGATGTAGAATTATTGAGAGATGTTTTTTGTATCATCTTGAATGGCAAAAGACACAATTAGCGAGTAACTTAACACTTCATTTAAAATTATTAACATTTCTTCTCTTTGGTGTTTTCAACGATTGCGTGACATATCCGTCCAATTCCATTAAATTCGGGTTAATTTATGATATCTCGAATTCCACAACGATTAGTATGTTAAAATCATGAGATAATACACTGACACGCCAATGTGATATCACTTAGCGGTTTTAGATAGAATATTCAATTTTGTCGGGACAATCCCATCTCTTGAGGTTTCCAAATGTGTTCTGTGGTCACACATTTTTGAGGAGTTAAACTATTTGCTTGTCTGCGATTAATTAATCAAAGTTGAAGGTGATTTATGCATGGGAAAAATTTCAAAAATTTATCATCAAATTACCTTACTTACTCTATTCAATTCTACTCAGGAGTGTTTGAAAACGAATCAATAATTCAATGAAGCCTGAGTGGATAATAATTTTTAACACTTTAAAGGAAGCTTGATACGGTTTCTTAAATAAATGTAGACAATATTTTCTTATGAAATTCCCATAAGGGTTGCCAACATTTCAAATAAATTGAAAAAACTTCGCTTGTTGATGAACAAGGATCTGTGAATTCCTTAAGAATCTTGCTACTTTTTAATTTGGTTGCTGTGTATGTCATCTATGTCCGATGTCATGTAACACTCTTGCATTATTCAAAATGTTATATAAATCGCTCATAGAACTAACTCATAGAACAGTCCTGACATGAACTAAAGAGCGTTTTTTCATTTGACTCTTAATTTTCAGGTGCAAGTCGACGACGATGTCTCAGCATCTTGAAGACGTTGCGTGACCGACACTTGGATTTACCTGGAAATCCAGTCACTTCCTATCACCTAAAGACACTGCTCCTGTACGAATGTGAGAAGCACCCGCGCGAGATGGAATGGGAAGAGAACTGTATAGCAGACCGAATAAATGGAATTTTTCTGCAGCTTATCTCCTGCCTGCAATGCAGACGATGTCCCCATTACTTCCTACCAAACATGGACCTATTCAAAGGGAAATCTCCGGGTGCCCTGGAGAATGCAGCCAAACAAGTCTGGAGGCTGACTAGGATCATGTTAACGAATGTTCGATGTCTCGAGGAGCTCTAATTAGTATCTAATTTATCTTTTAGTTTATTTTTTCTAGAATTAAATTGATAAACCTTTTAAACTTCAATTTCCCAACTTCGCTTTGGGAAGAAAATGAGTAAATGCTAAGAGTGCTGCGGAGAAATGTTTGTAAATTTTTTTAATTTTATTTAATTATTTTTTTATTTTTAACATTTTTTTTGTTTATAAAACGAATAAAGTACTAAGTTGCGTGATTGAGCATGTGTGCGTGTAAATAAATTCTATCTTGTTCTTCTTTTTTGTTAATTTAATTAAAGACGATTTTTATTTAAATGCACTTTTTATGCGTTTCATTTGCATATCTGCTTCTTTCAGGGAACCTTTTAGGAAGAACCTTGTTTGCGTTAACACTGTGTGACCCTTTTAGTTTTAGTCGAGTCACTTTGTCACTTTGACAGCTTGACACTTTGGTGTTTCATGGAAAGTAGTGAGAATCCAACCGTTTTGCTGACTTAAATTTGCTGATTCTCGTGTTTCCAAGTGCACAAACTTTATACAGAAATTTCATTGGTTATCGTTTTGGACATCGTGGGATATCCTTCTGGACCAAATTAAGCAACCTCCAAGTTGTTTGATGAACCAGAACAGGGTTCAGGACTGGATCTAGGCTTATTTCTACATTAGTCGTCCACGACGAGTTAGTCGAGTTCTTGACTTAAGGAATACCTACAAAAAATGAATCCTTATGACACAGATGGTGTTTGTGACCAGAAGTAAAAGTTTCCGAAACTGAAGAGAATTCATTGAGAAGGGACCAAGTGTCAATATGTTATCTATGCATAAATGTGTGTGGTCCTTGAAGGAATCTGTAATTACTGACACTTATCCAGCACATTCACTGACAATCATCGCAAATTAGATGTGCATAAAATTGCGGCATTCACATTGAAGAATACCTCCGCAACTATAGTGTCCACAAAAGCGACACTAACAACCTAATCAAAGAAAAGAAAATTTTCTTAATCTTACAACATTACTCAAGATATGCTAAAGGTTTAATTTTGTATGCACACGACAATTTCGAAAGAAACAGCAGAAATTGATTGATATTCGATACGCCGACCTGGCGTTAAAGTTAAAATGAAATGTGAAATGCACGTTAAGGTTTAGGTTCAGGTAATCTGAGACACTGTTCATTGTTCGGAGATTGTGTTTTGAGAAATTAAAAATTTAAATTTATAACATATTTGTTATTGTTGCTGTTGTTGTTATTGTTGGTTAGTGATTAATTGATCGTTTATTTCAATTTTATGGACAATGTAACGTCGATGAGTTATTTTGGTCGGTTTGCAATGCACCGGGAATGTCTAATGATATTCGACGAATTTATGTGGGGTAAATGTGCATTAGTATTTGTTTCGTGTTTTTGATATTTTATTATTTCAAGAAAAAATGATTTCTTTGTCTTAACAACCAAATAAAGTTATGAAGATTTTAAAAGTTGGTACGTGAATAATCTAATTAAGATCGATGTATTGTGCCCACGTTATATGCGAGTTGATATTCATCGGAGGTAGTGACGTTTTTAAATCAATTCGACCATTAAAGAAATGTTAATATTATTTTTGAAATAAATTTTGTTGTTAATTTTAAAAGTTATTGACATCATACTGAAATAAATTTATAATGATAAAAATCTGTTTTGTGGTTTTGCATTTGAATTTTTTGCTAAATTTGGACAAGTTTGAAATTTAGGTGCTTCTTGTTTTAAACATAGACCGCATCTGTAGGTGGACATTCAACAGAAATGAGGTGGACAAGTAATCAACAGCTACTTCTTAATGTTTTATGATTTTAATAAGTTGTTTAGCAGAAAGTTTACGAACTTATCGTGTATGGTGATCGTAAATCTGGTGTAATCAAGATTATGGTAAGATTATAGCATGATTATATGTGGGCTTATCTTGTTGTAGGTAATTAAGGAAAACCGTAACTATTGCTTCTGAATTAATGTGACATGAATATAATCTTCCTGTACTTGGTGTTGTTAGATAGATAGATACCACCTACGTATGATATTTACTATCAAAGTTGATGAAGCTGGACAAGATGTCAAGCTTTTTGCAAGCACATGTACAAATCGTTTCGATGCGTGAATGTAGATAACATTGATAAAATTCAACAGGTTCAATAAAATGATTTCATCTACCTACCTTGCATTGGGAATCTCATCAAATTAAGTAAAACAGACGTCAAGTATAAAAACCGCACTGACCAAGAGGAGAAGACTTGAAGTAATCGTAGCACAACTTTTATATACCATAACAAGACATGTGACATGTCTTACATCTTGGAGCTACAAGATCTTGTGAGATTATTATTAATTGGTTCTTGCTGAGGTCCAACATGTTTGCGTTTTTGCAATGTAGGTAATCGTCCATCTTGAGTAACGTGGATTCCACATGACAGTAGGGATGTCAAAGCAAGTGTAGCAATGGAATTTCCATTGTTTTTACCCAATACCTAAAATCCCGATCCTTCAGTTGACATTCGTTTATCTTGAGATGAGGTTAATAAGTCCTGGTATGATCACGGGCAGAGAAAATAATTTTTGAAAAGTGAATGGCGCCTTGCACTTTGTACAACTATAAATGGAATGATTTGAAAGACGCCGGTTTTTTGATCAATTTTCATTTTCTCAATTCACTAAAGGTGACTTTAAATTAAGTTGATATACGGTTAAATAAATAAAATATAAACAATGAAATCAAAATGGCTGCAGATTAGCTTCAATCCAAGTTAACGACAGAATCCACAGATGTCGGCAAAGATAAAGTGTTTCTTGGTCATACATACACTATATGGTCTATATCTCGTGATTTGATGATTTTCTTCCTTTAGATTGAATTTAATTAAATAAAAATAAGGATGATACATTTTATTACGGCGTGCTCGAAGACTTAAATGACTGAAGTTGAATTCAGACCGCCTGTGGTCAATGCCGCTGTATCACGATAATGATAATTGCATTTTGTATCCCTATGGATCACTTAGATACAACTGTCACGTCGCTAATTATTTTATCAATGCGGCAGCCATTTAAGGTGCACATAGAACTATTAGGTTACGTAAATTGTTTCATTACAAAAAGCGCAACCAGCAGTTCCTTTGATTCTCCACGGGGCCTCTCTCTACTAACTACGGCGAGTTCAAAGGGATTACTTTGTAAATTGGATTACTGTACCTTTAACTACCACATTTGCCTCATATGCTGAACATTCTAAGAACAATTTTAAAACAACAAAGCTTTTGAAATCACCCATTGACATTTGTCGTTCATGTACAAGTTACCAATTGCATATCGGTAGTTACTACCATTAACTTCTATCTAAAAATTTTAACAATTTCTTGTTGGATTCTGGTCACTTCCATTTGTTAGGTTTCGCTTTAATGAAATGTTCTTCTGTACCAAATATGAAAATTTAAGTCTACAGAAAATTCGAAATTCTGCATGAACAGTAGGTAGGTATAGAATGAACTTCATATACGAATCTTGAATTACAATTTTTCAGCTCTGGAGATATAGGTAGCTGTTGTACCCAATATCTATTGCTGCTTACCCTTCCTGGAAGTGATGGCATACAAAAACAAAGAAACATTCGACATTTGAAAATGTTATTAAAAAGAAAAAGCAAAATTCCATTAAATAGAAAATTTATGAAAGTTATTCAATTGGAAATAATAAATTTGCGACGACATCAAAGAACACTGAAACAAATTAGGTCCTAATTAGTGAATGCAACTTCAGATTTTATCATTCAAAATTTCTATTAGACCGTGAAAGTACACAGAGAGAATTCTTTGAACTGTTTGCATATATTTACCTATATATGCAAATAGCCAGTAGCTCTTCCCACGAAGATGGACACCATTCGTTGAATGACATTCCTAAGGAATTTTTTGGTCTGATGATCATCCATTGGTGTCTTACGCCATTAAAATGAAAAGAAACACAAATAGCTGATGACGTTTTTGAGTTAAGTGTCCATTGTGCTATTGTGCACCGGTAGGTAAAAGTTCCCTAAACAAGTTGAATCTCTGTGCCAACAAAAAGGACCTCCTGCTACTATACTTGTCCTTGTCACGTTCAAACTTTAAATTTGCGAATCGTCTTGTCGTGTTTTGTTAAATCCTGAATTTTGACATTTTTTCCAACGTTTCGATTGTCTACAAAACAAAATGAAATGGAAATTTATGAGTCCTCGACGTTTTTTCGATGGATTTATTATATGGCGGCGAGTGTGGAGAAAAGCATGCCGACATTTTGGAGAAGATAAACGTTTAAACATTCGCAAGATGGCCTCAATGGTGCAAAAAAATATTCGCTTTATTCGGTTTTATGTCCAATTTTGTTTTTTACCCCCAGTTCTTGTGATACGAATCTTGAAACTGAAACTTGATGGCGGCCCTTGGATTTGCTGAATTTTCACGAATAAAAATTTATAATAATTCAAAATTGTTGCTTTTTAAATAAAAATGCACTTTGTGTGTTGCAGCAATTTCGTGTGGGTTGAATTCAATTTTTGCGTGAATCATTCCGAGTTAAAGCTAAACAGGAATTAGTGTTTCTTCAGTTTTTCGTACTTTTAATTACTCGTGAATAAAAAATTTTCTTCAATTTACGAGGTTTCGAATTCTTATGAACGCAAAAAACATGTTAAACAATATTCTGACAAATTTCTCATTTGTTAGTTTGGTATAAAACGAACTAGAACGATGTCAGCGATGTCAACGGGTCAAAATTCGTTCAATTTTAATGAAAACATTTTCATCATTTCTGTTGAGGGGTGATAGTTGACACATTGTGACATTATTTTTGATGATTTATGACTTAAACACTTACAATTTTCACATGAATAATTTCAAATTTTAACTATAGATTTAAAATAAGATTTTCTATGAAAACAAATCAGTTTTACCTTCTAGCAAAATTTCAAGTAATTTGAAGAACAGCAAAATAGTGAAATTGATGCGATTTTCTAATGGAATTAGTAAATCAGAAAAGTAGTGGTATGACAACCGAAATCAACAAAATTTTGATCAAGTTCCAGGATCGTTATTTTGTTTTGTTATATTAAACATTTTTTTATACCGCCTTTAAGAAGATTTAGTAAGTTTTACCTAATTTGTCAAGAAAAGTAAGAGGCTATGTCCAGGTGAAAAAGAAGTCTTAATTGACTACAAGTTCTAAAAATTCATGAATATTTATGTTGCAAGCTTGTCACCGAGATTTTCGTGTTGTCACTTGCAATTGATTAGGTTTCCGACGATAATTGGGTTGATGAATGTTTACATATTTTTAAGAAAACAAGAAGAAACAGAAAGAAAAACCTGTTGTAAGAGAATCACTGAATGAAACTTGACACCAAAGAATTCGCGTTGATCAAATTTGCATATTTGAAGCATTCAAAATAAGACGCATGTGATAATTCTCTGTGACAGGAAAACAACATCGATCTATAACTCATCGATTTCCGTTGTAATCATCTCGAATCATTCCTCTATTGTTCACTTTCCTCTGTATTAATTGCTTTCCCAAAATCTAATTTCAATAAAATAAATATCAAAACAGCACGAACTATCGATATTTTTCCGTTTTATTTGTTTCGTGTTTAGGAGACATCAGCTCCAGACTTTTGACCCCCAACACGCATAACTCGAATAGAATTCTCATTTATTATCTTAAAATTGATATGTTCTTGCACTGGGGGTCCTAGACTGTGGAACGTGTTGGAGTTTTCACAGTATACCTACCAGATGAATATATTCAAGACGATCTCTGGCTATGGTTTCAATGTCCACTTATTGACACTCATATTTCATTGAAATCGAATCTGGTTTTTCCCAAACGCATGTCATAAAGTTAAATGGAGTTGAATATTTGAATCTTGGCGCCATTGTTTTGGGGCTTAATTAACACCGAATCTACCTCGCATTTTGTGTTATGTTTTATATTCACTTCACTCGAGAGGCAAGATTTGCAACATTTTTACAGACCAATCAAACAACAGTCACAAATCTAATACATCCATTACTAAGTAGAGATCAAATAAGGCTTTATTATTATTCTGTACCTGTAAAAGGTAATTTCAACAATAAAATTTCATGTTGATGAAGAAAAACATGAAGCACTTAATCAAAAACGTTGGACATGTCACTCATATCATTTTTGTTTGTTTATTTTGTTTTTAATGTTTCATTCTATCTTTCCGTTTGAAATTTATTTTGGATTTAATAATTCCAATTCATTTATTATTTGTCCACGATCGCCTCATAATTTTCATCCATTTATGACAGCCACGATACGCTGGATGATTTCAAATTGATTGTGATGGTCGTCGTGTTCAAGATACATGTGTCTGTTCAGGTTATGCTTTGAATACTAATGAGCTGGTGATACCACTGATAATTGCTTGACGGCTTGAACAGCCTTCAAGACGAGGCGCCATAGACATTTGTCCAATAATTGGATATCGTTTGGTGTTATTATATTAATTGGCGACCATTTCGCAATGTTTTGCACTATGATAATGTCAAATTTAGCTCTGGATTCCATACCTATCACTGTTTGAGGTACGAATTGAAGAATCATCTTCAAAGGAAAGCATCAATCCCAAAATCCCAACTCCTAGACGACGTGACGCCAAATCGTTTCGTTTTACAGAAAATTTATTTGGACAAAGTGCCAAAGGAACACAAGGAAACATCAAACAACGGTGTTAATAAACAAAATTAATAAATTTAGTTACTACCACCTAAACTCCAATTCGTTTGTTAGCTCTTTGATGCTATAAAACATGAAATCTAATATAGAAATGAAGTTTTAAATTTTAACACACAGCTGTCACCGAAAAATACGAATTAAAAATAGAAATAAATAAATTGAATTTTATTTAAACATTCACCGGTGTGACTCGGGCCGGATGTCTCTCACGCTTGGAAAGACACAAAAGTGACAAAAACCACCGACAGACGCATCAATTTCACTTATCAACAGCGGATGAACATTGAATTGAATGAAATGTTGAAACGAAGTTGAATTGACGCAAAACAAAAGCTTTGAATCGCGATTGAACGGATTATGTGAGTGGTGGCAAATATTCGGGATTAGGTGACAAATGATAAATTTTGGTATTAAGGAATTCCGAGCTGAAGGATACAAAACCTAAAGCTAAGGACTAGTTCCTGTTATCGATTTTTCCCACATTTGTACGCAATTTATCTTATCGGCTTCGCTCTTCTGGTAGGAGTGGCATTTCGTAAAACACGCCTATTTTCTCACACAAATGTATTCTCTCCCTCTCCTGGTATTCATCGTCATCGACAGGTGGTCTCTTTTCATCATTTCTACCCCGGCAAATGTCATTCAATGAGTAGTTGTTGCGGCAACGTTAAGCATTATAGATTGAAATGACTTCGGTGTTGAATTGAATGCAATCGCGAACGACAACGAAGAGGGTTGGACTTGAAAAGTGCATTGAAATGCAACAAAGAAAATTAGTGAACATATTAACGCGCGACGCGACGTTGACGAGTATGTGTTCACATCGTGTCGAATGAATTGCATCACTTTTGTAGACATTAAATGCACTTAAAGTGCATTGTGAAGTGTTTATTCGTTGTCAGACGACCACTGAACCCCAACCCGTGCCAAGTTGAATGTAGGTGTTAGTGCATTATTCAACTTTCAATTAAGATACAACCAAAACGCCCAATTGCGGTTGAACAGCAACAGCTCTTCTGGATGTACCAAGTCCAGGTGCAACAGTAGTTCCAATAGAGACATTTTCCGAGTGAGATTTTATGTGTCGATTGTGCGATCACAGATTACGGAAATTTTGCATTTTGGAAATGTGCAAGTGTTGATTTGTTGATCACCGAAAATATTTATAGTTGAATCCTTGACCAGATGAATTGATTGTTCGTAAAATTCAATAATTTATTCACAAAAATGTTAGTCCCACCGGATATGATGGGTGCACAAGCTAAAATGGTTTATCAAATAAATAAATTTTGCGCTGAACGTGTTCAGGCGAGGATGTTGAAAATTTCAACAGCAATTCGGGAAATATGCAAAATTGTTCAGGACATTTTGCGGGAGGTTGAAGTTCAGGAACCTCGATTTATATCAAGTTTAGCCGAATGCAATGGAAGGTAAAATAATATTATTAAATTTTTTGAAAAATTCCATCTTCTTGTTACTTGAGAAATGGAATTTTTATTCGTCAATCTATCCCAGATTTGAAGGACTTGAAGTGATTTCGCCGCATGAATTCGAAATTGTCTTGTATCTCAATCAAATGGGAGTTTTTAATTTCGTTGATGATGGATCCTTGCCGGGATGTGCTGTTCTAAAATTGAGCGATGGTCGTAAACGGTCAATGTCGTTGTGGGTTGAATTCATAACAGCTTCAGGATACTTGTCGGCGAGAAAGATTAGAGCTCGTTTCCAGACTTTAGTGGCACAAGCTTGTGATAAGAGCATCTATCGTGATATGGTGAAAATGATTGCTGACACATCTGAGGTGAAACTAAGGATTCGTGAAAGGTTCATTGTGCAAATCACTCCAGCTTTCAAGTGTTCTGGCATTTGGCCTCGTTCTGCTGCTCATTGGCCACTCATGAACATCCCCTGGCCACATCCTAGTCTCGTGGCTGAAGTGAAAACGGAAGGATTCGATCTATTGTCCAAGGAAAGTGTTGCACTGCAAGGGAAGAACTCAAGTATGGAAGGGGATGCTTGGGTGTTGAGCTTTCTCGAAGCAGAAAACAGACTTTTATACGGTGAGTTTCGAGGGACATTTCTCAACGTTTTATATTAGAATCAATTTCCATTCGTCAACAGGTGGATGCAGGAAACGATGTTTGAGCATTTTGAAAACACTCCGCGATCGACACCTGGACCTTCCTGGCAATCCTGTCTCAGCATATCATCTCAAAACACTCTTACTGTACGAATGCGAGAAACATCCTCGCGAAATGGAGTGGGACGAGTGCTGTATAGCTGACAGGATCAATGGTATCTTCCTCCAACTCATCTCGTGTCTCCAGTACCGACGATGTCCACATTATTTTCTACCAAGCCTGGACTTGTTCAAAGGAAAATCCCCGAGTGCGCTGGAAAACGCTTCCAAACAAGTGTGGCGCCTAACTAGGGAAATGCTGACAAATGCGCAGGCCTTCGACAAACTCTAAGGGTGAGAGGTCATTTCGAGCCGTAGGTAATTAATTATTAGGGAACTTTTCCATAAATCCATAAGTAGTCAAGTTTAAAACTAATAAAGTGTACTATAATTAAATAAAATTTATTCTACGATGGTGCAATAATCGCTTAAAAGAAATTTTTAACTTTAAGTAAAACTTTTATGTATACGATACGTGTTAGAAATTCAATTATTTGTTATTTAAGTTACAAATAAATTTAATTTTTCTACAATTCAAATTGCTTTTGTAGTTTTTTTATTTTTTCAAAAGTTTCTGGATGCAATACAGGTGACATATTGATATGAAGAACCTTTGTTCTAAAGATACAAGACATTCTACCTACTTTGAAAACTTCCCTTAGAACGATATTCTAGTGGTTATTGAATGTTTGAAACTGAAGTGGCTCATGATACGTTAAGCAAATCAGGAAATTCTGAAATGTTCATTATTGTAATTTAAGAAACCATTTTTCCTATCCGTCGGAAATTGAGCTTCCGTCAATGTTTGTGCGTTAAATGTGTAATTTTATACTGCTTTTGGTCTATGAGAGGGAAAGTTAATTCACATTTAACCCAATTATCATCTTTATGTTCCACTTACGACACTTAAATCTCCTTGAACTCCACGTAAATCCATCCACAACATTTAATTAAGCTTGTTTCATTTTGATAAATTATTTATTTTCATAAATGTATTGTTAAAATACAACATAGATAAAAGATACACCTAAAAATGTAGAAGAACTCGAGTAATTTAAGCTTTCTATATCTATGGTCTTGACCCTTGACGGCGCTTTTGGCGTAAATAACAAGATTAACCACCAAACATTTCCCCCCTTACAAGTCCCCAAACAAAATCAACCCAATATCTCGTAGTTAAAGCCAAACCAAATTAAGAATAACTTCATTACCTAAGTGTTTTGTTTTGCACTCAGCGTTTGATTAAATAATTAATAAATTATTACTAGGTAATTATTTAATGGAGAAAGTCTGTCCAAGTTTTCCAGGAATCAGAAAAACTGTGAAATTTGCTCTTAAGCTCCTTGGTACCTTCCGATAGTTTCACCGCCAACTAGAGTTTAGAATTGATCCCTGAGCTATGTACATTCCACAACCGTCTCCTGGGATTATCCACGACGAAATAGTTTACGACACAATCGAATGCGGTCATAAAACGCGCCATAATCCCGTGCTAAGTCGATTTCAAACAAAACCCCAATCAATTGATTTATTTTATTTCCGCAAGTAATACCACCAATAATTCAGTGTCTCTGTAACGAGAACAACAAGAGGAAGAGGAAGAAAAGGAAAAATCAAAGACCGGAAAATATTTCCTCAATAAAGACATCCAAATTATTTCCGTCTGTTGAAGAAAATTCAAAATGCAACATCAACGTCGTTGTGATTATTTTGTTTCTATTTTCGTTCAATAGGTACTTGAGACATTGCAGGACTGTCCCGGGCCACGATCAACCTACCCACTCGTTAAGTAGGCGAAATTTATGTTGTGTTAAATAGTTTATGGCATTGAGAGAAGAAATGCCACAAGTCAATGCAGCACAACAATTTGGACACATCCAACACAAGACGAGTGAGGTTGTGGTTAATTTACGGCTAATTTAAAAATGTCCTTCTGACTATTCTCCATCCCTCATAAATTTTACATTCACTAAATCTCGATGAGTCCTTTAGGAAGAGACTTATAGTGCACAAAACAATGTTCGATGATTAGAAGACTTTCATCCAAAATTGAATCAACGAAAATCAACAAGGGTTGATAACTGGAACATTATGAACATCATACAAAATGTGCGTGCCATATCACTTTTGACTAGAAACATTCGCATCGGATTAGCGAGGGTTAAAACATAAATTGGATTCTGGCACGAAGATGGGTTCTTCATTGGTTACCCTTTTCCTTTTTTGGTGTTTCTCCAAGGAAACCTGCATCATCCATATTAATGGCTGGTGTTTGTGCAATAACTATTCCAGTGTGAAATATGATCCGGTGATATTTTTGTTTAACTACGATGGGGATACCGTACAGAACGTGTTTGAGGATAATTTGTTACAAAGCAGATTCATGCTTACGTTCATTGTGCTTGCACAATACCCAGAACTTGATACTTTGTTGGATTATCTCCATCGTATCCATTTGCGTTACACGTATCCATTAGATTGAGAAACTTATTGCACGCCATCAGCGTAATAGCGTCTTCGATATAGGTATGCTTTTAAGGATGCGTTGGGCAAAATTAAATTGTGACCTGTCCTTTAAAAATTCGCAAAAGATCTTTAATTATACTATAATTGACTTTTATTCAAATATACCTGAAGGTTATCCACCTTGGAAACATCCGACGAAATACATATATTAACATTTTCAAGCTTCTGATAAGGATCAGTTAAAAATTAATACCAATAAAAATGCAAAACGTCAAATCTTATCACTTTAAAAATCTCTTATTCACCTGTAATTCGAGACAATCGAATTGTCGTTTACACACAACCAAGTTATGTGAACGAAAAGCAGCCATTTTGTTAAAATGTTAAAATTATTAACAAAAAAACGAATATTTGAAAGAAATATTTTCAATAAGTTTGCGGCTGTGCTACAAAGGAAATGATTCTTATCAACGTTTGATGATCAATTTCGAATTGAAATAAATTTTCAACTAACGAGAGTTGAGAAACAAAAGCATTTTTGTTGGTTTTTTTATTGGTTTTAATTAATTTGCTGAAACGAGAAAATGTTTAATAATTAATATAATTTTTTTTAATCATATAGTAGGTACCTACCTTATATGCTTGTTAAGACGCACATCTAACGGCTCGTGTAGCCTTGAAATATTTACACATATCAAGAGGAGTCCTTTGGATGTCTCGCTCGACATATAGGTATCCAGCACAGGTGAGCAGATATCGATCTATGGACTATAAATTCGAAGATCTTCGGATTGAATTCCGCGAAATCAAATCAACAAAAATTCCAAGATTTCTCTCGAGTCCCTCGTTTTTGTCCAGTTCAAGTCACCTTAATGGGAAGTTCTTCGTCTTTTTAAGGTGTAGTTTGTGTTGTTATCATGTGAGCCTTACAACTGATGACATGCAACAAGAAGATGTTCAGGACATATAGTGAAGATACAAAACAAAAATGAAGAAAAAAAAATGTGTTTTTGTTTTTATTTCACTGTCACACGAAAACAATTCAAAATGAATTCGTGGATAAGAAAAACATCGTTTCGTTCGGGAGAAGGAACCTTGTTGACAACTGCCATAATAAATGACCCAAACAACAAGAAAATATTAGAGTCTCGACGACATGGAGAACCATATTTTATCAAAAACAATGCCCACAAATATGTTGAGAGAATCCAGTGTACATGTTGGCAACATGCACTCAAGGTGGGGTTCCCAATTTCGAATGTTACCTATTAATATAATTTCTTTACTCAACATTACCAGGAATACCTACAAGATTGCGGTTTACGTTCCTCGTTACACAAATCACGTTATTCCTTGGAAAGGACAAACTGTAGACTTCAGACACTGACGACAGAAGGCATCTTACTGATCTATATGAAATACTCAAAATGACCATAGGAAGATGCTATTTTTGACACGAAATTTGTTGACAAATTGGCGATATCCATTGATATATCACCAACAAGTCAATTGAATCGTCTGTGAATGAGTTAATACTATTATTTGATATTTGGAACAGTTCCAATTGCAAAACGAATACGATCACTTTCATGAATAAAATAATAATAATAGTAATATAAATTAAAGTGTCAACATGATATTCTGCAATTTTCACTTACTTAAGCGAATAAGATTCATTAATAAAATTTGATTAAAGAAAACAAAAATTTTATTTAAGAAACATATCACCGTCACAAGACACTTTGTCATTTCTTGTTCGTTCACAGTTTGATTGATATTCACAAATTACCTTGTAGTTAATCGTCATTAACCCATCACACCTACCCGAACAGTCAGGAGGAAACCCGATGTAGTTGAGAATATTGTAATTTTGTGTTAAAATACATTTTTCCCGTGCGTTTTGCAGAAGTAATGGACTAATTTTATTTGAATTTATGCAAATTTTTGAATTTATTTTTTCTTCAATTTCGTCGTTTTGTTGGTGTTAATTTGCATAAATTCCTGTCACTTGTGGAAAAATTATCATGCTATGTTTCACCAGACTGTATATGCAAATCTGTCTTTTGAGTTTTTCATAAACCCTGAAACTTTATATATATTCAAATGTCGATTCAAATGAAAAATTGAAATCTTGAGCCTTTGTCGACATGGATAGAAAATGAGTTACAAGATAAAGTATAGGTCGAATTCAAGCAACTGCTTTAAATCATGTTGTTACCTTTCTGTAAGAAAAATGAGGCACCATGGTGCATTGCGACATCTTGACATTTTGCAGGAAGTCCATCAATTCTCTTTAAAAATTCGGAAATATTATCTCAATCTTTTGGTATACCTAATAAAATTGTTAAACGGTAAATCATATATTCAAATACAAAATGATATATATTCGTTATGATGTTTAATTTGAATTAGGGTGTAGCATATCAAAGTTGGAAAATTTTATAGCCCTTTCCATGAAATGATATATATATTTCTTGGAAGTTAATTCATTATGAAGAGAAAGAGTATAATTCTCGAAAGACAGAAAAATGTTTTCTTTCCTTTAAGTAAAACACACAAGAAAAAACAAATGTCTGTCTGCTTATAAAGTCACAGATCCTATAAAAATGTAAAATACACGAAACACTATAAAACACACCGTAATTTAATCAATCGATAAATTTAACAAGATCGAAGTGATAAAATACTTGGGAACGTCTCGTAGGATTTGTTAGAGATTGTCTTGGGCGTGGTAGAAGTAACCAGTGACCAACTAAATCTATATAGGTACCCTGTCGTATATGGAATGTTCTTGGACTTTCGTCACCTACCGTACCTTTTCAATCTTGAATTGGTTCATAATATTTAAACATTCAAATGTTCTTCGATCAATAATTGTCGTTAAAATTGTATAACACGATGTTGTAAATTACAGGTAGATCACCATCGATGACGATGCAACGTCATGTTCGTTTAGAAACGATGTCACTATTACCAACTCTGATAAAACCACATTAATAAGTGATCTTGAGAAATTTTTATTACTTGTTTTATTTAAAAAGACATTCAACGTGATACGAGACAAAATAACTGGGCTATTGTTTGATAAAAATGAAATATCACTTAATAAATGCACTTTCTTTATGAAGTTATTAAAATAAGAAGTTTCCCCGAAAAAGTATCATACTATAAGTTCTGTTTTGACTATGCTTCATCGCATTTGATCAAAATATTTAAAAGCAAAACATTTCGTTGTCATGTTTTAAGGAAATCTGTTCCACTTTGATGTTGTTTGGGATCAATTAACTAAAATGTTTTAAGAAAATAAACTATCAATTCAATTTTCCACTAATCTCAAGACATCTGGCCATCTGCAATAACCATATCCGAAACATGATGTTTCTTAATTTCACAAAACATAAACACTTGTCGCAATAATTTCATCGTGTTATGTTGAGCCTTCAATTTAAATATAATTTTTATTAGTTTTCGTCGAAATATGCCGTCAAATGATCGCATTTAAAATTGAGTTCTTTCATTTTTCTTAAAAGTATCTCCCAAAATATCCACAATCTTGAGATTTTCTTTGATTTTCCACATTTTTAGTACACACTGTGTCAATTATCCAATTAAGAAAAGTGGAAAATCTGATGGCTCCGACGACATCAAAAATGTCACTGTTGTTTATGTTGCATGCGTTTGTGATTTTTTCGACGCAACTGTTTTGCATTCACACTCTCCTGGTGATCGCACGGAAATCCCACAAGAACATGTGCTTCTGTTTAAGTGCAATTGGCAGGAAGTTCGTGAGGACTTAAACATTCAAATTTCCCTAAAAGGAACATTTTGTCCTGATAAATTCACACTGGTACCTAGGTCTGTTCATGTACTTGCTCGGAACATTTTGCGATATATTGCACGAAATTTGCGTTTTCGTACTCTCTCAAAAAATTGTTTTGAGAGAGTTTGACAAAGACTGACGGAGGGGAAATATGCTTGAAAGTGATAGACGTTACTCGAGACATTTGCTCATTTAACTTCAAGTTACTAGGAAAATCCTGCTCATTGGACAGATGATGATTCATTTGATAGATATTACTCAAATGCGTTTTTTACTATTTGAGTAACAGAGCGAAATCGTATCAAACCTTTCATTTTTCTTCGAGTAAAGTCTAGTAAACTCGAGAAGTACATGAACAGATCTACTATTTACTGCAAAGTTCAAAGTATCCCGAGTGGAAGAAAGCTATAAATTTACACCGACTTTAAATACTTGATCAGATAATGGTGTATGTACGATCAACTTCATCAGGTATAGGTACCACAATATGAGAACGGTTGATCCTTTTCAAATATGAGGTGGATCCAAGAAAATTGATTTCTATGATCACTTGGGAACTAAGTTGAGAAAACAAAAGCTTCAAAGGAAATACTTTCACATACTCATATTTTCCAGAAATAAGCATTTGTGGGTTTTTGAACAATCTCATGAACATGTGAAAGACTCAAATGCACCGAGAAAATATCTTTTAATTACGTCGGATTAACTGCGGGGCACTTAAAGTAATCCCTGAGGATCATGATGACATTTGGCGCCCGGTCGTGAGACGATTCATCTTGACTTATTCCTTTTGTGGTATTTATATTTTTATTTGTAGAATGCAGAAACTCAAGACGACCGAAATGCAACAAAAAAACCAACATTCACGACATCTGACAAATGTCAAAGCTGCTGTCATTTAAGGATTAAAAACGTCAGAGAGAATTAATTTTAAGAAGATCGCTGAAATGTTGAAAAAATAAAAGTAAATGAATATGATGGCGAATATTATCAGCTAATTGCATCTGTTTTTAATAGGATTTTTGAATTAAACCTTATTTTTTTCTCTTTGGTTAATCTCTTTTCGAAACATGCTTCCATTTTTCTTTGATCCTGTTTTATTTTTCAACTTCCGTTCACTGCCTTCTTGATGAATGGTAAACATTTTCACTGATCATGCTCTATAGGCTAATCGTTAATTTAGGAGTTTACTACCTTCGAAGGTTTCTATCGTAAAGGAATAGAAACCTGGTTGAATGAGGTTTCAGAGACCAAAGGACTCGTGTATCACAATAAATCATTTTATACTTCACACGTGGTTAACTGGTTGAATAATGTTCGATTCTAAAATTCCGTAAATTATGAGACACGTCTGCATAGCATTGGAAATTCTCCAGATGCTGTCTACCTTCATGTTGCATATCTTCCAGTTGTCCTACAACCCATAAAATTAGCCCAAATCAAAGAGATACTGTTTATTTTAAAGTCATAATTGAGTCATCATAATAAATACTGATAGCAGTCATCCAGATATCCCGCAATTAATTGTAGAACATGCAGTTGAAATAAAAAAACAACAGAGTCCCATCAGACGGAGTTCCATCAGTTCCGTGATCAATCATCCAACCCCTTTGGTTTATAAAGTGACTACAAATAATTATGAGTGCTCAAGGGACAAACCAGGAGGCAGAAGTAACAAAATGTTGGATCACACCCGCACTCGATTATGAAAGGAAAAATATAGTTATGGCATTTTAATTTCTTTTCTGTGGCCTGCTGCAACTCGTATCGGAACGTGGAGTCTGAAAATAGATCAATGAATGTCCCAAGGGAGGCACTGTCAGGAAGGAGCAGATTCAACGTTTGAAATATTCTCATGTGGTTTTGATAATCACGTTCAGTAATTAGCCGTAAATTCTCCAGCCTCGTCAATTCTTCCTTTGCGTCCAAAAACTCCCTCCGGAAGAGACATTTGTGGCATTTCGTCCGAAACATTGAGTTGTCATACTTCAAGTTTAATAATTAATAATAATTAAAATACTTCAAATTCTTTTGTTTTTTTTTGTAGATTCATCAAATAAACGTTTGAATAATGAGATGTTATTTTGTTGAGTTGGAACAAAATCTTTTTTTAAGGAAACCAGATGTCAAGAAACAAGTATTTATTCAATTATGGAAACAATTGGAGCTTCAAATCCTTTTAAGCGGTATCTGGACGCCATAAGTACATTACGTCAATGTTTATTTCGAGTTGTCCGTTTCAACTGATATTTGCTCTTTTCCCAATAATTCAATGATATTTGCTCAAACGCCGAGAAAGAGAGAGAATATCTACGAATATTCGCACAAGGAGAAGATTTCAAAAATAGTCGCCATGCACTATTTGTTTCATGCGGCGTTAACTATTAACTAACCCATATTTTTTTATTTACATAAGATACTTCGAAGATCAATTAAAGTGTGGAAAGTACGGTAGACAAGATTACAAAGTTTAGTCCTTGCTGAGGAAGATGCGAGACCAGTGCAGCTAGTTTTAATTTATAGTATGAAGTATTTTCATTTTTCAGAACACCTGAGAACCTTCAGAATCTACCTGGAATCTATTAGGTATATGTAGTGGATTAGCATTCTTCTTCAATCTGCTCACCTCTTCGCATGCCTAGCTGATTTTAATGGTTTTTCAGTAATTTAATTGCATCCAGCATTCCCTTTACATACTACAAATGATAAGGATTATCAATGCCTAGAAGTGGAATCCTTTTACGATATCCTCTCACTTATAAATAAAATTTTCAATAATTTAAATTGCGCGCAAAGTATTAAGAGTCTCCAAGGACATTTTTATAACACTACTTTGCATTGTTAACGCACGTGCTTGGTTGCAGTATTGGTTAGAGAATGGTGGGTGTCTCTGAGCATCGTAGTAAACAAAGTTTGACGTTTCAACCACACACTCAACACTCGTGCAAAAATTTGAGGTTAAGTTTCAGTTAGCCGCGTAGAAAGAAGAGAATTAAATAAATTGAAGAATTTGTGATTAATTTCGGAAAATGGAAGAACCTGTGTCAGCATTTGCAGCATACAAAGTTGACAAACCTAAGAAAAAAGGTGTGAGTGGCGGAAAACTTAAGAAAACAGCACATAAGAAGAAGAACGCAAGCCTTCAAAAGAAATCCAGAACATTCAAGCAACATGGATTCGATAAAATTGTACAAGACAACTCTGTATCCTCTTTCAAGAAATCTAAAAACATAGTTAAAAGGAAGAATAATAATGCACGCGAGAATGGAAACAAGTTGATACCTCCTGCTAACAATCGTACCAGTACGCAAGACTCAGATGGTTTAGGTGTCGAAGAAGCAACTAACCTTGTTCCCGGTAAGGCAAATCCCAAAAAGATTAGAAAAGAGAAGCGTACGAAGTCAAAAGATGATGTGAATGCTAATGCTAATGAGGAGAAGACACAAGATTCAACAGATTCTGTGCCCATGAAACGAAAGAAAGTTTTGAAAAAGAAGGAGAATACAACTAATGGTGATTGTAATGAATCTGAAGGTCCAGAAACAGAACAAGTTCAAGATAAATATGGAGAGACTTCCAGCATTGAGGAAGGATTCTTCACTCTTGCGTTCCTAATCGGACCGAATGAACCGGAAACATTTTTCAAACAATTTTGGGAAAAGGTTCCATTCGCCATTCAGCGAGACAACCCAACTTACTTTACAAATCTTATTTCATTTGATGGTATCGACGAGGCTCTGAGGACTCAACATGTTGAGTTTACGACGAATATAGACATCACAGAGTACAAAAACGGTTGGATAAATGAGTTTTGTATCAAACGATTGATTAAACTTTAATATGCATTTTAGGTGAACGATCTACTTTAAATCCGGATGGAAGAGCGTTACCGAGAGTAGTGTGGGATAGCTACTCAGATGGATGCAGTATACGCTTGTTGAATCCACAAAAATTCTTCCCACCGATTCGTCAAATGATTTCCAAATTACAAGAATTTTTCCATTGCATGGTGGGAGCAAATGTGTATTTAACTCCACCAAACAGTCAAGGATTTGCACCTCATTATGATGATATCGAAGCATTCGTCCTACAAGTGGAAGGTCAAAAAAAGTGGAAATTGTACAAACCGATCAGTGAATCTGAAGTTTTACCGAGGTTTTCTTCTAAGAACTTCTCTCAGGATGAGATTGACAAACCAATTATGGAGGTATTGTTGAAAGCTGGTGATATGCTATACTTTCCGAGAGGTATAATTCATCAAGCAGAAACTGTTGGCGATCAGCATTCACTTCATATTACATTGAGTTGTTATCAGAAACACAGTTTTGCAGATTTGCTCGAAATATTAGTACCAAAAATGTTGTCGAAAGCTATTGAGGAAGAAGTGAATTTGCGACAAGGCTTGCCAATGAATCTTTGGAAACATTTCGGAATAGTTCATCAAGGAGATAATTCTGCTGCACGCAATAATATTCTAGATGTGCTAAATAAACTTTTTGAAAAGGTATTCAATCAAGATCTGGTTGATGAAGCTGTTGATGAGATGGCTAAACGTTTCCAACATGACGCCATACCACCTGTTCTAACAACTGAGGAAAAACAACTCACAGCATTTGGATGTAAGACAAAAGTCAATGAAAACGGATTCATTCAAGAGATGCCTATGATTCATCTGAATTCACGAGTGCGTCTACTGAGAGCAAATGTGTTGCGTCTCGTTTTTGAAGAAGATAAATACCTCGTTTACTATTATCTGGACAATTCTATCGATTATCATGAGTATGAAGCCAACTACCTAGAAGTGGATGAAGGTGGTAGAGATATTGTGGAAGTTTTAATCAAAGAATATCCAGCATACACAGAAGTAAAAAATCTACCTGGAGATGAGGAACAACAGGTTTCTATTGTACAAGAATTTTGGGATCGTGGTCTGCTAATTGTGAGCGATGTAACTGATTTTTATCCGTAGGACAAACATAACTATAAATTTGGTTAAGTTATTTTCTATATAACTTGCATTTATTGTTATTAATTGTTAATAGATAAGCTATAATATCTATGTTTCTGAAAAATATATAATTTTATTGAAGCACTCCTAGTCAAAATTTTCCATGTTTCATGGAACAGATCCACACGATATCAAATCTACAAACCAACTTAGACAGTCTGGTACAAATGTGTTCGAAATGAACTGTCAACGTCAGTCTAGCATGTAGTTCTACGAATCTCACACGAGCTCTCACCGTCCCAGCAGAACAGAAGTGAACTATCCGCGGCGAGATAAACGTTTTATGTTGACATAGTTAAAGATTTTGTTTAGTTTAATACGATTGTTTTAACCTTAAGATCGCACAGTAGTCTAGATTTGTTAGAGGAGTGTGACCAATGAGAAGTGAACATATCTCAAAGCGATATACCAAATTTTTCAAATAAGTTGTAGTGAAATTTAGTGAAATGGCTGAGACACGAAAAGGATCGAGACACGTATTTGCTGTTTTAATTTTATGTATTCTTTGGTACATAGTATCGTCTAGTAACAATGTAATTGGGAAAATGGTACTTAATGATTTTCCCTACCCGTTGACTGTAACAATGGTGCAATTAACTAGTATAACACTATACAGTGGTCCGTTTTTTAATTTGTGGGGTATACGAAAGTACTCTGACATGTCATGGACGTATTTCTTCAAATTGATTATTCCACTTGCATTAGGAAAATTTGTTGCATCCCTAACATCGCATATATCAATATGGAAAGTACCTGTTTCATATGCACACACAGGTGAGTTGCAAAACAATCAACATTTGATATTTTCTAATTTTAGAGCATTGCATTGGAAATGTCAAGTTTGAAAGTCAAAATCGTGATTTTGGCACAATGAAATGCAGACTAGGTCAAACCAAGAATGCTAAAGGAAGGAACGAACAACACTTTATTGGACAATCATAAATCCAAATGTAGAAAATAAACCATTATTGCATAATTCAATTCCACGTTAAAAGGTGGCAAAAACTTTTTGCTGACGAAAGCAAATGTACAGTAAGAATTTCTGCACTCTCTCCTCACAGAAAATGCCAAAACATTCCGCGCCAACCAATCTTTCCGTTTGGAATGCTCAATGCTCAGTGCTCATTGCTCCGAACGACCTTAGTAACAAAGTAAACAATTTACTTTCAATTTCATTTTCTGTTTACAATCGTAATTCCATCTGATCATTTTCACCTGAACAATTTTACAAAAAGAAAATCGTTGTCAGGTAAAAAGAGAAAAATTTTCACGTGTAATATGACTTTGTATTCAAATTACTTAACGGAATATTTCCCAAGCAACGAACTTTGCGTTTTTCATTCATTCAATAAAACAAGTTCCGCAATGATTCCAGGTGATTCACAAGTCAAGACGATAAGCTCCAGTCGCTCTTGTTTCTCCTCGGAACGTTATCGCAATTCGCTGAGTTTTTCTACCCAAAATTTTTAAGTGGAACAATTTTTTGAACTCATGAAAGCTACACAAACAAAACGAGTTCCGCAATGATTTTATATGAATCAAAAATTAAAATGATGACCCACAGATACTCTCCTGTGATCTTCATCTACGGTTCCCCCTTCTCTCAACGTTATCTCAATTCGTTGACTTTATCTGACAAAAATTTTTAATGGAAAATGTTTTTGATCCCATATGATAGTCGTGCTAATTGAGGTAATAAAGCTGAAATGTAATTCAATTTGTAATGGTTGGCGTGATGAAGTAATAATCTAATTAATTTGTTTTAATATATTTTTTAGCTTTTGCAAAATGTAACTATTACTGCGTGGACGCGATTTTGAAATTATTGATAATAACAAGTTTTAAGGGTTTTTAGAAAAAGTTCACTGAGTTTGTTTCATAAGTAGAAAATCTGTAAGGTTTGGCTTTTCCAGTAGTATCAAACGAACCTTGAGAATACCCACAAGACAGGGTGTCATATTGCATTACATTTTATTACTCCCCCTGTGTCAAGGAATCGTTCCTCCAATTTAATGTACTCACTGTAATGCTCATGCAATAAAAGTTCCATCAAATATGTTAAGCAATTCTTACAAACGTAACAGTAATGTATCTTTTGATCGTACCTCTTAGTTAGTTGTCTTAACAAAATAATTTTCCTCTTTCAGTCAAAGCTACAATGCCCTTATTCACCGTCATTTTATCCCGGATAATTCTAAAAGAGAAGCAATCGATGCTTGTTTACTTAAGTTTGGTTCCGATAATATCAGGTGTAGCTATAGCCACATTAACGGAGTTATCTTTCGACATGTTTGGACTTATAAGTGCGCTGGTATCAACGATGTTCTTTTCATTACAAAATATATTTTCGAAAAAGGTGAATGTTTACAACCACTTTAAAGTTTAAACTATTATTACATTTGAATTCTTCAGGTCCTGAAAGATACAGGAATTCATCATCTAAGACTACTGCATGTACTTGGTCGCCTAGCACTTTTCATGTTCCTGCCAATCTGGTTGTATGTAGACTGCTTTGATGTTATTAAACATCCAGCTATTGTGAGTATTTTATAGAAACTAACGAAAGTGCCAATAAGTTTTATAAACATTCATTTAAAGGTAAACGCAGACTATCGTGTCCTCACACTTCTCTTCACTGACGGTGTTCTAAATTGGTTGCAAAACATTATAGCGTTCAGTGTACTTTCTTTAGTTACCCCACTCACATACGCTGTAGCAAGTGCCTCAAAACGTATCTTTGTGATCGGTGTGTCGTTGTGTATCCTAGGTAATCCAGTAACATGGATGAATTTTGCGGGAATGGTGACCGCAATCGCTGGTGTCCTTTGCTATAACAGAGTAAGAACAAAACAATTTATCAAATCGAATAAATCCATATCAATAATCAACTTTCTTTCACAGGCAAAACATTTATCAAAAGGAACAACTTTATTACCTTACACAAACAGTAACTACATTAAATATAGTCCCCTGCAAAACACAGACCCCTTTTATCAAAACGGAAAAGTATCTCAGAACGGAAATCTCACGAATGGATATAAAAATCATACGACCAACAGCTTATTGCTCAATGGTAGCATAGGGAATGGCAGTGCGAGTAAACTATTGTTTGTGTAGTTTATTTAAATTAAAAATTTTTTAGCTTAAATTAGTACGATAAAACCCAGTATTTATTTAAACACAAACTGAAACTACACACAACACATTAAGGTGTATATACTGAATTAGATATTAATCAACATAAAGTGATTGTTACGAGGATACCTACTAATATCGGATGAAATAATGAAATAACTTATTTTTTTATATTTGTAAATTTTTTTTAAATCTATTTATTATCCTTAACTTTGAATAGCTTTTGTTTAAAAAGTATGTGTAAATTAAAATTTTGTAAATATGTTGATAAAAGTGATTTTGCCAACTGTTCAACAGTTCATGATTATGTAAATATTAGTGTTGACCAAATATATGACAAGACAAATTTTGATCAGCTAAAATGTTTCGTTTGTTTTACATAATAGTACGAAGCGAAAGATAACCAATACCAAAATATCGGTTGTTGAACTTATCGGTTATTGATACAAACAGCAGCTAAATGTTTAGAATCCTAATATTCTGTGCCTTTTAGAAAATGATTTGTATACTCTAATCAACTTACGTTCCGAAGAAGGTGCTATAAGATCAAAACCATTTTAGTGATTACTTGATTTGAGTTGAACGTTATGCAAGTGTGTCAAGGAGAACTTAATTCTGTTATCAGTTTTCTCGCGTCGACGAAAGCATTCTTCTTTATTAATTATTGTTAATTTAAAAATGGAGACAGACTTGGACATTTTACAAGAGTTAGATTTAAAAACCTTAACGGAAATAATGACAATTTGTAAAATGCATTTACCAAAATCTATTCGTGCACATCACTTCTTGTACAATTATATAAGGTGGGAAAATGAATACGCCAGTCGGGGAACGCTTCAACAGAAAGTATTATCGGATAAGTGTAGAGTGAACTTTTACGGGCATCGCACGGGTAACATAAATAATTGCACATTTTTCGCAATATCGGGAGAAAAAGTGAAAGAATTGGCTATTCTCTTTGTGTTTAATCAACATTAAATGTTTGCAGGATTACTCAATATTTTTCTACACGTTGGAGGAATCATGCAAGGAATTGCATGAGTGTCTGAGGAAAACCAGAAGAATTAAATGGGAATTGAAGCCTTTACTAGTAGCTGTGGAGCTTCAACATCACACTGATCTTTACAGAGTGTTTTTACTAAACTGTCTTTATTATGTTTCATGTTATATGTTTTATTTACCAAAAGATAAAGCTATTAGCTTCGAAATTGTGTAAGTTGGCATAGATATGTGGTTATTTATGGATTTCTAAATTAGATAAAAATTTCAGAGTACCTCCAGATTGCTATTTATCTTCAATACGCGAAGAGGACGCACGTACCATTAACGAAGTTTGGCCACAAAAGTATGAAGGATCCGTTGACTTCGTCCGAACATTGATTTATACAAATGGTGGGATTGGACTTTATTCAAGACACAATAAAGAACTTTTATCGTGGGCTTTAAATTTTGGCAACTTTTGTCCAGGGTAGGTTCATAACATTGAAAGAAGATCCATTTCGCTTGATCCATGCAAATTTAACAGACTTCTACAAACTGTAACACATTCACAAAGGAAGGGATACGCGGAAATTGTAGCCAAAGCTATGGCTCGATTGATTGGCGAAAAGTATAATTTAGACGTTCTAATATTCGTTGTGAAAGTAAACGAAGCTGCCATCAACCTGTATACTAAATTAGGTTTTGAGAAGATTAACTCATGTACTTGCATGAAAGTGGAGGAAGCGATGAAATTGTTTTAAATTAATCAACTTTAATGAACAGGAATGATTTTTACACATAATAATACAATATCATTTTAATGCATTTGCATGTATGAACAATAACCTTGTAGGACTCTAAAGTTTAATAGCTCTATCAACTTTTAACCAAGCGCATGTGTTGATTATTTCAAATCCTAGCTTTTTGTATAATCTAACTGCCGACTGATTTACTTTTACCACAAATATAAGAGTATCTAAACCGTATTTCTCAGCTATCAGCCGAACTAAAACTTTCGTTACTAGTGTAGCATATCCTTTTCTCTTGGCCTCTACTGCTGTTTGTAAGAACCTAGCAAAAATAAGGAATTATACAAGAAAATTGTGAAAATCAATCAGTTTACCCTGGGCAAAAATTATCATTCAATATGATCCATGACAATAATTTCTTATCAACTTTGGAATAAAGCCCAATGCCCCCATTTGTTACAATGCAGGTCTTAATGTAAATGTACGATCTGGCATACTGATGCGGCCACGCGTCGTCAATTTGTTTCACATCCTCTTCTTTTAGAGGTGCAATGTAGCAATCATCTGGAACTCTGTAAATATCAGGTTTATTTTAAATTCACAGTTTAAACTATTGTTTCTTTTCATTGAAAACTTCAAGACTCACGTTATTTCCAAACTGCTAGCCTTTTCCTTAGGAAAGTAAAATATATAGTTTGGAATGTAAAAATAGCAGTCTAACGAAAACACACGATGAAGTTCCTTCAAGTGTTGTATTTCCAATGAGACGATAAGTGGATTTGAATCCCATGATATTCGTTTCGTAAACCTTAAACATTCCCGTAGTTCTTCGCCCGACTCTTGAAGTGAATAACAAAATATGCCGTAATCCTGAAAATAACAATTTTTCGTAATTTCCAAATGAACTCAAATACTCATAATACCTCGACTCCAGATATTCCTAAAAATGTGCAATTTGCAATATCACCTCTTCGATGGCCATAAAATTTGATTCTACATTTATCTGAAATTATTTTTTTCTCTTGGTCTTGAGCACTCGGGTACTGCTTTTCCCAAATAATATAATTATGTAAGTAGTGATGTGCACGAATGCTTTTCGGAAGATATTTTTTGCAAATGGCTTGCATCTGCACAAGTTCATTAAACGATAACTCTCTCAGCACGTCTGTGTCGTCTTCCATTGTCAATACTTTAAGCGGATTTTTGAAGACTGAATTAAATTTATCTGCTCAGTAGTAATAAAAGCGCTCTGCAACGAGATAAGGTCTAATAATTAATCTTCTCGTCATGAAAGTATGCAATACATGTTTACTTTACTTATGATTATAATGTTGTACTTTAAACAATTCAGTACAGAAACGTTAGAAATTTTAAATGATACATTTAAGAGTAGTTGGAACGTTTTATTTCTTTCGAACTTGATCTAGAACCAATAACAGAAAGAATGCATTTAATAATTTAAACTCCATTATTATTATAAAACATTTATTGGCTAATAGCTACATTAAAAATATACTACACAACTCCCCAAACTTCTTCAAACGCAGTACAAAGTTTTGTTGCTGTTAATGCGGCTGACATTGGCCAATTGCTGATTGATATCGTTCCCTCTGTATAATCTACATTAACATTACCATGGGCAAATGCTCCAATGACTACAGCAATTGGTCCATCCTCAGGTACAAGTTCTCGAGGATTTTTTGCGAGTTTTCCAGTGAATGACATTGCATACTTTTTACTCCCTGGAGGCAAATGATTTGTTATTGGATTTTTTATAACTTTGAGTAGCGGCAGAGATGATTGCATCGCTCGCACTGAGAACTCGTGTAATAGCTGAACCATCAAACCAGCGAATCTTTTGAAAGTTCTAGGTATTCTGGTTTGTGGATTGACTTCTATGAGAACATTTTTCTCCGTTTTTATATAAACTTGAAGCAAACCACTTCTGTTCAACGGCGAATCTAACAACATTAACAGTGTTTGATGGGTTATATCAGGACGACAAGAGCCCGGTTCACGATTTGTTTTCCTGAATATATTGGCATGATCGTCTGTGTTCAATAGTTCATATTTGCCATCAACCTTCAACATAAGAACATGAGTGAAATGTATACGTATACTCTAGAGATCACCTACCCTAACTAACTCCAACTGTGCACCTTCTAGAATTACTATAAGCCTCTTTTCCAAAGCCTCTGGGCCTGTTTTCCTTTTGATCTTCGGCAGATCAAATTCGGTATCGTTTTCATTGAATTTTCTCTTGTTTTTCTTCCCCATTGAAATATTCTAATAGTATTTACAACGTAGGTTATTTACTTACTTCTCTTTGAGATAGAAAAATGCCACTAGGAAAACAATTGTTTTAAAACTAGCACGACCCCGAATTCAAGAATTGTGATGAACAGAGAACTCGTGTTTGTGTCGTCTCAAATGTCACTCAGCCGGCTGTCATTGTATTCAGCTAGTCGGAACTGCTATAAAATATACGCTGAATCAATTTAATTCTGAATTATAAACATTGAATATTTCAAGGAAACGGAAATAAAATAAAATAAGTAATTAACTTTATTTTTATAAAACAATTATTGAGAAGATAGAATTAGCTGCGAGCGTGCAAAACGGATTTATTTCACTAAACCCTTTACTTGAGCTTCAAACCATTGCTGGTTATCGAATACACTTGAAGGTTGGTGCAACTGCAAAACGACAGAATTCAAATCATCTGTCATATCTAGTTCCATAGTTTAGCGCGTTGAGAAGATTTTTCCAATTGTGTGAAAAATTAAAAATTTTCAAGTTTTATTTACCATTTAGCATAAATATAAAAATTTACAGTGAATATGGAACCCATGGCCCTTGGTAGTCCAGGTGGAAGTCCAGCAGCTGGACCTTTCTTACCGGCTTTTTTGACTGGTGAAGCGAACATGTCGCAAATAGCAAGAAATAACACTCTTTCACCAACGAGAGGTAAGTGTTTTCGATATATTACTTTCGAACTATTGAGATACATTGTTTTATGAAGGAACATCACCAGGATTCAGTTCAACAATGGCATCTCCTGATACTAATCGGTCACTGACTGGTCAAAGAACATTGTTTCCATATCAAAAAACGTCTCAAAGTCATTACCAGGAATCGCCAATGCCAAATCGAAATGTTAGCATTTCTGGGCCTCCCGTGCAAGTATATAACATATAATTTAAAGTGGAGAAGATTCGAAAGTTTAAACCCCTTTCATCGTAGGATCTTTTTGAGTCGCTTCAAGCAGAAAGCAACCCAGCCCAAACGCCAACACGCCAGTATCCTTTCAATCAATCAATGCAACAGTACAATCAAACTTACAACGATTCATACTTAGGACAAGCTAGCTTCAATGCTTCACGGTAAGATTTGTGGTGTTAAATATATAAATATGAGTTGTAACCATGTTAAATATGTAGCATTGCTTCACCACTGTCTCATCTGAATTCGAACGATATTAGGAATCAGTACAATGCAAACAACGTTTTGTACACTCAACAACCAAAGTTCACAGAATTATGGATAACAGTGTTTGGATTTCCACAGAGTGCATCGTCCTTAATCCTTTCGCACTTTTCTCAATGTGGAACAATAATTGACAAATGCTATGCACCGCAAAATGGGAATTGGTTGCATTTGAAATATTCATCACGTTTAGAATGTGATAGAGCGTTAAATTATAACGAAAAAATTTTAGCTGATAATATAATGATTGGTGTAACAAATTGTAAGGACACAACAATTATTGAAAAGGAGAATCAAGTGACTTCACCACAGTAAGTAAAATAACATATGGAGAAATGTAATTTTGCTAAACTTGTACTTTCAGAATGAGTCGCGTAAGACCATTGAACCATGTTCCATTCCGAAACCCTCAAAGTCCCACTGGCGTTGAACCTATCATTGGTACACCACAGAAAAGTACGGGCCTGGTCAGTAAAGCCTTAGATTACTTGCTGAACTGGTAGCAATAAATGATCCAGTTTAAATAGATTCGTGTGTATAATTGGATATATAGTGCTTGTTTATATTGTGTAAAATCAAACTAACACTACTTGACACCTTTTATATGATTTTTGATAGGATGGAAAAGAAGGTTATCCTTTTCAATTAGCCTGATGATAATTAGATTAATTTCAATAAATAATAATTATAATCAAGACTGTATGTATGCTTGCAAGGAAGAATTACCGTAAAATAAAATTAATTTCACTGTATGATGAGTTATCAAACTTTAACCAATTCAAGTAGGGTGTTGTAAGTATAAATATTTCATGAAGATGTTCAGTATCTGACACCTCGTATCGTTGCCAGAAACCAATCAACCTCAAATGATCTTCAATAAAATCTAGTTACTCTTTAATGTTATATAATTGTTGTAGCATACATGCAAAAAATAAACAATTATTTAATCTTTAAACAAAAACGCAGGTAAGAATTTATCCATTCAAATCTATTCCCTAACACAAATTTTAATTAAATTGTTTTGGTTCTATAAGTGCTGTTGCTAAGTCTTTCATTTTTGGATAATTGATATCGCGACTGTCTAGTTGTGATTGCGCCCATAGAATCATTTTAAGTAGATAAAGTATTTTCGGACTAGATTCTTCTTGATGTTCCATTTTAAGTATCGCTGCATTTAGCTCACTAGCGACCTGAAGAAAGAGATCAAATGAAAGTATGTTATAAATGATTTATACTTACTTCACGTCTATGAGACTGCTCCAGTAAATCTGCGAATGGACTGTTTTGTGGTTTTTCAAATGCCAGCAGAGCTAATGTTCGTTCAAGTTCACCTAGAGCATCTGGAATACTCTCTCCTGCTTCATATAGTTTTGTTTGAGCAAAAGTGAGGGCTTCATCAATTTTTCCAGCTCTACATGAAAATGTTATTACAGTGACTCTACTTGAAACCTACTTGACTCATAAACCTACCGAATCAATTCAATAAGCTGCAATTGTTGTAAGTGAAAAAATAAATATCGATCATTATCCAAAAGTTCTGGATGTAGTTGATTGACCAAGTGGGTAGCTTCTTGTATGCGACCATTTTGTACAGCTTCCCGAATTAATATTCTATCGTCCAGAGAACTAAGCTCCACACTTGGTTCCAGACCAGCTTCCATTTGAAATTTTTCAGCGGCTTCCTTGAATCCCTCTGAAAGCATATCACAGATAAAGAATGTTTTGATTACTCCACTAATTTCATAGACTCACCCGTCACTAAATAATTCATGACCAGTTTATTCATATCAGCCTGTTTGAACTGAAAAAATTCGAGTCTGTTCATCCATTCCTCCTTCGATATTCCATCAGTTTTCTCATTGTAACTCATTGTGTATTTATTTTAATTATATTGCTTTTCCCTAATAGTTCAAAATAGTATTCAATTTCTTATTCAATGACACCGTTTACCAAGGATTGAACAAAGTAAAATTCATTGACACATACTCGAAGTGTCCACACAAAATATGTCAAAAATGTTTTCTTTCGTATCACAAAATTTGTGCGTCAAAAGGGAAATTCATGTGAGGTACTGCCAATATAAAATTTTATGGAATCATTCTATGGAGTTACGAGGGATGTATTCATTGGTCTAAAAATCGTTTTACATATTTTAACAAAATTAATACATTCAAAACAATTATATTTTATCAAGTTTCTTCATCATCATCTTCATTTACATCTAACTTTTTGCTTCTCACAATGTCGGCATCAAAAACACCTTTTAATTTCTTGTTTCCTTCATTGCTAGCATGGAAGGACTCCGCTGTCCTTTTACGTAAATTACCAACATTGTCATCGTCGACTGCTGCCCATTCGAGCACCAATCTCCTACCGTACAAATGAGTACTGTGGCATAAAGCGTCAAATGCTTGCTTTGCAGAATCCTTGGTAACGTAGTCTACAAAACCAAAACCACGATGCGTTTCCTCACCTGGTGTCATCTTTTTCGGTAGTCGCACTGAGTTCAGCTCACCGAAAGTTCTACAATAATTGAAAAAAGTATTAGTAACTGATTATTTATCTTATACACATGCACTCACTTGAATATCTCACGAACTTCGTTAGATTTTGCTTGAAATGGAATATTTCGAACCAGAATTTTTGTTCCTGTTTGCTCTGATGTATTTGTCTTCTTCCGTTGGTTTGACTGATCAGACCTAGGGAATAACATGAAGGTATAAGAACATTCAAATCAAGCATTAGAAAAACTTACTTTAATATTCTATCACTTCTCTTCAGTTCCACTTGATTGCCTTCTATCAATGTGCATTGCATCTCTTTAAGGGCTTTTTCAGCTACCTTGTTTTCTTTAAATTGAATGAACCCATAACCAAGTGACACTTTGTTCCGTGGGTTTTCTGGATCTTTTCGCATTGCCACCTGTATCATATGTATTCTGCCTAATGATTTGAAATGATCTCTAACTGCTGGCTCTCTTGTTTTGAAGTTCAAATTTCTTAAAAATATTGTTGTATTTGGCTCAGGTGGCGTATCATCTTCAGCTGAGACAACCATTTCGTCTTTCGCAGTTTTGTTCGAAGAATCTTCCTTGTCTTCTTTATCATCATTTGTTGTTTCTTCCTCTTTAACCTTGTTTTCTGGATTTTTCTTCTGAACTACATCCTTTTTGTCGCATTCATTCTTGAATGTGTTTTCTGGAGCCCATTCCAAGTATAATGGCAAATTTTTGAATTTAGTGTATGCTAATTTTTTGAATGCTTGCCTTGCCTCAGTGGGACTGATAAATTCAACAATTGCTGTTACTCCACTTGGTGGCAAAATAACTCGTCCTAATTGACCAAACTTTACAAACAGTGGTGAAAGTTCAGAGACAACTGTTCCAGAAGGTAAATTTTTAACAAGTATAACATTTTTTGAACGTTTAATCGAAGTTGAATCGAAAGCTTCTAAATGAACATCATTTTCTTCTAAAAATTTTCGCATTTCCATTACTATTTGTGTTTCTCCGAGAGCTAAACGTACAGCAGCTCCAGTTCCTCCACTATTCGGATCTAAAATCTATAAAAAATATTAATGAAACTTGCAATTAAATTGATTTAATATAATTACGATTTTGTACATACCACTTCCTTACTAGTTGAATACGTTTTCGACATAGTTTCAGCCACTGCATTAGCCCCAAGAAACAATGTGTTCCAATTGTGTGATTTTTCTGCAGATTTTTTCAATTTCAAAGCCTTTTTTGCTTTAAAATTCGTGTTATTTTCATCGTCTTCATTAGCAGCTTCATCATCTTTACTTTTGCCTGGTATCAAATGTAATAAACGACCGTGAAACATGGTTCCATCGAGTTCTGAGAACGCCAAAACTGCATGTTCTGGCATAACATACGTTATAGTTCCAAATCCTTTAATCCTAGCCGTTAGATTATCTACAGGCAAATTAATCTCTGCTATTGGACCATACTTGTCAAATAATTCTGTTAAATCATTTTCCGTAACTGTGTACGCCAGATTTCGGAAGAAAATCTGCCCAGACTCCGATATATCTTCTGTATTTTCCGATTTGCTTTTCTTAAACTTGTTGTTAATCTTTTCATCTTTTTGATCATCACTAGTTTTTACAGGTTTTGTTTTATTCGCTGGTTTGGATTTTTTGTTTTGTTCCGTAAAATCAGAGAAGAACAATTGTTTGCCCTTTAAGAATGTTTTATTCTTTAACATAGCCTTTTTGAATTCCTTTTCTGTTTTGAAACCAATATAACAGAAACCACGAACTTTGCTGGGTAAACGTACGGAATGAGGTTTGATGGGCTTGAAAAGTTTCAGTATATCTTGACGTTTCGTTTTGTAGGGAATTCCATGTATTTTGATTGTTAGCAAGTCTATGAAATCCTTCTTTCCCGTCGAAGCTGTTTTCTCAGCTTGTTTTGTATTTTCGGACGATTCCATCAAGGATTTCATGTAATCCAAATCGCTAACATTTTTCTCTGCAAGTTTTTCATTGCTTTCATCCTCATCTTGCTCTATACCACTTTCTGAATCATCTTCTTTTCCCTCATCGATAGTTTCCTCAACTTTTTTGCTCTTCTCTTGCACTTTTTCATTTTTATCAGTAGTTTCTGCAATAAGTGCATCATTATCCCAAAGATTTCTTCCAGCTTTAGTGACTTCCAGGAACTCGGAAAACTGAGGATCATCTTTGTGATCTTCAAAAAGTTCCTCGACTATATCCTTTTTCTTTTTTTTAGATATTTTCTCCGGCTGTTTGGCTTCCGACTGGTCTTGATCTTTGCTTGCTTTCTTCTGTGTTGGCTGGTGACTTCCCAACGATTCACATATCTCCACTTTGATTTTAGCAGTTTGTATAAAAGAATTATTGAAGAAATTCAGTGCATTTTTTGCCTCCTCTTCGTTCTGGTACCCAACAAAAGCGAACCTTCTGAACACTCCATCTTTGTACTTCAGTTGAACATCTGTTAGTGTGCCCTTTTCCCCAAACAGTGACCGCAATTTCTCTTCAGTAATCTAAAAATTTAACATTTTACGTTATTAAAGTAATTATTTCAGACTTATTTCTTACACTCTTGGGCAAATTTTTAATAATTAAACGAGACATCACTGTGCAACATTTGTGTTCATTTCATATAGCACGTGCAAGCATTTGACGTCTGTCAAAATGACATGGTTTGATTGCGTTAAAGTTGTGGGATTCTACGAAACACGTCAATGCTACTTTTTATCATTCCTACAAAATATTAAAATTTAAAGCAAAATTGAACAAATAATTAAAATCATCTATTTTTATTCAACGATTTTTGTTCCCTAATAAACTGAATTTTTGTAAAATTTCAAATTAATTCCAATTTTTCTTGACAAATTTCATGGACCTTTCCTACCCCTGAATCAGTAACAAATTTTTGAATTTGAAGTTTGATGCTTGGTTGGAGAAGCAGTTTGTTTTCATTGTTTGATTTGAAATGTGAAATTTCCATAAGGGATTTTCAAAAGATTTTCATCAAAACATGGAAGAGACAAGTGATTATTTAACGTGTCCACGAAGTGGTGACTCCACCCGTGGGGTTCACCCAAAATTGACTGCCTTAAAGTCTCATTTAGACGTAGAATTTTCTTCATACAAATATACAATCTATCGATGCGCCTCCAAAGTAGCTGTTATCCAGAAAGTATTATTTGGTAATCAGTCACACATGAATTGATAAAGCGTTTTGCATAATTATTATTTTATTTAGTTTCTAAGATTCCTTACACACTGGTTATGAATGTGCTAGACCGCCATCGGTTGAGTGGAGCTGATAAAAGCCTCCCTGTTCATCCTGAACAATTGACTTCTGTGATTCATGACTTGTTCTTCGCTTGTGATAAAATGGGATACTTTTCAGAATCTACAGCCTTTGATTTGGAAACAGCTACAGCTGTACTTGCCAATTTCTTTTGGAACATATTTGACCCGTAAATTGTTTTAAATCTAGAATTGCTTAGTTTATAATTTACAAATTATTTTAGACACCGAAAGTCACCTATAACCCAGCTCGATGTTAAAGGAACATTCTTTCTTCTATGCAGCCACAATTCATTTGATCAAATTGCTCACGAATTCTTTCAGTTGGGAATGGACCATAATCGCTGTATATCCCGATTCAGATTTGAGGCAATTCTAAAAGTTTTAGCAAAAATATATTGTTATGTTGGTGAAGGAAATTCATATGGACCACACGTGATTCCGTTAATGCTGGAACACTGCTTTCAACAGGTGAACATCCCATAACTCACTTCCATTCAATAGAATACTAATTTTTAATGCAACAATATCCGCTCAACTTTGCAGTGTCCTGGAATGAATGGAATTAATGAATATCAATTTAATTGCCTCTGGCATAGCCAGGATACTAGTTTCTCCATATATGCCAATTTGCTTGGTTTAATTTATCGCATCAAAGAAACAGAATCAATCGTGCACAATGTACCATGTTCCTCGTGTTCAACTGATAAGATTATAGGCATAAGATTCAAATGTGAAATTTGTAAAAAACTTTCTTTATGCATGAAATGCTTCTCTATTGGTTTTCATGGCATGAAGCATGATCCAAGTCATCGCATGTACGAAGTATACTTTAAAGTAAGATTAAATGCATTCTGGAATTTTAGATGAAAACATTTGAAATTATGCTTTTATGTAGGATGTTCCTTCACTAAAACGATGGGCATACTTTTTCTCCAACTTGTGTAATATCTTCTTCAAGACAAATGAACGTCGGAGAACAAATGAGTCAACTATTTATGACGGAAGTCACCATAACGAATTGGAAGCTAACACGGCCATCACAAATTTATCCTGTAAGAGCACCTCGAAAGAGGCAGATACAACACGTAATTCAATAAGGACTAGTTGTATGTAGATTGTGGAAATTTTGAAAATTGAGTACAAAAATAATTTTTTCTTTTCAGTTACAAGTAGTTTTAAATTTGAAAATAAGGTTCTATCAGACAAATTATCAAAAATTATAGAGATTTTAAAAAATGAAGATCAGTAAGTCGATTCAAAGTATTATTAGTATATTATCGTAACAATCAAATTGTAATCCAGGAAAATAACAGCAAAAGAGAAATCCATTCGCAGTTTAAAACCAGAAAATCTCTTGTCTGAGTTTCTGATAGAGCGAAGTCAAAACATAAATAATATCATAGATGAACTTAATGGATTAATAGTATGGATATACTGTATGTTTGCCAATCAAAATATTTAACACTCAAACAAATTTTAGCAAGATACAAACAATGTCTATCCTGTGGCAAGTACACCAAACTGGATCAAGAAATCTTCGATGGAACATCCAAGTCAACTATCTCGATCTGGTTAGAACGCAGACATAGTGTGTATTTCCTAAAATTTAATTAATTTATGTTTCAGTCTATGGTGCAGAAATCAACAAAAGTTACTTAGAAGAAAATAGATCAGACTACTCACTATCTGAAATAAGTACTTGGTTTAGTAAAAAGAAAGCACCCACTAATTCTAAGGAAGAAAATCCGGAAACTTTGTCAGTAATATTTGAAAGTATGGGAGCTGAAACTGAAATGCAGTGTTTTCGAGATGTTATAACGAGAGTTAAAGAAATACTCGACGATTCATACAGTGATAATACTGAATTAGCTGAAGCTACTAATCGTTTAGAAACAGTATTGAATAGTATTATTGTTGAAGAAGAACATAAAAGGCGAATGAAGTATGTTTAATTTATACAAAAGCATATCTTATTTATTAATTTTAATACAAATGATAATTATTAGTAAGCACTAGTGTGATTTTCTGTATGCACAGAATTAAATTTTGACGCAAAATATTTTATGGTTGTCTTCCTTTCTTATGATTAATAAATTTAAATAAATTCATAAACTCAATAAACTTTATTAAAATATCGACATAATGGGAAAGCATGACTGATTACTACTTTCCGTAGAATGCAGGCAGAACAACGAAAGAATGCTCTACGTCTGTTTACACTACAAGAATTCTTTGGTGTAGGGGTGTAGGGATAGAAAGAGCATTCGTTCGTCTGGTGTGCATAGAGATCATGATCTAAGCGGATATTTAAATCGCAACAATGTGACCTGGACAAACAACAGTTTCACAGACTTTAAAATCTGTAAAATTATTAAATATTTGTTACAAAAGGTGATCAAAACACAAAAATCGTAGGTAGATTGAAATTGAAATTTAATTTTTGCAACAAACTGAACGAAGCCATCAGAAATTTTGCGCGCCAATCAACAAATTTGAATGTGTATGTGTTTCTAGTGTTTGTGTTTGTCATTTCTGTCGCATTGACACTTGGTAGTGTGCATTATATGCAAATCGACATCATTGCACACGTTTTTGTGAAGAAGTGAGCAATTCTGTGTTTTGTGTTGAACAAATTTCGGATCGTGCGGCTTGTTTTGATGAAAAATACTCGGCGAACCTGTTTAAAATTCAATTTTTGACACTGACAGTTGACAATTCAATATATAAGTTAATGTGAGTGGAGTTATGGTAACATAAATCTTCGATTAATTATTGAAAAATTGAACTGAAAGTCATGAAGACAACAATTACAGTGGTAATTAGCATGGAACATTTATAACAAAGCTTTTGTTCAAACAACAAGACGTGGGTACTACTGGATTTCATCTGTAGGCTGTACTCAAGAAAACCATAAACACAATAACATAAACTTACAAGCTATGATTAACAAATGGTGTGAACTCATTTGCGTTTTTGGATAAAATTACTGGCCTTGTTTTACCTTAAAAAGATATGAAGTGAATCAACTACGAAATCGATCAAATTTCAACAAACTCCGGTTGCTGTGTGAATTATTATAATAAGAAAATATTGTAATTTTACTTTATCGTTTTATTATTACATTTGAAATATAAAAATCTTTCGTTGATTTGTTTACAAATTTACTCTGTTAAAATGGTAAGATTGTTTTATTTTCTTATTAAATTCGTAAACATTCGTAATTTATTGTTTTTGTAGAGTACTTCATCGATTGTGACACGAGGAGGAGCACAAAAGGCTAAAATTCAAACTCGTGGAATGATAAAAGTTAATGAAAATCGTAAGCCCAGTGCAGCTCTATTGGAAGCCAAGAAGAAAGGAAAATTGAAGATGAAGAAAGGTCCAAGTGATGATGTGGTTGTTAAAGATATATTTGATAATGTAATTAGACAATGAACATAAAATTGTATTGTTATCATTGTAATGAACATCATTTCAGGCTATGAATGCAATTTATCTAATACGGGGTGACACTGGGTTAGTTTACGATGAAGACATGACTCATCACTCTTGTCTCTGGGATGAAAAGCATCCGGAGAGGCCGGAACGAATAATTTGCATATATGAAAGGTAAATCGAAAATAGAATAATGTATGGCAGCTTATGTAATGGTTCTATTCTAAAATGGAATGTAACTTTAATTTAATACAATTTGTAGGTGCCAAGAGCTCAAGTTAATTGATAGGTGCTGTCGTATACAATCTAGAAGAGCGACAAAAGAAGAAATACTTTTAAAACACACGGAGGACCATTACGAAGTTTTGAAGTCAACAGTACAAGATGTGGATAATAACAAACTGGAGGAATTGTGCTCAAAATATGATAGTGTTTACATTAATAGGGTAAAATATTAATATTTATCTCTATTTGTCTGAGAAACTAAATGTTTCTTTCCAAATGCATTTGCAGCGTACGTTTGATTTATCATTACTGGCTACAGGAAGTACTATAGAGCTTGTAAATCATATTGTCAGTGGTAAAGTACAAAATGGCATGGCGATAATTCGTCCACCTGGCCATCACGCTATGAAATCTGAATTCAACGGGTATTGATTTCACAACAGTTGAATTAAAGTAAAATTATCAATTTATTCCGAATTTTAGATATTGCTTCTTCAACAATGTAGCAATAGCTGTTCAACATTGTTTAACAAATTTAAAGTTAAATCGGATCCTGGTTGTCGACTGGGATGTACATCATGGACAAGGTGTTCAAAGAATGTTTTATGACGATCCACGGTAAACTGATTTAAATTTAATTTTAAGTGAATATAAAAGGAATATTATTTTTAAGGGTGCTGTACTTCTCCATTCATCGCTATGAACATGGTGCTTTTTGGCCCCATTTAAGGGAATCAGACTTTGATCATATAGGAGAAGGAGCGGGTATGGGATATAATTTCAATGTTCCATTGAATAAGACAGGAATGACAAATTCGGATTATCTGGCGATATTCAATCAAATTCTTCTACCTGTTGCAATTGAGGTAAGCCAAGTGTTTTGTTATGAATTATATTAATCATTGAACTTGTAACCTCAAACTTTGATCTGCTGAATTCATAATCTAATAAATAGAATTGATCTAATGCTTTTGGTGGTGATATAACACAATTGAATTTGTTAAAGTAAAAATTGTTATACATCATACCCTATCACCATGTTTTGATATCAGTTTCAGCCTTCACTTGTTCTAATATCAGCTGGATATGATGCAGCATATGGATGCCCAGAGGTTAGTTTTGATAACTAATATATTATTATTTTTGACTTTTAGTTCAAACCTGAGTTCGTTATTGTAAGTGCTGGTTTTGACTCAGCTTTGGGAGACCTGAAGGTAGTATGATAACTTAATGGAATTATTTAATACCATTTAATAATGAATAAAAGAATAATCGAAAATAAATTGTTAACAAGTTCAAATAAATTTCCTTTTAAGGGCGAGATGGATGTGACGCCAGCTTTTTACAGTCATTTACTATCACCATTGCTCAGTTTAGCTCAGGGACGTGTTGCGGTAATTTTAGAAGGGGGATATTGTTTACAATCTTTAGCGGAAGGAGCCACGCTTACATTGCGTACACTGTTGGGTGATCCATGCCCGAAGCTGGAATGTGTAGAAGAACCATCCGAAAGCATTCAAGAAACCATATTGAACTGTATATATGCTCATCGTTCATTTTGGAAAAGTTTGCAGATGCAAAAAACGTACACATTGGAGGAATTTAATAATGTTAATCCTCAGCAAAACATGCACAAAGTTACACAATCCTTTAAAGGAAGTTTTGATAAACCAACTAAATTCGAAACAAGGGATTGTTATCCCATGCATAACAAAGAACAATTACGGTCTATATTGGAGCGTTTATCACAATTAAGACTTTGTAAGTTGTTAGTGATATTTCGAAGTGAAATAACTGATGAATTAACTTATGAATAGGTACAAATTTAACGTTTGCAAAGGAACGAGTTTGTTATGTTTATGATGATCTCATGATGGAGCACAAAAACGTTTTTGAAGAGTAAGTTTGTGCTACATATATAAGAATAATACTTATTACATTGTTTGTAGTGGGCATCCAGAAAATCCTTCTAGAATTAAGAAGATTCACGAACGACATCAGGAATATGGTTTATTTGCACGAATGTGTCGCGTTAAATCTCGATATGCTACAACAGACGAACTGTGTTTAGCACATACTAGAACACATGTTAACTTTGTTCGTCGCACTGTTGAGAAAAACGAATTGCAGAAAATCGGTGATTCATATAATTCAGTATACTTTCATCCAAAAACATTTGAGTGTGCAACATTGGCTGCTGGTTCGGTGCTAGAAGTCGTAGACAAGGTTTTGAATGGAAATGCACGTAGTGGTGTTTGCATTGTCCGTCCTCCGGGTCATCATGCTGAATCAGACCTCCCACATGGCTTTTGTATTTTCAATAATGTAGCAATAGCTAGTCAATATGCTATACGAGATCATGGATTAAAAAGGTAATAATCTATTCAACTTATACTTTTAAATTTGAAACAATTTTATTTATTGTTTCTTTAGGGTGGCAATCATTGACTGGGATGTTCATCACGGAAATGGAACGCAACACATTTTTGAGTCAAGCCCGAACGTTCTATACCTAAGCATACACAGATACGACTATGGTTCTTTCTTTCCTAAGAGTAAGGATGGTGACTATGACGTTGTTGGGAATGCAGCAGGAACCGGATTTAATGTTAACATACCTTGGAATAAAGTAAAAGACAGTAGTTAGAGTCAAGTCCAGAATATACGTTTTTATTAACACTTTTAGAAAGGAATGGGGGACGCTGAATATGCTTTAACTTTTCAAACAGTAATAATGCCAATTCTTTATGAATTTAATCCGGAACTTGTATTCATATCAGCTGGTTTCGATGCAGCGATAGGAGATCCTCTTGGAGGTAAAGATTTTGACCCATATTCACCTAATTGAATTTCATTAACCACAAATTTTTATCAGGATGTAAAGTAACGCCAGAGGCCTATGGGCATTTTACTCACTGGCTGTCTTCTTTGGCGGGTGGAAAATTGATTGTGTGTCTCGAAGGAGGATACAATGTCAATTCTATTTCATATGCAATGACGATGTGTTCAAAAGCTCTATTAGGAGACCCTCTACCTTCAATTAATATAAATAACAAATCCGGCATCAATTCAAGTTGCATTGAAACTCTACAAAATGTTATCTCAGTTCAGTCCAAATACTGGAAAAATTTAAAGTTTAACAAAAAATTACCCCATTTTTCGAAAGATTTAACAAGTTGCGATCTAAATAAACGTTTTAACGCGATTGATATCAACAAAGTTGCGGACTCTGACAATAAAAAAGTAGGTTCAAATTCTAAAACTCAGCCAGAAAACACGTCTGAAAGTAGCCGTGAGGTGCAGGCGGGATCAAGTCATTATGACCCAAATTTAAAAACTTTAACTGAATATTTATCAGAAAATATGGAAGTAAGTACTCAGTTAAAAATTAGAGTTATCTAATAAATACTATTTTCTTCAATAGGCTCTCACAAATGAGGAAATGTTTGCTGTCGTACCATTAAAGACATGTCCTCACTTAGCTTTACTGCAACCAGAACAGTGTCCTCAGAGTAAGCTGAAGCAAAAAGAAAATGTCCTGTATGTATTTAATTTATTTTATATCTTTCAGCGATAGACACGAAATCACCCTGTGCAGGATGTGGTAACGTTGGAGAAAATTGGATTTGTTTACTTTGTTACACGGTTATGTGTGGTCGTTATGTGAATGAACATATGTTACTGCATCATTTAGAAACGGATCATCCATTGACATTAAGTTTTAGCGATTTGTCTGTTTGGTGTTATCCTTGCGAGGCTTATGTTGACAATCCACGTTTATTTAAATATAAAAATTTAGCTCATATAGATAAGTTTGGTGAAGAATTGACTTGGTCATACGGAAATGTATCGTTAGATTTAGCAAGTAACTCGGACAACTGATATTTACTCAATTTTCTTGTTATGGCTTCAATTTTGTATTTGTCTTTAATCATGTTCTGTGATCAGGGAAACCGCCTCCTGTGGTGATTAATTAGTTTTGTTCAAGAAAAATTCTATTTACACCAGAATATGTATTTGGTATTTAAATTTACATAATGCCTTAATTTTTGATTTTAAATTTAAAAATATATTTCTTGTTTAGCATGATATCTTGTTAATTTTTTTCCTACTTAGTCATTCTTCATACCTACTGACTAACCAAAGAAGTATGTAAAATTAAAAATTTATAGAATAAAAGTTCCACGCCTAGGAAATATCAAGCTAAGGTTGTACTTACTCATCAGAGTAAGAGAATAATCAATTAATTTTGTTAAAAAAATATATATATTTTTGAATAAAAACTAGGGTAAGCTTTTTACAAAATTATTTCGTTCGTTGTTAAAATGACTAATAAATGTTTTTTCTTAAAAAATTGAGTTCTTGTTTCGATTATAGAATATCACATATTTTTGTAAAATTTTACAACACCAAACATTGGTTTTGAAATTCTAGATGAGTTAAGGTCAATGTTAGACAGTGGACAAGGACCTTGAAGCTGTTTAAGATCATGACATTCTATGAGAAGACGGAAATGACTGATTCAAAAGCCTGAGTAAAAACGGAAACACAAGTTCTGTAAAATTATTTTCACAATTTAATGTTTTGAGTGGATAACAACATTTTTCAATCGGTTTTCACAACTTTTTTTTTCTTTTTAGTTTTCTTCTGCTCAAAGCTTTGGACTCCATTTTTTGTTTGTTTATGAGTTTCGCTAGAATCAAATTTCCTCTTGTTGTACTTCTTTTTCTCTTTTCCATTATGTTGCTCTTCTTCCTTTTGTTCCGAGATATTCCACTTTCCTGCATTAGTATGGACATCGCTTTCCTGATCGTCTTCCTCGACACAAACTGTAACTTTTCCTACTGAAGAAAATCCTTCGTTTTTATTGCTTTCTTCCATCGGTACCTCATTAGCAACACTCTCTTTTTTCAAATTATAGTCATCACCAAATTGTGTTATATCGACTAGTGTTAAGCACGTCGGTCTGCATCCAATGTTTGTCGAAGTTAATTTTTTAAATGATTTATTGATGAGATCAACTGTCCACAATGTGATTTCTCCTGAACTGCAATTGGAAGTGATTTATTTCTATGTTTTAGAACTACAAAACCTAAAACCTTGAAGCTGTGGCCAATAATTCATTCGTAAAGGCTACGTCTTTAACCCTTTTCGGATGAGCCTGGAAGGAAGTGACCTAAAATAACAACATATATTATTTGCAATTCCATGTTGATAAACTTTCTAGTATACGCTATCTTCTTGAGTATGCAAAAGCAACATTTTACCATCCTCGCAACCAACAACCAAATCATGTTCGCTAATCCAACATAAGCATGTTGGTTTAGATTCTGTTTTTTCGCTTTTAATAACACTTCCGCTTTCAGTGTTCCATACTTCGACCACACGTAGGCCTGATAGTGCAAAGTGTTCACCATCTTGTGACCATGCAACGCAGTCTGGTTGGCCTCCGAGAGTTTTATTACTTTTTAAATTGATTGCATACGCCATCCTTCCTTTAACAAGATTCCAAGTTCTGAGGATCAAATCCGAGCTTAGAGTTAGTGCAAGCTTCCCAGATGGGTGACAGCTGATTCGAGTTACTGCTCCTCCTTTCTTCCAAGCACCTTCAACTTGAAAAGTACTAAGGCGAACCGCGTATAAATGTTCGTCATCACCTCCTGTCAGTAAATGTGTGCAGTCTGGAGTAAACGCTAGGGAGTTGACTGTACCCTTATGATGGTTTAAAATCTACAAAATTTCATGTTAACGACAACGACATCATTAATCTGACTAACATACTTGTATTTCTTTACGAGTTTTCATGTCGTATACAAAAACTCTATCATCAGCACCTCCTGACGCTAAATACTTCCCACAAGTGGCTACACATCTTATCGATGCAGTGTGTGATCTGGTTGCAAACGATTGTGTGAGAACCATTTTACTATCCTAAAGATAAAATAAAGAACTTAGTTACACTTCCACATACTATTTAAAACACTTACTTTTGTTGATTCATTGCACCGATATCCTAAAAGATACTCCTCGTACGTACCCACAATTATTTCCAATGTTTTAAGCATTTCTGTTTACATTCAATCGACTACTCGCAGTCAATTCGCGGGTAGAAATGTCAAATGTCACATTTGCACGTGGGGAAAAGTTTTGCTTTCGCTGGCACACATCTATTCAAAGGTGTTGTTTCCAGAATTAAAATGATATATTCCTAAAAATTGTATTTAAAAACTTAGAATAGTTTAGTTTATTATTAGCAAAACCTTTATGCTAGCATGGATATGTAATTTGGTTACAAATCACTAAAAATTTACATTCGTAACATCGTATTTTTGAATATACCTCCAGTTAAGTGGTATAATGCAAAGTAACTCCAAGCGTTTCTGTTAACACAAAGCTTGCTGTCCAGCTTAAAAGAAGAAGAGGAGAGGTAGTTTTACTTTTGAAATGTAATAATTCGACATCAGTTTAGAAACATTTTCATATAAAATCAAGAAAATGGGTGATAATAATGAGTTCATTTCGGAATGGAATAAAATAATTCCTTTCAAAATAAGACAAGAAGATTTAGTGAAGCCCACTGAGGACTTTTTGTGCAACGCTCTTGTGAACTACTTGCAGCAAATGAATCTGGACGTAGCTCCGCTGATTGCAGTAATTTAAATTTTAAAATAAATTAATTTTGAACTTCCACGGTGTCTTACGATATCCTTTTTACAGCAAAAGAACTGCGAAGACCAAGAAAGTAGAAGACTGTTGAAGATCAAGTTCTCTGCATTAATAAATTACATGTACAAAATATCATGCCCAACCAAAAGTTTCTTTTATTATGATCTAATCAAACCATGTAGGTATAATGAATATCAATTGTCGCCAAACATAACTAGTGGTTATTTTCAGCACCAAAGAAAACTGCCCATTTACTGAACATTCTTTTAAATTATTTGCATTACTATATGATGCTTAAAAATGATGTTATTACAGTAGCTAAGGAAAAGATAAAACAACGAAGTGATATTGAAATACGTAAGAATACATTCATAAGTGAAAATGAACGCAACAAAGTGCGAGCAGAATCAGTAAGTCGTTTAATGTTGTAACACCTGAAACTTCATTTTTATGGAATTATAATGTTATTGCAGATTAAAACTAAAATTGATGAATTCAAGAGTCAGTTACCAAAGTTAGGTGCGAAAATTGATAAACATACTACAGAAAATAGAAATTTAACAGAGAAGATAAAGAAGACACAAGAAGCTACGAAAAATTACGAAAACACGATATGTCAATTGAAGCATCAAGAAGCTGAACTAAGGAATGATTTGGTTTCTGAAGACGAACTTGAAAGTTTATTATCGTATGAAGATGTGATACAAGACTACGTTAATGTATTTGAAATAATTATTTTTGTAGGGTTAAAGAATCTCTATTAAATTCCATATCGGAACAAGAGGATATCGAGAAATCAACTGTAAATGCGAATCAAAGTGCTTCTGGGGAAATTGCAGAACTGCAATCGTCTTTAAAAGCTGCTGAAGCATTAATGACCACATATGCACTAGATGATATGATCTCTGCAACGTATGATTTAAAAACTTATACAATATGAAAGAAGAATTGCAATTATGAATTCTTGTATTTCAGTGAGAAAAAGCGCACGGTTGAAGATTTAGAACAAAAACTAGCACTTCAAAATGCTTTAAATGAAAAGAAAATTGTTGAAATAAAATCGGCTGAACGAAAATATGACGCACTAAAAGCTGCAGTTACACAAACCACTAAAGATTTCGAAGACCAAGTTGAAGATCTCCAAAACAAAATTATTAATTTAGAAGCGTAAGGAACCATACAATTTTTATATTTTCAATTGGAAAATATTTTCATTTCAGAGATATTGCTTTAAAAAAGCAAGAAGCTGGAGAATTACAATCCAAGTTCGAAATGTTAAAAAGTTCCATTGAGGAAGCAGAAAGTTTCACAGAATTCATAATTGAAAGCGCTACTGCATTTGTTCAAAGTGTAAACTTTTAAATATGTATTTTTTATATTTACTTTCGATATAAATATATTATTTTGAAATAAATTGTCTGTAATACAGACTCTGTATAATTATAATTGGAGTTACTAAATAAAATCTTCATTTTCAAATTTTCATTCATATTCTATACAAAACAGGTGAAATTAAGCTACGACATGCCCCAAATATATGAAAATGGCATTTGTATCATAAAAATATCTATTATGCGCCCGAGAGTCAGTGAATTTCATTGAATAAGTACTTTTAGTTATTAATTCAAAGGTGATCTTGCCATTTTACTTGATTGATTTTCCGTCCTATAGCTACGAAAATGAAAATCTTATGTCTCATATTGCTTTCCTTCTCAACATAAACTTTATTTAAAAAAATCTGAACACCGCTTGCAGCTGTCAAAATAAACAAGCGATTATTTGCTAAAAATACTTTTCTGGTTTCGTTTCGATTATTTTATGTGATAATTCTGGTTAAAAATATTATTCACGAGTGGGGCGACAAAGCCAAATATTAAATAAATACTCATGAATCCAATAAAATGGATAATTTTATGTTTTTGCTTTGGTTGTGGGGTTTCGGAAAATATGGAGCCAAGCGGTAAGTTTGTATCATAACCAAAGTTATGCAAGTATCCCTGAATTCATGTAATATATCTTAGATACAATGTTCTTGGAGCCAGGAGAGCCATACAGATTTTCGCCCAACAAACTGCGATTAGGATTTATAGTGAATGAAATGCGTATATATTGTTACTCGGGCAGTGATAAATCCTTAGGAAGTCTCTTTCAAACCGTAAACTTACGTATTGATATAGATAATGACGATTATATTCAATACGATGGAAGGACACCAGAAGTAGTTAGAGAACATTACATCGATCGTAAATCTATTTTCTCCTTCAATATTCTGTCAACTAAAAAAAGACTCATCAAACTGGATCCCTTCAATCAAACATGTATAGGAATCGACACAGTGGAACCATACACAGTTCATATAGATCTTATTCGTGTGGATTTTTGGAAAGTTATTTATATCGTTGCGGGGATATTGATGTTTTGCTTTTCAGCCCGCTTAAGTGATAACGCATTATTTTATTACATATCTGGTGTTCTACTAGGAATATTTGCCTCGTTTCTGGTACTGGTATATTTTGCAAGTAAACTTGTTCCTCGGCGTCCAATGATGTACGGTGTTCTGCTGGGTGGATGGACAATAGGAATTTACTTTATACAATTACTATGGGAGAACTTACAAACTATTCTAGTGGCATATAGGGCATACGTATTTTGGTACATACTCATTACTGGATTTACGAGTTTTGTAATATGCTACAGGCTAGGACCACCAACGAACAAACGCAGCAAAAACCTTATAAAATGGGGTCTTCAAATAATGTCACTCTTGTTAATATTTTTCTCAAGCGATTTTCAAGAAGCCGCCTGTGCCCTGGACATTCTTGTTATATTGTCCTACTACTTTCCTCGTTCGTGGTTGTATCGATTCCAGTTATTTTATTTACGCCAATTTCCACCGAAACCGCGACTACTTACAGACGAAGAATATTATGAGCAAGGTGTACGAGAAACAACGAAAGCACTAGACGAGCTTCGAAAGTACTGTAATAGCCCTGAATGTAAGCAATGGCGTGTTATAACAAAATTAACCAACCCTAAGAGATTCGCCGATTTTATGGAAGGTTCATCTCATTTAATCGACGAAGAAATTTTAGAATATGAAACATCTAAAGCAGATGCAGAGGATTCAGATATAAGTGATGACGAAGACGAAAATCCGAACAATAACGCTCCTGAAATAACAGATGATGAAGAGGAACGCAATGGTGGCTTGGAATCTTCAAGAACAATTCAGCCAAAACCGAACACATCAATTAAATCAATATACAATGGGAGGTCACCTGACATTGGCTGGCGAAGCGATGTTATGCCTCCTGAATCGAGAAATAGATCTCTCTTATATAGAAGCTACAATAGGGAGTACATTGATGACTAATAGTTAAGTTGATTAGATAGAGGTTAAGATAAGCGAGTGAACTGACTTTTATATTTTTATCTTACTAGAAATACATGTGCTGTATGATCAATTCGTTTTTTATTTACTTCACCAATGATTTGTAGGTTTTCGAGATAACATGGTCGCTAATTCGTCTGGGAGTTTTCAAATGAGATAACACCAACATTTTTAACATTGAATAGATAGATTGGTAGATTGGAATTGTGAAAGGAGATGTAATTTAAATTTTAACTTATGATGGATGCATGAGAAATGAATAAGAGTTAAAAGGAAGACCTTCTGCAATAATCATCAATTTGTTTATTTATCTTTGTCGCTTTAGACGATAACAAGTTTACAACCATTTTGCGAACAAATAACATGAGTTATTTTATTGTTTGTATTAATCGCTTTTCAGCTGCTCAACTCCAAACTAAAACTAAACAATTTTAAATTTCAATAAATTTATATATTTTTGATATAAAAGAATATGATATTTTTATGTGATTTAGCTTCCGAGTAAAAACATATTTTATTATTTTAATCTAAGTAAAGGTGAGTTATAAAAATACAGCGAGTGTACTGCTCACATAGAATATTGAATAAAATAAATTAAATTTAAAAAATTGTTTAGTTTTAGTTTTTATTTTAAACCAGACATCGGGTATAGTTTCCTACATTAAACTTGAATTTAAATTTTGTATATAGTGTGTAATCATGTATAAGTGTAATTTTGAAATATTTCAGTTTAACAAGGTATACTACGTGTTAAATGAAGTTTATTTGTATAGTATAGCATTATTATATTCAAGGTAATTGCCTTTGATTGTAATTCCATTAGTTTTTATTTTAAATGTGTGTTTAATTTAGTTATATTCCAAAATATGTTATTGAAACAATTGAATTGAAAACTTTAGAGAGATTGCCATAGAGGCTTTTGAATTGCTTCAATTTATTTTATTTATAGGATATTTAAGTATTAAATTATTCATTTTGATTTTCATATGATTTTTAAATACAATTTTCTTCATTTATTCGTTTAATTAAATGAAATTATGTTAGGAAAGACAAAAATTTTAATTTATATATTTTTTCATTTTGTTCACAATCCCTTCAATGAAAACTTGCTACTTTAACGTTTTGAATTTTTAAAACATAAACATAAAGAATTGTTAAAAATTTCGTCTAAACTTCGAACAAAGTATAAAATTAGTAAATGGTATTTGAAATAACTAGTTAGGCTTTCGATTTAACAAATGACAAATTTAATGTTCATGTATTTCACTATTTTACAACAAACTGTTTAGTATTTTATAAAGTTTAATATAATTTAAATTTTTTTAATTTATTTCCTATGTTTATTCTTTTTACAGTATATGTTTTTAATAAATTATTTAACTTTTGTATGCATTTTATTAGTTATTCAATTTCATTTGAATATAACTCATTGTTTTCTTTTATATTAATAACAAAGCTTACGTTTTACTTGCGTATATGCTTAATAACTTATTTCATACAACTTAACAAACTATTAACTACAATTTTTTGCATATTTTCTACATTTTCATGTGTTTCTTTTTCATTAATTAACAACAATATACATACGTTTATGTATATCAATTTATTGTAAAAAATTGTTTGCTATTTTTGGCGTTTTTTCTTCTCTGTTACAAGTCTATTATTTAGTTATATTTAGATATATTTGCTTTACTCTTTTATTATCGTGATATTTGTAAATCATACATGTATTCACGACTTCAAAAACTATTACAAATAAAACTATAAATCATAAGATAGATAAATTCGGATACATATTTAACATGAACTAGTGCTTTAAGGTATATAAATGGACGCAAATAAACTAAATTACCTAATTGAAATACGTTTAAAGAAAGAAACTTAAATAGATTTAGTTTTACATATAAATGCATGTCCATAGAAAACTCTGCACGTTATATGCATTAATTTAATTCGAAGCTTAGATGTTTAGATACGACTGTCTGTAACGAGTACGTTCGTAGAAAGAAAGTATGCTGGAACATAACGCAACGCGCGTGTCTCATATCTTATTGACCAGATGATTTTAGCTTATTGCCACTGGAGCCTTTTAAGAGATGATGTTCCGTAACAAACTCTAAGATAGTTATACTCAACTCAACCGAATCAATTTAGCATGAATGCAGGGATACATTTATATGGATATTAGAGCTGTTACCTAGAATGTTAATGAAAGATGACAACAGACATTTAAAAATTTTCCAAATTTTAAATTGATGTTGATTTTTCTAAGCTTCTTGCGACTTTCATTACGTTACTCATTTGGATTATAAAAAATTTAAATTTGTTGAAAGTTATTTATAAATTCTGTTTTCTAATAAAATGAAACCATTATTAATATTACCCTTTAAGATTTGATAATTGAACATTAAAGTTTGGTTTGAAATATGTAATTATTTTCGTTTTGGTGAATGTGTTATTCCAGTAAATTGATTTTGAATTATACCAGAGAATAAAATTTCATTTGATTTCAATTTGAAATAATGAATTTCAATTTCAATGTAATTTCAATTTGAAGTAAGTTAAATGTATAGTCAAATTTATGATTCTTGACGTTAGATTTTCATAAGGAGAAGTTTAAATTTCATCATTTTCATAAGATTTATCAATTATATGTATATTTAAAAAAATAATATAAAAAGAGGAATAATCTAAGAGTTTATCTAATATAATCAAGATTGTGGAAATTAGCAAACAGAAAAGTATTTCATGTAACTGTGTCAATGACCATTCTATAATTATATAATATTCAAATATATATGACAATATATTAATAATGTAAAAATTTATTTATTACAGGAAGACCATGTATGGTTGCATACTCTAAATAAGTTATTTAAAAAACGAAATACATTTGCAATTACCAAAATTTTTATAAAATAATTACAATTAATGTTTAAAAAAATTCTTGCAACGTTTGGAATTCGTTATAAGAATAAAGATATTTTCTTATATTATCGCACTTAAACATATTTTACATATATAATTTCCATAAAAACTAGAACGTATAATTGCATTTTTACATTATTTTCTGTAACATGCTCGTTATATTTAAACTTCATTTTAATTTTAATTATACATTTTCTTTTTTAACCGTTCAATTTAAAATGTCAATATGACATATACGAGTATATACCTTTACACGTTTTTTAATGATTATGTTGGCTGTTCCTGACTCTTTTCATATTGTTACTTCATTTACAAGTGTATAGTATTGATTTGTTGTGTGTTAACTAAACATTGATGACCAAATTTATAATATATGAACCGATAAATGAAGTATATTAAAGCAAATTTTATTTGAAAATATTTAAGCAAATAACCGTTTTTCAACAGAATAAATTTGATTCTACCAATTTAAACCGAATCCTCTTTTGGTATGAGAGCTCATCTTACCCAGAAGCCTCCTTTAGTATTTTTTAAAACAAAAAACTTGATGGTATATCTTTAGAAAAAATTAAAAATATGTATTTGAAGCACAAAATAATCAAATTATAATTTTGTATATTTCTTCAAATCGTATTTTTGTTTTTGAAGTTAATTTCCTGTTTGAAACTGATAAAGCAGAGGATTTGAACGTATTGTATTTCTGGGTTATTTTTATTTTATTTAAAAAGGAGAGACTTTTTTGATCTGGATTGCTTGCTAAATCGAATTATTTATAACTTTTTAACATGTAAGTAGCTATTAAAGCAGAGTTAACAAAGCTAATTGAATTAAATTAAAATTAATTTTGGGTGTTTGTGTTGCTCATACCTTCTCAAAACATGTTCCACAAAGTTTTTCTATAAGAGAAGTGTATGCAATTTTTAAAGGATTCTGTATAACCAGTAGACTCGGTAATTGAAGTATGTTTATGATTTCAAAAAGTGCATTCTGATTTTTATTATTCATCATCGTGTTAGTGTTTATTTAAGAGATATAGTTTTGTTATATCAATAACTATCACTTGCAACTCATGTGCATATGTGAGTCTTTAATTTATTACTTTGAATTTGAAGTGTAGCTGCATGTACAATTTTCATGTTTTGTTGAGTGTATTTTTTCATAAATATTTGCATAATGTGTTAATACTGTTTTGTTATTAACAATATGAATATTTGCATATGCTCATTTGAATATTCTGTTTGAATTAAATATTTATTTCATTTTAGTTTTAGTTGAACAAGTTTTTTTTTTTAAGTTTTTCACATTTATTTAACACTTTGAGTGTTATCCACCTGCCTTATCTATCTAAAATTTATTTGTCTATGCGCGTCATTATCTACGTGTTTAAACTATAAATGTTTATTATTGTTCTATGTTCAATCTATAAAAGCGAAAATAAATATTGATGTCGGTATTACCTCAAGAACAATAGTTCAACTTTTGTCATAATAATAATTGTCTGCTTATTGACTCGACTTTAAATAGTTTTCAACTTTCTTGCCTTTTCATAAATTTTTTTTATAATTTTTTTTTGTAATTTTTAGTGTTTTTTGGCTTAAATTTCTTTCATTTAAATTTTTATACTTAATCCTGATTTAATAAATTCTTTTTTGATTATTGTGATTATTATTAAACAAATAACAGGATAAATAATTCGTTTGATAAAACCATGTGGTTGTTACGATACAATAAAATGTGGTGCCGAAAATAATACAGCAAGTGTCGCAATTATTGTGAACAGCGTGAAAATAATAAGGCACAAACGGTCTACCACCATTGCTGCAAATTTCCAATCACGTGTAACATCACTATTTTCGTCTTCTTTTTTGAGCTGTAAATAATAATATGATAAATAAACATGAAAAATACATTATGATATATTATTAAGAAATTATGAACTTTTTAAATAAATTATGTTCAATATTACTTTCTTTAATGGTACTAATTTCCAAGTCAATGGAAAACAGTGTTGCCCTTGGTCAAGTTGTACAATGAAAACAGTCATAAATCATGTGGGGCAACGAAAAAGTTTTTAAGTCTTTGTTATGCAACATAAAACCGTTTTTAACAGAAACATATATTAAAGTAGTTAAAGAAGAAACGCTCTTAAGATTGCCCAATTCTAAATATAGAAACTCAAACTTTAACCACTCCTTAAGGTTAATATATCATGATAAAAGGTCGACATAAAATTTTGCTACGGCACAACTTTGTCCATTACTTTAACTGCTAACAAGGATATTGTGTTTATGCCTAGCAGTTAAAACGTGTTACCATAACCTGATTTCAATCATTTAAACATTACCCCTCCTGTTGCTAGACAATTCCTTGTCCCATAGCCAACACGAATTCGCACGTGATAAATTATCCTTAATTACAACGATTAAATCAATTTATCATTATCACTGAAAACAACTTAAAAGGGGTTTGTCAGGATAGTACCTGAAGCAATTAGGTGTTCTAACAGTTAATGAAAACGGGTGACAAGAGAGTATTAAATGGGTTGTGTTATTGATATCCTTATTCCCTGAAGGAGCATTTAGCACAACTATATTCTATGAACTTGTATATCCTGAAGGTGTAATGCTGAGTTATTTGTTAAAGTTGAAATGTTCTTAGTTTGATATGTTCTATAAAGCAAGTTCTGTCATATGCATAAATCGTTCTACTTGTCGAAAGCAAAATTTGTGGTTAATAAGTAAGTGATTATAGCTATCAACTATTTTATGTTATAAGCATTTTATGCATATTCAAAAAGGGATAATTTCTAGTCCTGTGAAAAATGAAAACTAATGTAAAACCATAACTCATCGAAAATCGATACAACTTCATATAAATCTTAAATAAATTATGATATTCCAATACATGCCTGGTCTGTAATCCATCGTAGCTCTTTCAATATCAGCGCCAATTCATATTCAGCTGACGAGCTCAAGCAGGTGTGTGAAATTGCTTCGTGCATCCTGGCATCAGAAACGGGGCCGACACTACCCTCGTCGCCTTGCCTAGAAAAGGATAACGTGGTAAATGTATGTGGGGGATTGTGAAGCTCTTCACAATGATATTTATAGTACTTCCGATATCATGCATATATAAGAATGTGAAAAAATTTTTTTTTTTTCCAAAGAATTCCTTTTTCTCGTATCAATTCTCACCGAGAATTGAAGGTTTTTCAGAGATATAATCGAGTTCTGTAATTCTGCAATATCATGCAACTTGTGGGGTTGAGAAAAGTGTAATTTTGCGATGATCATTGGAGTTTTGCACTGTTACAGGGAGACAATCGTAAATTGAATTAAAACTGATTTAGTGTTATTGAATGTTCACTCTTTTCTAGCCCATTCTCGTATACGATAAACTATATTGAAATTTATCTTTGATTAAATGAAAACTGAAACTTTTTCTCATATAATTTATTCACGTGAATTTATTACCTGTAAACCGTGCGATAATACGTTGGCTGGTGTGGCAATGTTGCACTGGTGCAACGATGATTACATCGAAAATCATCGTCGATGTCTAAAACGTTTGCGAGGAGTGATTTTGATGATCTGAAAAGTTTTAATGAAGGACATTAATTTAATGTTTTCCTGCTATCAAGATTTTGATATATCATGAGAATAACAATTAAAAGAATCTACACTCATCTATAGTACAGCAATTTTGATTTCATATAGAAAATCATGTTATAATCGTAATTATGATTTATTTGTTACAATATATAGGTACATTGGAAGTGAAATTGACTTAAAACCTGGATTGAAACAATTTGAAAATGTCAATTTCTAATGATGAATCTAACGTCAAAAATAAACAAGTGGTGCTAAATAGAAGAGCAGCAAATTTAGTTTTTACCAATTGTTAAACCTACAATATCCATAAAATAAATCTTAAGGGATAAAAAGACGAACCTTTCCTTCAATTCAACATTTTGTATTTGTTGCTTCTTCTCGGCTGATGTAACTGGTGGCGGAGGGCAATCGTAGCCCTCTTGACCAGGACGAGTCATACGTAAAATACATGGTAACCAATATAAAAAAACAACACGAATCTGTAAGAAAATTCAAATAGCTATTATGTATAAATCTAATAAATTATTGTTTACTGCTTACCCATTCCGACATTTCATGAGTATCGGGATTTCTATGATGATAATTCAATATAAGAATAGTTGATACAACTGATGACGCCACCATAAACATTATGCAATTGAAATATGTTCCTTGAAATGAAATGAAAATTAAAATTAATGGTAATAAACTGTTTTTAAGAATTCGACGCTAACAGAAACTATAATTGAACTTTGTAACTTTGAAAAAACTCCATTTCGTTCTCATAAATGTGACCAAAAACTGTAATTGTTTTCGAGTGGATAAACAAAAAACTCATACAGTCGTATCATCCTTTTAAATGGTTCATTAATGGCTGTGCAATGAACAAAATGAATGCAATTTTTCTGTTTGAGTTGCATTAAAAAGGACCAATTTGATATCCTTTTCATCGAGTTTAACGATTTCATGCAGTTTGTTTTTTACAAAATCTTACAGCGTTTTAACTGCTGTCAACTGCACTTTTTGTTGAATTTCAACCGAATGGATATAAAAGCGTCCCTAAGTGGTTTAACAGGAAACCTTTACATACAACCATAAATAATCGTATTATTGGACAGAGAAAATTTAAATTGCAAAAAATATATGCTTTTATACTAACGTGAAGAAGTGTTGTTTTGTATTCTAGCCAAGATGACTGGTAATTTACGAACGTATGCAATTGACTAGACACTAATTTGATAAAATTTCCATAAATTTCCTTTCAACTCACCTAGAAGAGGCACAGCATCTGATGTGGCTGGCATTGTCTCAGCCACCATGTTTAGGAAGACGGTTAAGGACAACAAAATTGTCACTCCTGAAAATGGAAAATATAAATTATGATTTATTACATACATCAAATAAGAGCATACACACATATAATGAAGGTTTAGGCTTCCTTCTTTAAATTATGAATGCAATTTAATAAATTACTTCATCACAAAACGGATTAAGGATCAACTGAACCTGAACCATGCAAATTTCGTTTGAAAATAATTTCTGCAATATCAAGTTTGGAACTCAATTCAAAATTGCATAAATTAAAAGTAACATCCTGATGTGGACTATCAAAGCATGTTTTTGGGAAAAGTATAACTTCCAGAAGTGAGGAACGGCCACGTTTATCCACACAACTGTAGCCACATAGAGTTACGAAGAGCTGCATCAAAGCCTCGTTGGTTGTGGCTAATAATTCTCTCTGGCTATCTGAATAAGATTTTTCAAAATGAAATTTCAAATTGAGTTTAGCACACCAAAGTGAATGTGTAGTCTACACCACTTCGGATATGGAATCTGTTATCTACTCATCAAATAGAAAATTTTCTAACTTTAATTAAGTTATTGTGCAGTTTTGATTGCTTTAACGGCAAATATTGAAGTTTGAGTTTGCATAAACCTGAATGAATGTTTTCTCATTATATGTAAAATAAGTTTTATTCAGAAATCTGACCGTTTAAAAAGTTTACGCATTTGGATATTGTTGAATATTCTAAATCATCTACTACCACCTTGAAACTGAATCACAATTTAATAGCCTATATGGAGATTTATAAACCCTTCCAAAGGATATTTTTTACATTCTGAAAGTTGAACAATTTATCTTGAGCACGTGTTGTCTGTGACAATGCCATGAAACTAAGCGAGACATTCAATTAAAATCATTTGCCTTAAAATTTATGATATCATTAAAATTATGAAAAAATTACGACTTCAAGAACTTGTGGCACGAGTAAGACATAAAAAACGTAAAATATGAAAAATGACTTCAATTAATTGGAATTTTCCATTGAGTTTTTCGTAAATTTCATTAAACGAAATTTGAAAAGTTTTCAATTATTCAATTCGAAATTGATTTTTTAAATGTTTTTCACAAGTGAAATCAATAAAATTCCAAAAATTAATGATACTTTTGTGAGATTTTTCACCCACCCAAAAATAATTTTCACTTTGAAAATGCAATAAATTTTGTTTGATTTCGGTATTTGCAATTTGAATCCAAACATAGGAATTGAAATATGAAAATTTTGAACAATAACATTCCAGAATCAATTCCAGCTAATACATTTTCCACATATAACAAAATGAAATTGTGCATTCAGTGGAAAAATAATGCACTTTCAAAGTGTTTAGTGTCCACAAAAGCCACTTAATCTACCCTAGATTTATATAAATTAGCAAACTTTGTATACCGAGTGAAACATGCAATTTCCGTTTGTCTAAAGTTATCCTATACAACATGGACGAGACTCGTAGAATGTGTCACAGGATAATAAAGTATTAAATATGTACAAAGAATTATAATTTATTTGGTTTAAACAAAACCAAACCAAAGCTATTCCTTATCGCGTCATCAAGTAGAAATGTTTTGGTTCGTGTCATGTACTTTTAACAGCAACCCTTGGGCCACCAATTCACCAAACAACCATAATTCTTTGTCGAATGTACAATCTGTTATCCCCACTAAAGTAATGGGCTATCTACAACCTCCCTCTCGGCACTAATTAAACACAAATGCGATGTATTAGCCACGATCCACACCGATTCCAAAGTGGACATTAAGGGCATCATCCACTAAACAAAAACACAGCACAAAATTCACAATAATACTTTGGGGTTAAGTTTGCTCCACTTTCGGCACTATGTGCGCGGGGGTGTCGAAGTGTAAATAGTTTAACGCATTCATAAATAATAACCAAACAAAGTTGTGCAATGGAATCTCGCAAGCATGTCAGCTAAAAGCAATCCCTTTAATTATTATTGCACTGAGAATTTAAGGGTGTATTTTAATCGTACACAAATGTTATCCCTTTAACCAAAATCGTGTCATATTTGGTATTTATGTTTTTGTGTTAGTACTATTTTTGTATTTGGATTTATATTACTGTTAAATTATACAGACAGTAAAAGTTTTTTTTTTTGAAATGTAAATTTTGTTTAAAGTACGAGAGAAAGTTTATGAAAGTTTTCATTTTTTTCTATGTGTATTTTCTGTGACACCAGCCTTTCATTTAATTTATTACGAGGAAAAATGAAAATTCCAGGGGCAATATTTCATTTAAAACGAGTTTTAATAACAAAAAATGTAAAGAAGAGCCGGAAAAAAGGGTTTGCAAAATGGTTGAAAAGTAATGTTAGTGTGAATTTAAATCAAAACGGATTTAAATATTCTAAGCTTCATTAAGGACACTTTGCTTTCCATTTTCGATTCGTTAGAATAATAAAATTTGACAAAAGCATAATATAACTAATATATGTAACTTACCAAGCGAAAGTTTTTCACCAGAGTCAGGTGGCAGTGTAAATCCTAACAGTGCCATTGAGGCAATTAAAACACATGGCACTATTAAATTGAAAAAATAGTATAAAGTTTTACGACGAATCAAAATTGCGAATGTTATATCGATATATGGTTCAGGGCAGCAATTATAATAAATTTCGTTGCGTTTACCAGGAACACCTGTAACATGACAAATGCAAGTTATGTTTTTGTGAAAATATTTAATTATAAAAATGATGAACATACCTAGAAGTTCCCATTCTCCATTTGTTATAAAACTACTGATATCACCACCGGATTCATCCTGAAGTTGTAAATCGAGCTGGAACAAAAATAAATATACCGTATCCATGAGATATTATATGACACATCACAATGACAAGAACTCGAAAAGTTGTCATATGATTTTAATTGATTATAGAATATTGAATTAATTGATTGAATGCAGTAGGATAATAGTATAAACCAATTATTGCAGATTCTAAATTCGCCGGAAGCATAACGAAAGCATAATTGACAGGTTAACCTGATGAAAGCGTTTTATAGAGTCAAATGATTTAATCAAACTTGTGTGTTAGACAAATTTTGAAATTGATATAACGAACAACATGATAGACAAGGTTGATGTATCGTTTATAGTTCCGGTGAAATTAATAACTAAAACTTTGTTACTTTCGGAAACTATTTAACGAGTGAACATTTTATTAATACGGTTATAACAAGATCAGAGTTCATATATTGTAAAATTAATGGAGTTTTGACGAAGTGAAATATATCTCCATTACGAAATAATTGAGATAGCAATGTGTGAGTCTTTATTTACAAAATGGTGGAATTGAAAAATTTCTACATGTCCTTAAAATGACTTCCCTACAAAACCAGGAAGCAATTTTCTGTTGATATACTTCAGAGAATTTTTCATTTCTTTGCTACCTTTGCTCACGTAGGTATATCCCAAATATATTTCACACATCCTTGAAGACAGTGCAGAGGCCATGATATATGCTAGGATATAAGTTACATAAGGAACCTTAAGACGTCCTTAGAATTCTATTTGCTTTACTGTGTTTCAGTTTTATTTTGGTGCTGCTTTTGTGAGGGTTATTTGATGTGAGCACTCAATTTTGGCGCATCATCCCATATAGTCAGAGCACGTTTCTTATAATGCACAAGGTCATCTTACCCTTATCCTTATCCTTTCAGCAAACGAATTAAGATCATGAATTTAAATCGATTAAACTAGGAATCAATCGAACAATGTTCGACTTCTTCGGACAAGATTTGGGATTTTGGATTTTTCTATTTTGTAGACTTTGTAGTTTCGTAGACGATTCACGCCATAGTTTCAAGCACGTTGTTTCTGTGTCACTTCTAAGGAAGAGAAATACCAACGACAGGAAGGATAAGAATCCAGGATAAAATCACATCACATTCACGCGCCAGATGAATGTCACATATAGTTGACCTGAATCACTTGTGATGATGCAGTCTAGCTCTGATTTTATCCTTTCTCCAAGGAGATATATAAGTTTTCTTCATCTACCTTTATGCTTAACTTCCTTTTTCGACAAGGATTTGTCTGTGCTGAAAAGTGGTTTATAAGACTTGTTCCTTTTTATTAGCTTCCCTTGTTCGTGTGTTTAAGTAATTTTGTTTGACTCCATTTCCATGATATGCAAATTTGAAACGTTTTCGTGTATGACACATTCGATAGCATAACAATCTATTAATATGCATATCCTTGCATGTTCATGGGATTAAATCAATTGCCTTGTTTATTCTATTAGAGAATACAATAATCCCATCCATATTACATAATATTCAAAACAATCGATTAACAATACTGTCAATAATTGATTAATTGAATGGATAAATCACTATGTTAAATCTTAAATCTGATTATGTGTTTGATATTAGTAACATTTTTGTGGATATTGAAAATGCTTGTATTCCTTTGTTGTTAAATTAAAACTTCCGGTTGTTGAAAGAACACTCAATTTCATATGAAAACACTTGATAAATGAATCAATCACACATTTGTGTTATCCATGAATCGAATGCAGTTTTCAGTCAGGTTATGAAAAAATACCTCCACAACAGGTGGCATGAGTCTCAAGGTTTATAACATATCTCTATCAGTACATCTACCAAGTGTATAACAGTTTACAGTTTACGCTTACAAATAAGTCGTTTGAAACCAATGAATCGCATGAATTGTAGCTCCCATCAAAGAGGGTATCAGTATCTGGGGTAGTAAAAACATAAAACACATTACATTTACCTTCGTTGGCATAGGGGTTTTTCACCCCGAACGTTTTACAAAGTCAATTAGGTCGGAAACGTGGTAGATCTCAAATCCTCCGGGGTGTTTCTACGTTTTTGTCGGATTTAATGATGTAAACACTTACAATCACAGGTGAAGGTTGAAACATTTTCTTTTATATGTACATTAATTAAATAAAAAGCTAAAGAGTTTTTCAATGAGAATTCCATATGTGAATGAGCTTGTTAATTAAAATATTTTATATATTAAAATCAGACTTAACAGACGAATTATGTTTTTTTAACTAGAATTAACCCTTTCAATTTTTCATCTTTTTGCCTGATTTCATGTATTCATCAATTGCAAACATAAGATGGACTATTGGAAACCTTCTTCAATTAATCACGGAATTCAAGTTATTCCAGATTGTGTGAAGTTGAAGAAATTTTCATGACCATAAAAGTCCTTAAAATATGTAAATTTTGTTGTACTTTTAGCATAACATCCCGAAGGAATTTTTAACCTCGAAGATGAGTTTTTAATTAAGAAAAAAAGAATTTTCTTTTCTAGCTAATCAAGAAATTAATTTCAACATCAAGAATTTTCAAGTGCTATTATCCTTTGAGACTATCCAGATTGTGCAGAGAAAAGCTCTGAAGTGCATGTCATACACTAGAGACATCTCTAACAACAGGTTAGGTAAATTAAGAAAAAAAAATATTAAATATAAGAAAAAATCTGAAGGGGTATAGTTGCAGTGCAGTATGTTTGTGGAAAATTGTCCTTTTGGATACATATACCTCGGTACTTTCGCTTGTTTTTATGTTGGATACCAGGTAAATGAAGATGTCTTTAGCCCCAAGAGAACGATTCCTTGTTAAGAAGGATGTTTTAATTATGAAAAGTTAAAGTTTTATGATAAAATCCTGCAAGTTTTAACAACTGTCATGGTGACTAACAAGTTGGAATTAAGGATATAAATAAAACTTTGGAGGAATGCAACTACAAGCTGCTGTTGGAAGTGCGAGTTTGTCCCAAAGGTGTTAGTTTTAAATGATAACCTTGTCTTGTGATTTTAAATTTTAATTTCACTCTCAGTGCAGGTGGGAATGCCAGGTTTTTCTCTATATTATAGAATGTATAATTGTTAAATGTACTTTGTCATGGTGATCTTGAACCTAATTCTCAACAAATAAAATGGTTTTTGAAATAAATCTATATTTACCACAAATTTTTGAATTAAGATTTGATTCGTCAACGTACCAAAATCTGTTAAACTATTTGCTTTCTGTTCTCTTTCTGAATGGGTCAGACGGTAAAATATACTCGTACGTACATCCACATCACGTGTTTTCTCGTGATCAGTTTTGCCATTTCATAAAAAGTTTACAAAGATTTATTGGCTTTAATACGACTTCTCCTACAACCAATAGTTTTTGTTCTATAATGTTTTATTGTATTGTTCTATGATAATCATTTACAATAATTTGAATTTATACTGTGTAACCCGTAAAAAATTATATAAAATTTTGTATCTATCATAGTTTCTGCTTGGTTATTAGTAGCAAAAATTATTTTCATTCATATAAGATGCAAAGCACAATTTTCTGGTTTCCTGTATTGAAATATTTTAAGACAATTTATGCATATTAACAACAAAATAGTATAATTATTCCTGGTTTCTTGTTAATAGAATTGTTCTACAAAAAAGTGTTTTTGATTTTGAAATTGAAACAAAGGAATCGACACACTGATACTGTCTTTACTATACTATAAATTTATTCGAATTATTTTACTACATAACTTATATCGGACAAACATTTCTTCGCGATTTCTATGGTTTTAATTTATGAAAATTTATAAGAATCTTTAAATTTATCAACTCTAGAAGAACCTGCACCACCAAACGGAGTTTGATTGTTGCATGTACTGCGGAAATTTTATAAAGGAAGCTAAGACGTTCGCCTTCGATGTGAAAAAGATTTTATATTTTCCAAACAAAAAGAATATCCCTGCTTGTGATGCAAAACCATTAAACTTTTGAAATAACGACACAGATGCAATTGTACTGAGAAGAAACAAAACATGAAAAGAAATTATGAATTCCTTGCACAGGAAAACGCGGAAGTTTCAAAGTGTATCCAACTAAATCTGTGAAGTTTTCCACATTTTTTTTCGTTATGTTGGCTACGGTTTTCGGTGAGATTCTTCAACATAAGGGAGAAGTTGAGTTTTCCAGAAATAATTATCATAATAACAATAAGAACTTAATGCCAAACGGAAAGTTTCAGTCAGAAAACTTTGCAGACAATCAGACAAAACAACCAACAAATGTCTGGATGTTTTAAGGAGTCATGTCCATCTTAGAAGCTTAAGCTCCAGAAAGCCGGAAGTTTCAATGGATCCTTATGGTATGTCACTGTTGGTAAATCCTTTAGTGGAAAATATAAACGATTAGAAGTAAAACCCAGATGTCGTAGAAATAAATAATAGTGGGTCATCATGGCAAATTTCTATTGGGGAGATTACAAGAACCGCCTGCATCCAATTGGTGACACATCTTTCTACAGAATTTGTTTCATGAAATTTTAATTGATCTTTTAATTTCCTAACAGCAAAAATACTCCAACAGCATTATACCTAAAAAGTTTCAGTTGAAAAATGGAATGAGTTCCTTCAACAGACTGCCATAAATCATTTCCTTCCCAAGAAAGCTTAAAATGTCGTCGCGAATTCAAGAAATTCGTTCATAAAAGTATCCTTACTTGTTAGAGTTTCGAGTGAAAAGGATAATTATGATGAATTAGTGATTTGTCCGCTGGGCCTTTTACATCATTTCATCCTTCTTTTTACGTCAAGGATTGTAGGGTCGAATCAATTTATATGATCTACAATAGTAGGTATGATATTTTCTCGGGTAAATTCCATTTTCCAAATCACTTCTTAGTGCTTATAGTGAATGTGGGTTAAACTTCAATTCATCAGAAAGGCTGTCAATGAAACCACAATGTTTTACCCAAAATAGGAGAATTGTTCGAAAACACTGAATTCACTGAAAACTTTTAATAACAGTTTGGAAACAGTTGTTGGTTTTGAAAGAGCCCGCAAGTGGTAGAGTACACTTTATCATGAATTCCATTAAAGTGTGGGTGTGGTTGAAGTTGAACTTAAGCCAAAATGTTTGGTAGAAGAAGGTTGTGAGACAGAACCATGAATAAACAAAAAATAAGGATTTTTGTTTACAATGATGGTGTATAGCGAGTACCTCCTGCGTTAGAATGTTTCAAGACTGAACTTAAAAATTGCAATGAAAAAACACAAAAAAAAGTATATTAAGACTAGTGCAAAAGCTCAACTTCCGGCAAGATGAGGAAAAATCAAAAGAAAAACCGGAAAAAGAAGTTTATTTGCTGACGACGTTGTTGAGTTGCAGTGCAATTCATTCAAAATTCGTCCTTCAAAATGCAACGTTAACTTAACGTTGAAAATTCAAACTGCAACTGCAGTGAATTCTTGATGAAAATATTTTCTCATTTTCATTTTGCGACAAATCCTTTTGTTTTGATTTTTCAACACCAGATGGTAGACATAGTGTTCTATTTATTTTATTACTTTCTCCTTTCTCCACATCCTGTGAGTCTTTCCTGTCCTTCCAACAATGAGAGTTCCTTCATAATGCAAATATTAAAAAATGCCATTTTCATATAAATTAACCGGAAAACAAGTTTGCAGATGAAAATTTATTTCGACTGGGATGCATCTAGAATACACCCACGTTGTATCCACTCAGCTTTATAGACGGATGTGGAGACAATTGTAATGCAGCATTTTGGAGCCAGTAAACTGGAGTTCCTTGTGCTTTTTATGACACACAGTTGTTCAATTTTGCATGTTGAACAAAAATCTACTGCATGTCAAGTTGTCAAGCTTAATAGAGTTGGACGAAAAACCTCAAATCATATCTTTATCATATCCTTATGTGATACACATAACTTACAAGTGAGTATTGTCCAAATCCCATCCGTAGGATCATGGTCAAGTTAGATCTTTCAACAATATGAATGTATACCGAAGGTGTTATCAGTTTAAATTTTATAAGATAAACATTTAATCGGATCAAAAACTTTCTGTTGCATAAATGTCTTTTAAAATTCAAAATGTAACACGATGGAAAAGTTTTACCTTCATAAAAAATAACATAAAACTTTTTCTTTTCACTGTTGAAAATTGCAAATAAATTGGAAAAAAATTGTTCAATGAATTTTTATATAATTTTATTTTTCAAAACTTCCTCACGGCGTAAAATATACCTCATACGAACTTCTTTTATCCTTTCCCGTATCTTATATTGCCAAGGGTTATCGAAATATTTATAGAATAACCGACTGATAAAAATAGTAGGTACTTCGTTATCCTGTTCCTTGGAAGAAAGCTCGTCCAAACATGGCTTTGTCACATATGTGTAGGTATATATTTTTAGTTAGTACATTTAACAATGTGATCAGATGACTGTTTGTTATATAAAAACGATGTGTCACATTTCTACTCAAGTGTGTATCAAGAATGCTTGTGTGAATTAATCCTTTTCAAAAACAAACACCCAAAAACTTCTTGTGTGCGATGATCCATTACCACCATTTCCTAACTCCTTCTTATTTCATCTTTGGCATTTCAAATTTGCGACAAAATTAAACCAAGATTGAGGACGAGCTTAAATTCTTCATATTTTCTAAAGTTTTCTGTAAAACGTAGCTGGTGCTTGTGATATTTAGAATTCTTTTGCGCAAAGTGTCTTTGGAGTGTCTATCCAACAATGACACACTAAGGACTATTTTGCGGTATACTGTATGTGACACATGATTTCCTAGAGTGGAATATGGCAAGTCAACAGAAGTATAATTTGGGACATGTCGGCCATTGACATTTTCATTGAATTTTGCTTTTCGTCCTTAAACAAATTGAAAATTTATTTTCTCCCAACCGTGAATTACACTTTAGAGTATTTGTAAACAAATGTTTTAAGGACTTTCTTAGAAAATCATGGATTTATTAATCAAGTATATCCTAAATCGCAAAGAATATCAATTGAGTTGATTCCAAGGTAAAATTTCTCAGATTCGCCTTCATTCCTTTCAACTTCTGACTGCCTTGAGCTTGTTTTAGAGAATTCTTCAAAGAAGATATTAAATCCCTGAACAGTCGATACATGATATGAAATATTTTGTAAGTGATTATACTCTAAAGCAATCACTTTCCTGGTGTATGTATATGTTCCAGGACAAAACAGAAGAATCGGAATCTCTGAAGGAACAAAGGAAAGAATCGTGTAACATTTAATATAATATTTTTAGCTGAAACATGCTCATGACCACACATTGATTTTTTTTTGGCAAGGAATACTTCCTTTTTGGCAGTTACTACTAAGAAATCCTACCACAGGGTTTTCTTGTTTTCTTGTCAGAGAAGGATATAAAATATTAATAAAATTTGTGGTTGGATTATGGATTATGAAAAGCGAAGAAAACAAAATCAAAATTTGATTAACAAAATTTGAAAGATGGCCAAACTTTGAAAGTATTATTATTATATCCTTTAGCTTAAAGTTATTCTTAAGCTTAAGTACGTGGGTAATTATATATTTAATAAAGTGATTATCTTTAATGTTTTCTGTGAATCTGATAACATCTGCTTGCATAGCACCTTAAACCAGGTTCCTTCATTTTACTGTCAAATTTTTCATTTAGTTAATGCAAAAGGCAAGTTACATTCTGAATCTTGTTGTCGTTACGAATTGCATGCAAACTTTAATAAAATGAAATCTGCTGCTTCGGCAAAGGACACGTCATGAAGAAATCCCGCTAATAGAAAGATATCCTTTTTGCATGGAGTTCCAGTCTGTTCCATTTGAATGTTAGTTCGTTGACCGGCAAAGTTATCATGTAAGGGATTATGCGAGCGTCGCGTTTTCACATACAAGGACCACATATGGGCCAGATATAAACACAAAGGCGAATGTTTGTATGAAATAAACCCACCTGAGAGAAATAACGTCCTTTTTTTCATAGTTCTGAAATATGTCCTGAATTTCTGTTGAAACACCAGCATTCGCTGAAATTGCTTTACAATGTTCTGCTCCAAATCGGAAGTTTCGGGCAGAACTGTTCAAAAACTCTTACGTTGCATGCCAAGAATACAAAAAAGGGATGCAGGTTTTGTGAAAAAATCCAAAACAGAGCTTTATGAAAACACTTGGTTCCGACATTATCGTCCTTTTTCCTTTTATGAATTTTATTTTATTTTCAAGCACAATTTTGATACAAGAAATGAGTGTGTAATATTTTTGCAGACCATTACAAACAGACGTGAGGGTTTTTATATGGATTCTCTTTTATACATTGTTCATCATGTGGTCGGTAGCATTTGTTAGTTAAGAATCTTTTCAATTTGAATCCCAGTTCAGTTCATTTATAGAAACAAGCGCCGCCTTTTCATTTCAACTGAAACTGCAAAAATTTTTTAAAATTTTTCAAAAACTTTTTCATTTTAATGAGAATTTTGTAGGTTTCCCAAAAAAGCTAAAGAAATGTAAGTACTCAAAGTTGATCATTATATCCTTCATCACTCCTACACGAGTTGGTAGAAAAACTTGTGAAATATTATCTTAAAAAAAGAAACGAAAGGCGTAGTCAATTATAATAAGTGTTTCTTCTTTTCCTCTTTGATGCTGCCGTAGCTCAGACATTTGCTCATTTACTAATTTTATACAACGCTAATTTACAACAATCAAGCGTAGTCGCTTACACTACTCCGACGACGTCACGGGCAAGACAAACGCTGCACGAGGAATACGTACAGATATGCTCTATCCATTGTGACCTCAATTGTTTTTATCGCATTATTAGTCTCGTAGATATTAGCGATTGAAGTCTGACGGTATTTTGCAACGCAACGCACAAGTTTGACTGGCTATCACTGTATTTAATTTTGGTTATAAATCAAAGAAAAGTAATTTAAATTGCCATGTATGTAACGATAGAGAATACAAATCGTAGAGAAAAAATGGATCAGAATCAAAGCAAACAGCATTCAATCAAAAGATTAAAGCTTTCGTTGAGGGCACACAAGCACAAACATCCGTGGTAAACCCGAAGTCAATGTAAGATGTATTACACAAATGTAAATGGTACGGAATTAGTTTCCATAAAGAGTTCTTCAGGATAACCCATTAACAAAGTAGATTGCTTGGAGTCATGAAGAAGAAAGAAAGCATATGTTTGTCCTTATTACAATTGCCAGTTACATGATATCCAATCACGTACAATTTGTGATTTATGTGTGATACTAAATATTATTGCCATCAGCTACGAAGCTACTTATCCTTGTGATGTCTGCCATCCACCCAACAATCGTTCAGGATCTGTAACATGATGTTAAGTCTTCTCGTATTTGTGGCATTTCCTTGGTTCTAACTTTATGCTATAATGCAGCAGATACAGATCTATCCAAGATGTCCCTGGTTTCTCAAAAATGGAATGGAGCATTTTGTTAACTGGTACACCAAACCACATTGTCTTCGATTCTGTATGAATGTGAGTTTGTAACTCTGGCCAGGTCACACGTCGTTTTCCTTGACAGAGACAGCATAGCCTTGGTACCAGACAACATCTGTTATACAAATCCACAGAACCTTTTTCAGAAAATAAAAAATTTGTTTTTTCTACGCTTTCTTTGTATTGTTTTTGGTAATTTTCGTTTACTCATATAACCTTTTTATATTACATTCACAAACCCAATGCTACCTCACAATTTCCTGTTTGTTAATTAAATCAGAAAACGTGAGATTTGTTCTTTCGTACCAACATTCAAGTAAGATGTTTCCGAACTCACTGTGCTGTGAAATGTATAACTTTGCAAACCAAGAAAGTAAATTTACATATAACTTTTTAGTGTGATACAAGATGTATTTTATCACAAAAGCCATAAATGTTCTCTTTCGTCTTTATCCTTATAAGAAATGTAATGATAATACAAGGCCTCGGTCAAAAAATTTCCTGAAAAAGGGGATCGAATCGTGATTGACTCCGGAAAAACAAAATTTTAGATACGTTATG